>OU862924.1:6470135-7062635 GCA_917880885.1 Limnephilus marmoratus | reverse complement strand
AGAAAGACTTCGGGTTCAGTATAACAACGCCTTCCGCGTAATGTTTGGTCTCCCCAGATATTGCAGCGCTTCCCGGATGTTCACGGAGGGGCGAGTTCCTGGCTTTGCAGCCCTTATTAGATCCAGGGTGGCAGGAATGAGGGAAAGGATAAGCAGCTCTGGAAACATCCTCGTCATGGAAGCCCGCCTCAGTCCATCATCCAGTATTGATGCACACTGGAGAAAAATACTGGCTCCTTACGTGCTCACAGAATCCTGAAAGCTTAATATTATTATTTCTTTTGTTTTCCTTTTACTACTATTAGCTTATTATCTTTTTTTCTTTCGTGTACATTCATATCCACCTTCTTTTTCTTTTTTTTCCTTTCAAATACTTTGTACATGTATGTTTATATTATACCCTTATGGAATGTGTGGGATTGCACTCTCCTCCCCACATACTGGAATAAACACTTATTTATTTATTTATTTAATGTGCACGCTCGCGTATTATAACTATGTACATATTTTTACATTCATAAGTACAAAACCCAAGAAATAACAACTAACACGTACATTAGAAACACTAGATCTCATGGTCAAAACATATCCAACAAGTAACTACTAACACAACAATTTGGCAAAAAAGCTTCTTATATTATGGCATTAAATTCTACAATAAAATACCACTCTCACTCAAAAACCTCATCATTATAACATAAATTTCAAATAAAAAGCTGGATACTAAATATAGACAGATCAGAAATAGAAAATATACTGATATCAAATACAGACTAAAACCAAATCTAGTGAACTGAATTATAACACTATCTTATTTACTTTATAATTATTTAAAAAAAAATACTACATGATATATGTTATGTCTAATTCATATTAATTTCTTATAATTAAATTATAATATGTAAATGAAATCCTCAGCACGGGAGATCCCAGTGAGGTTATCATTATATCTACTTTTTACTAAGAAATGAAGACAATAAACCATTATTATTATTATTATTTATTGACGCATCTTTTTTTCTACGGTAGCTCCTGTACGTAGCAAAAAGCGAATCTTTCTTTTTCTTTAATTCGTCTACGGGTATTTCTAACATGCCCCGGTCGCAGGAGCAACAGAATTTGCTCCTGCGACCACTGTATTCCACTCATAATCGTGCCGTATGACAATACAAAAAAAAATAATTGCTAGCGCGCACGTGTATTCACGACGACGTATTGAAGCGGACTGAAGTTAACCGAGTAGTGTAGAGAGGCACTTCGTGTAGGTGTAGGCACTTCGTGCAACCTCGAGTCCTTTGACTTGGGCGCAAAACCGACAAAAACTGGAGGTCGCCCGAGGCGAGCCAAGGTTGGACGAAGTAAGACGAAGTGCCTCTCCGCACTATCGTATTCGGCTAACCTCGTTCAACTTCGCGAATAGTGTGAAGCTAGAGTAACAGTCTAGTTGACCACGAGGTTACAGGGGCTTTGCTACGCATCAGGGGTACCCGCTGTATATAATTTATTTATTTAGGGGTCGTCCATTAATCACGTGATATTTTTAGCAACTTTTTAAACCCCCACCCCATGGTGATATGTGGTGAGGTTTTAGAGATTTTAGACTAACCCCTCCCCAAAATCACGTGTATTTTTTTAGTACAAAGTATTTAGAAATTTTCATAATATTATCACGAAAAATAAATACACGTGATATCTCATTATACCCCCCCCCCGGTGATATTTCGCGATCACCGTTCGCATCAATTACCGTTAACATCACACTTTTCCTAACCATCATCACTTTTTATAACAATCACCATTTTTTTGTAACGCATTCACCAGCTTACCCCCCAAGTCGAGCGTGCGTAAAGAAGTTTTAATTCAAAAATAAATTTTACAGCAGTTGGGACGCTTGTGCGGTATTCACAATATATGAATGGCTCACTCACACAAAAAAAACAATTTATTGAACAGTTGGCACTCTTGTGCGGTATTCACTTAACAATACATAATTTAAAATAAAAAAATATTTAGAAAAAATTTTTTTTTTGAGTAGTTGGGACTCTTGTGCGGTATTCACATAACAATAATTTACAATAAAAAAATTTCAAAATTTTAAAAATTTTAGCACAAAAATATTCAATGAACATGAAATTTTGCGTTCGGGCAACCCTGTAGATTTTTACAAACGTGAAACAAGAAATCGTGTATTTATTTTTAAAGTTTCCTTCTCAATTTGTCATTTCAAAATGTGACGACCCAGAGCGTCGCGGGTATGACTTGTCCAGGCCACGATTGCGGGCCGAATGAGCTCTGAATTCTGTGTTTCTTTCTATCAGAAAAATGTTGAAATGCGAAGCTGTAAATTAAATAATATAAATACTTACTATCTGTCAATAACGTCTTAGCAAAATAAGTATGTAAAAAAATCTGAGATATATTTGTTTGTAAGTGCGCAAATAAATACACAAACGGACCAATTTTAGTCAAGAAACACATGTATGTACACATTTTTTAATGATTTTATTGAAACTAAAATTAAAATTCTAAAACATGCGTTTGCTAGATAATGTATTGATTTATTTTACTGTATGATTATATTATTGAAATGGGTGTGGTATAATACAAAATCTTTTTTGAAAATTTAACAAATCTGCCAAAATTTATTAAATCTGGAATAACCTTATTATACTAAAAGTAAACACTTTTTCTCAAAATTTAAAACATGCGAATGCTAGATAAAAGAACAATCTTTCGAAATCAATTTATAATTTTTTGTGGAAATGAGTCAATACATCTAAAATCTCATTTAAAAATGACATATTTCTGGTTTTCTCTGGTTACGTCCTCTTAAGTAATTCATTCAAAATAATAATAGTGTATATTGGTGGCACGTTCTAGAGTGGAAGATAATCTCAATATCGTCCTGGTGTAAGACCACCATTCACAATTGAAACGTTGCTTGAAATGGCAATAGCCGTGTTTGGTGACCAGATCTGAATAGCCAGGTACTTCCCTACCTTCATCTTCCCCATCTCCTTCCTCTTCCCCATCTCCTTCTCCTCCCCAGACCTTCAGATTCACAACACACCTAATTGGGGATGCCATAGACTCACTGGCCATAGAAACCAAAAAGTCGCTAGGAGTCGCTATCTTTTGTTTTGCCTGTTTATTTTAAAGTGGTTTGAAGATTGGATATTGATTTCACAAAAATAACAATGTATTTTTTTTTGGTTTTCGTAGGATTTGAACCTCCGTTCACTTGATGTCTGTCTCACTGGCCGCTGAGACTTGTCAGGCGTCTTGCCCACTGCGCTATGGGAGGCACGCGCCGAGGTGTGAATTTACCGCATTTTGTTGAGTGGAGTTGTGACGCATTTCCATTTCATCCGAATTTCAGATAACTAATGGCGCTAAAGAAGTTGCACTTAAAAAAAATTATAATCTTCCTCTCTGAAATATAGCACAAATATAGAAATAATTATTTTTCGAACCTCTCAAAAATAAATCATGAATACCTTCTAGAAAATTTCCATGCGAACGGATTCTGAAATGTTTTGTTACAACGGGATAAGCAAGCAACAAGAAATGTGAATAAACACAATCATACATACAAATGAACCTTCTAGCTTCTCTCAAGGTTCTCGTTTTCCTCGAATGATTTAATATAACAGAGTAAGTGAGTTACGACACTTCCTGGAATGATCCCAACTCCTCAAATGTTCGAAATAGAGGCATAGATTATTGTGATGTTTCATCACGACTTGATGTGGAGTAATACCGAGCCATTGCCCCATCTCTACCAGAGATTTCTGATATATTACGTCAGACCTGGCAGGGAACTTATAAACAAGGGAGATATGAGCAATATCAACAAGAAGGATACATCCATAATAATATTATAAATGCGAAAGTGCGTGTGCTTGTTTGTCACGCTTTAAAGCATAAACCATCAAAACGATTTTAAAAATTCTTTCATTAATGGAAAGCTACATCATCAGCGAGTAACATAGGCTGTATATAATGGTAAGCTCTGGCATTATGAAATTTGTAAATGCGTGTATTTCATATATTTTAGCGGCAGGGAAGAAAGGCAGGGGGAAGGTGGTTCGCGGAAAGGAAAGAGACGAGGGATGGGGAAGGCGGGGAAGGTGGAAGGGAAAGGGGACGTACGGGAAAGGACATGCAGGGAGAATCAATTTATTTCTTTGAATGGCATTGCAACGCGTGCCGGGTATCAACTAGTAATAAAATATATGTAGAATACGAAACCAGGGGTGAATTCTCCAGGGTTAAAGAGCACCTCAGAGCACTAAATGGCAATAGCGATTCTGAGTTCGCAGACCATTTATTAAAATATGATCATAGCTTTGACATAAATTCAGGTCTTCAAATATTACATACAGGATATAAAACATCGCAAATCAATAATTTAGAAATTTTAGAAATAAGAAAAAATGTAAATTCCAAAGCTGACATAATTAATAAGCAAAAAATTTTTGTTAACCCTGTTTTAAATATCTTCCCACTTAACCGGCCTTTTACTTCTAATAGCTTGGTAATCCCCAATTCTTCGAAACTCCCACCATTGTCAACCCTTCCCCCTCCTTCAATTTCTTCTCTCCATATGTAATCTATAATTAATTTTTTAACTTTAGTATACTTTTATTCCTGAAGAAGTGAACATGGTTCACGAAACATGTTGATAGTATAAAATTTAATAAAAAAATAAAGTGATGTAAACTAAGTTATTTTCTTTTAATAAATAAATAATGACATCACAAAGTAACAACTTTTTAGAAGAAGTTTTCTTCGAAAAATTAGTGAATTCTAACGTTTGGGGGGTATTCCTTCTCACTAAAATAAGAAAAACGAATTATATTGAAAATGCATTTATTATTCCTAGTACACACGTGGACAATATAATATTGTTTTGGCAAGTTCTGGACCTATTGTCCTAGTATGTACAGAAGTTGAAGGACAGATAATGATCCAAGATATTGTCCTAGAGGTGCCCGGCAACTCAACAAGATACAACTTCATCACTCTCTTACATTAATGTGATACAAGAGATTATAAGCATACAGTGGTATACAGGAGGGTGTCATTATTATATTAAAAACAGAATAAGAATGTATGAGTAAACAAAAATAATATCGATGAAGTGATACAGTTGTTATTGGAAGAATGATGAGATAAGTTTGAAAAGAAATACAAAGGAAATATATGTACTTACTCGTGTAATAGATGAATAATGTACTAGGTTATAATACCGGACATAAAACAAAGTAAGGCGTATGGTTTGAAAGGTCATTAAAAGTGACGAAAAAAGAACTTGGGTAAAGTGGATTAGGTGACGAGGTAATTTAAAAAAGACAGCATTTTCATAATGACAATCTCGAACTCGCTCGTAACGGCATCGTGTCGTGTATCATTATCATTTTTGCAATGATCTACGATCGAAATATTGTATTGTCCCATTGTCCTCTCCAGTGCAGTCGAGGCTATTATCAGAACCAGAACAATACAATATCATATTGTCTTCTGTATTGTCCTCGTGTAAACCAGGCGTAAGAAGCTGTATCACATTTAATGGACTACGCACATACAGGGATGTGTTTAGCCTCGATGACATTGAGCGAGTTTACAAGCTACTATCTGGGAAATTCACCATCTGTTAGTAAGCTATTACTAGTGTAATCGTATTACTAGTTAACTAGCAGATTTTCGACAATCTACGAAAAAAGTTGAAAGGCGGTCAATTTTACTCGCTAACAGCTGATTTCGTAACTGTCAGAATTAGTTCGCGCGGGCGCCGTAATTCTCGTTACTGGCTAGCGTGTGGCGCTAGCTGCGAGCTCAAGTTTTTTACAAAATGTCGACCGAATTGGTTCGCGCGGGAGTCGTTATTTTAGCTGCTACTGTCGCTACTGAGCGAGTAGACAGTTTGTGTGTCATCGTGACAATCTCACTCGCCGATTCACCGGCTTTTAAACTTACTGGCAAGTAGTTTGTAAATTCACTCAATCTAATCGAGGCTTTACACGAAATTCACTACATTCATAACGTTCTTAAAAAATATAACATTCTTTAAAAAATATTATTTAAAAATTATTTCTTTAAAAAAAATCTTTTAGCATCACATTACCTTTTCTGCTTTCTGCAGTTTCATCTCATGTATCTATCAAATTTAGAATTCTTAAACAATTTTTAATATCTTAAACTATTTTTTCCATGATTTCCATATATTCTTCTTCTTCAATGATGTATTATAAAATCTACTTTTCCTGGTACCCTCTCCAACCAGATGATGGCTATCATTAGGGTAATCTTTATGCTGTGCGCTGCAACCCAGAATAACGTAGGGAACGATTTTTTCGAAAACAAAAAATTATTTTTATGCCGATCCATTTCCAGTGTAATGCTCAACTGGGTTAGTTTACTGTCGTACCCGACTCTGTACGTAAAGAGATATACGTACACGCATAAACCAGCAAGATACATAAATATGTGCGTGTACTTGTACTTATCTATTAAGACTGAAGGCGTAATTGTGTTGTTAAAGTACGGTATCTGTAAGGGAATCTCCCTCTAACAGCGCTGCTTGCGGGGATGGAGTGAAGGGATGAGATGGGCGGAAGGGGGTGGGGGAGGGTCGGGAGGTATTGTCTACGCACAATTCAACCACCTCCTTCCTTAAGGCTCCAGCAAAATATGTTGCCAGGAAGTAACGGCGGCAAACGCAGTTTTTTGCTTTATGTTTCATTTCAGCCATTTTTGTATAAAAAGCAATTACTTTGTAGTTAGCCATTATACTTTAAAATAAAACTAACTTTCGCTAACCAAACTTCATCAGGACATAATAATAACTAAATAAAAATGTTCTAACAATCTTTTTGCTTTTATATTCAGAGCATGCAATGTATTTGATAAGAATTTTAATAATATTGACATGTTCTCATGTAATTTAAGTACCTTAACACTAGAGTACACGCTTGGGCTACATATGTAGCCCAGGGTATTGTTTTTGTTCGTAACTTCGTGAAATTGCGTGATTTAACTTCGAGTCTCTAGCTAAGCTTCCATTGGTTGTTGCTCGACGCATTCAGTGTGTCGTGAGTGATCGACGCAGGCGCACGTGTGAAAAATAACGATTTAAAGTTGTTAGGCTACGTATGTACCCATCTGTGCACTGGCGGAACACAAGGAAACACAAGGAAAACTGTATAAGGCGTATATGTAATGATCACCAAATTTTAATTTGTCCTTATGAATGATCACCAAATTTTTATTTGTCCTTCGTTTAATGAAAATTTAATTCTTCGTGGGTAAAAATCTTCAAAAATTGCGATACGCGACCGGCCTATAACGTAATTATCATCAACGTAATGTTATTAATAAAGTTGAATAAACAAAAAAAGGTATAAAATAATACGTTAAAACTGAAAAAATCAGAGTGTACAATTCACACGTGGTAGATGTGAGCTGACTACGAAGCATTTTTTTTATCAATGTGAAGTATGATTTTTTCTATATTTTTGTCGTCGAATTCCAGTGCACCTTTTCTTGTATATTTGGTCATCTTATTAGTATTTATGTTGTCTTCTTCGGAGTCGCTAGATGTCGCTTTCTTTTGTGTTTTCTTTAGCCTGTTCATTTTATAGTAGTTTGAAGATTGGATATTAATTTTACAAAAATAAATAATTATTTTTTGGATTTCGTAGGATTTGATCTTTGATCGGCTAAATGTCTGAAAACATTCATCAGGCGCTTCATACCACTACACTAAAGGAGACTTGCCTGGGATCGTGGATTTATCCTATTTTATTGTAATTAAATAAATATTTTATTGCTATCTCATTCTCTCGCGTGCTAAATCCTAAAGATGTATATATGTAACAATTATTATAAGCAATAATTATCAGCCTGAAACACTCATCCACATTGAAAAATCTTCCGAGAAAAGATACATGACGCCAACGGGACTTGAACCCGTGTCCTCTCGATTGCCGGTCGATTGCTCTTGACCACTGAGCTATGGCGGCTTATCTCGTACCCGCCAAATGATTCAATATATGCTAGTGTTTCATTCAACAATTACTGCTTATTATATTTTTTTTCCACTTACAATGGAGGGATTTAACACTTACAATGTTTCTCTCGCAAAAATAAAGTTGGTTGTTTTCAGGTGAGAAAAAAATATAATAAGCAGTAATTGTTGAATGAAACACTAGCATATATTGAATCATTTGGCGGGTACGAGATAAGCCGCCATAGCTCAGTGGTCAAGAGCAATCGACCGGCAATCGAGAGGACACGGGTTCAAGTCCCGTTGGCGTCATGTATCTTTTCTCGGAAGATTTTTCAATGTGGATGAGTGTTTCAGGCTGATAATTATTGCTTATAATAATTGTTACCCTTTGTGCTATGCATAAAAAATCTTGTCTTAAAAACATTAGTTTTACAATTAAAAATAATAATTAATATTTGACAAGTTTAAGTATTTCCCCAATAAATGAAGACATAATTTGTCTCGACGCCACCTAGCGAGGGATTTAACACTTACAATGTTTCTCTCGCAAAAATAAAGTTGGTTGTTTTCAGGTGAGAAAAAAATATAATAAGCAGTAATTGTTGAATGAAACACTAGCATATATTGAATCATTTGGCGGGTACGAGATAAGCCGCCATAGCTCAGTGGTCAAGAGCAATCGACCGGCAATCGAGAGGACACGGGTTCAAGTCCCGTTGGCGTCATGTATCTTTTCTCGGAAGATTTTTCAATGTGGATGAGTGTTTCAGGCTGATAATTATTGCTTATAATAATTGTTACCCTTTGTGCTATGCATAAAAAATCTTGTCTTAAAAACGTTAGTTTTACAATTAAAAATAATAATGTATATATGTGTTTGTCTCTTTTCAGTGCCGCTCGTTTCCGTTTCTTCGAGTACCAAATCACAACACTGCTAAAGTTTTCACTTCAATAAATCCCGAGTTAAGATTTTTTTCAAAAGAGAATTATTTTTCATCTATTTGACAAACGCGGCTCTATTCGTCAATTTAGTTCCCCTAGCGATGTGCGGCGCGATACAGAAGCGAGAGCGGAGGCCGGAGCGGAGCAGTGACAGCGGCGGTAACGGTTCCAGTGGCGATATAGCCAGCTACGTCGTAAAGCAGCCTGTTATCCCCCGACAGCGGGATAAGGCCGCCGCTCGCCGCGCTCCGTATCGCTGCCTGTGTGTGCTGAACGGTGTTTAATGCCACATTTGCATCGGCACTTTAAGAGCGGTGTGTACATCACTAGATTGTGTACACGATGAAGACGCGGATTAGATCTGATTTAAGATAGTTACTAGAATTAAAATACATACTTTTTTAATTTTTTTAAACAATGACAAACATTCCCGCCCCGCTTCTAAGAGATCGTCTTCATTGGCTTCGATGTCCTGGAAGAAAAGAGTTCAAGATCTGCTTAACGACCTTCAAAGCATTGCAAGGAATGGCGCCAGCCTATATATCGGAACTATGATCGCTCTTTTCGTGTAACTGGCCCTCTCATTTGGAATAAACTTCCTTCAGCTCTTACTATTATCCAAAATTTGGCAGAATTTTAACGGGCTTTAAAAAGAAAACTATTTAAAAAATCATACAATTCATGAATCCTAACATCTTTTCAATATACGTAATAAGCCATATTCTCAAGTTTCCGGCAAATGTTTGGTTTCGGTTTCCTCCTAATTGTATTTTTATGTTTAATGTCGAATTTATTGTCAGAAGTTAGTATGTTATATTTTAGTTTAAAAGTTCTAATTTTGTCCTGTGCTACAATAACACCGTAATTATCTATTATTATTATTGTCCTGTGTGTGCTATAACAGCACTTTTTTTGTTAATCTCTGTTCTCTTGTCATTGTTTTATAAATACTGTATATTCTTTATTTCATATAATTTTATCAATATTTTGAAATGGATTCGTAAAGAGCACTGTAGGATTATTTTTTAAATTTATTATAGTCAAGCGCACTTGAAGTGAAATGACACAAAACTGCGCTTTACGAATATTACGTTATTATTATTTTTAACGGGCTCCGATTAACATGAAAATATTTAAAGTCCTTCAACTTACATTATTGTAAGCAAAAAATGTCACTTGCGCGACGACGAAGGACTTCTCTAATAGAGGAATTGAACCAAAAATACCTGCGTGGGAAACCAACGTATTTGTTCCGTCAACTACCGTATATTATCAAATGTTCAAACAAATCCACACTTTAAATTATCTTGTAAAAGAATCAAAACTAATCATTAATACTTTTTTAAATTAAAATATTATTTTCAAAAGGTATTTTAAAAAGATGGAATAATTTCAGTTTACATTTTCTATATTAGAACTGATTTGTTGAGAATTCACTATCCGTGATGTTTCACGGGACTGCGCTACTCATCAACAAATTGTAATAGCGATAAGATTAAATTGAAACAAAAAGATGTAATAAGCGGAGTTTAAGTCTCAAACCGACTTCGTTTTATATAACTGTAGATACTTATATTATTAATTTTTTCTTCTTAATTTAAGGTAGATACATTTAATTTAAAGTAGCCCAATCGCTATAGAATAAAATTGAAATTGTGAGCTGAAAAAAAGATTTTGAATTTGAGAAGTCATAGGCACCGCACAAGAGTTACCCACTAATTTATGTGTAATATTTAAAGAATGATTATGTTTGCCAACCAATGTAAATGTTTATATCTTTATAAAATATTAGCACACACAAAGATGTGAGCTAACTTAAGATTAATAAAAAAAAAATAAACTTAGTTCTCGGAACCAATGGGATTGCATAATCCCGGGGCGTTTAAATAGCCCCATTTTAATGAAAAAGAAATGACATGAATTCACTTCACCGCGTAAATATAAAAATGTATAAAAAAGTGCCACCAAACTATAAGCTGATGTCTTATTTATTTTATTTATTTATTTGAGACACAAACAGGATATTTATAAAACATGTTTGTGGGTAATATATAATAAATTAAAATACAAATATAAATATCCCTAGACTAATGTGTCTGCAGTAATAATCACATTTGAATTTTTACAGAAGCAAACACATGAAAAAAAATGCAAGTATTATTTATACATAACTTAAAAAACTTAAATATAAAATTAAAATACATTATAAGTATTCAATATTTATGAAGTATTTCCTGAAATGTAATAAAACAACAATATTTTTTTTTTTTTTAGGTTCACAAATCGTGGAGATATTTTTTGAAACATGTTACATTATTTATAAAAATATCTATGAAACTGTGTATTTTAACAAGATCGTTGTATGACCGAGACATTCTAGATATAGGATTAAAATATCCAGTATTATTCGTAAAAATTTCAGTCCAAAATATGATATGGGTTCTTGTAGATTTGGGCCTGGCGTATAAATTAATTTGGTTGACTAAGTTACTGTCTACACGATTATTCACAATTTTATAAAGCATTAAGAGGTCATTTATGTTTCGTCTTTTAACTAGACTCTCTAATTTGAAATACAGGGTGGCCCTTAACTGTATACCTAGTTTTAATTAAGAATAAATAAATATTGGTAGAACTGAGACACTTTTATTAATTTTTTCAAAAACCACAATAAATGGAAATTTTAATGACATTAAGTTTTAAAAATTATATTGTCCAAGTGAGCTCCATCAGCCTGTTGACATTGTCTAAGGTGGATTCGAAAATTCTCAAAAAACACGTTGACAAGTTGCCCGTGGGATGGCGTTAATTTCCCGTACAATGTTTTGTTTTAACTGATTTATTGTTATCGGATTGTCTTCATAGACTCTTGATTTTAAGTATCCTCACAAAAAATAATCACACGGGCTGAGATCTGGGCTCCGTGGAGGCCACTCAATGTCTCCTCCTCGTGAAATGAGTTTTTCGGGGAACATCTTCTTCAAACGGTCCACGGACAGTTTAGCAGTGTGTCAGGAGGCGCCGTCCTGCTGAAACCAGCTCGTGGAACTGTGGCCTTGAAAATCTTGAAGAGCTGGGACCAAGAAATCGTGAAGCATCTGACAATAATTCTTAGAATTCACTGTCATAGCAACTCTCCTTTCGTTTTCAAAGAAATATTGGCCAAAGATACCCCTCTGATATTTCAGCCCACACAACGATCTTCGGGCTATGCAAGGGACGTTGATGCTTCTGTCGGGGGGTCTTCTTCTTCTTTTTCTTCTATTCTCAGACCAATACCGGCAATTTTGTTTATTAACATGGCCATTGATATGGAAATTGGCCTCATCGCTGAACATTATGTTGAAAAAATTGTCAAAACGTTCCAGCATCACATTGGCAAAATTAAGTCGAAGATTGGTATCATTCAGCTTCAACTATTGCGTCAGCTGAATTTTATAAGCTTTTAGATGTAAATCGTGGCGTCAAATTCTTTGTAAAGTGGTCCTCTTGATGGATAAGGCTTGCCTTCTCTTGCGAGCAGTTTGTTGTGAATTTTCCCTCACGGATTCACTAACACGCTAAATAACTTCTGGTATCCCCGCTGACTTCGGGCAACCTTCATTAATTGTTTTTACTATTGAGCCGGTTGTCTCAAATATTTTGATCCATTTCCGAATAGATTTTGCTCTTGGTGCTTGATTAATGTCTCATAAACCGAAATCAGCACGGTACATTCGTCTCGAAATGGTCACGGAATAATTGTTTATGTAATATGCACGAACACAAAATGCACGCTGCTCTCCCGTGAACGACTCCAAGGCGACAAAATTTCCACCAAATAACGCATCTAACGGTATCCCCCGAACGAAAATAAAAAAATAATAATATCGAATTGTTTATAGTTGCGTCGTGACAAAAAACTAAAAGAATTGCCTACTATGAGGGTAATCATAATATCTTTCCTTTCAGCTTAACAAGTTGGTATACAAATGAACGCACTGTCTATAATTCTTCCATCTCTAGTATATTCGAGGTCTTTCGTCTTAGCTTTCGTGACGGGCTGATATAACTTTAAGTTTCAAGTCGTCAAATTATGTTTGACACCGCACATCACATCATGGATACATGACACAACTAGAGAGGGGGATCGTCGGAATGTCGTGAAACTAGGAGGATTTCAGTATATATTATACTCCCATGAAATTAAATTAGATTTCATTATGACATACCGACATACCTACTTAAGTTTACATTGTGGGGCTTTCTTGATTATTTCAATCAAAAACACATTCATTGGTTCATTAATATTATACGGTATTTAGTTTCAAATACGCAAAGCTAGATGAGGGGAAATTTGAACAATTTGATTTGGTTAGCAACTATTGATTTATTCATTTATTGGAATGAATTTAATATTTATTTGGAGTTGTTTTCACGATTATAGTAGAACGAAACGAACAGATTGCCTGATGTAATTTCTTGATACAAACTCCCAAAAGAGTCTAACACGAACTAAACATATATTTCTCTGCAACTGTAAAGTCAAAACCGATTCATTAATATTTCTATTTTTGAGAGTGATAATATTCATGGTGGAATTCCATTATAATATACAGGGTGTTAAGGGAGGTACTTCACTTACTTTAACCAGTGATTCCTGACATTATTTGGAGTAAAAAATGTAAATGAACTAAATGTTTTTAACCGGGATACTGGTATTAAAGTCCTACACAAAAATGGGATAGGCTTAAGATTAAATAATTTAGAGGCATTGGAAATAAAAAAAATCAGTTAATACAAAGGCTGAAATTATTAATAATCAGCTAAATTTAACATTCAGCCCTATTATAAGTATGTTTCCCGTTATCCCACTCTCTCCTCCCTCATTCCCTCCCACAACTGACGCACTGTCCCACTCTAATTTACTCTCTTTCTTTCACAATTTGTATACCTATATATATGTGTATTTTCCTGTATTTGTCAGTATTTTTTATATTCAGTCCTGATGATGGTACGGAGGTACCGAAACCGGTAGACGGAAAAAATAACAATAAAGTGACGTAAAACAAAGTTTTTTCTTTTTATTTATTTTAAATTTTAATAGATTAATTTGTGTTATTTCACAATTAAATCATTTAAAAAATATGATTTCATAATATAAAATAATGTATTTGCGGAACTTTCCAAAAAGGAAGATACTCTCAGTATCGCCCTGATGTAAGATAACAATTCGGAATTGCTTCAGAGTTGCTTAAATGGCTTTAGCCGAGTTTGGTGACCAGATTTGAATAGCCAGGTACTTTCACACCCTCGTCTACCCCATCTTCTTCTCCTCTCCACTACCTTCAGCCTCACAACAAACCCCAATTGGGGATTCCATAATCTGGCTCCAGACAGGAGCAGCTGGGAGTATTGTGAGGTATTCACTTAAAAAAAGATTGTTTATCTGGTCTACAGAATATTTAGTAAAATAAAAACGAGTGTGCTTTATACCACACGACTGAAGTAAAACTTTTTTAGCTCCATCTATATATAAAGGAAGAGAGAAAGAAAATGTGCCCGCGCACTGCTCTCTCTTGCTCCTACAGTGTGATACAGACAATAGGCCTGCACTTTGTCTTAGATATACGAAACGTAACTGACTATGAGAGAAAGAGAGAAAAAAATGTGTGCTCGCACCTCTCTCTCTTGCCCCTACAGTAATAAACGAAACGTAATTCTCTCTCTTTCCATCTTCACTAACTTATATCTCCCTCTTAACTACCGTTCGCCTCGCTTTTCGTAACTGCCTCATCACGCATTGACCAGCTTACTTCCCAAGTCAAGAGTGCATAAAGAAGTTTTATTTCAATAAGTAATTAATAAGTATTGACTTTTTAATTTATGATTTGGGCGTAACGTAAAGATTAGTTGTTGGTTTATAACGTAATTATTATGATTTGTTGTTTTTATTTATGTACGTGATAATATTAATCAGAAAATGTTTCTTTTAAATAAAATAAATAAATCATCTCATAGAAATATTTTGGGTTTTTATCATATTTAAATATAATAATATTACTAGCTGAACCCGACCACGCTTCGCTGTGGCTTTGTCTGATTTTAATTATTATAGGAGTTAACAAAAATTGTCTAGCAACTGTGCATTTTCCAAGAAGACACATTGCTTAATTGAATATCTGCTGTGACTATGCTGTAATATAATTTTGTAAAAATTATTTATTTATTCAGACCTTAAAGGCTTTTACAATATCACGTTATTTCATGCGTTGCTATGCCATTTAATAAAGAAATTGTTTCTCCCTGAGTGTCCTTTCCGATTCGACCCGTTCCCCTTCCACCTCCCCTTCTTCTCCTGCATCCTCTTCCCCTTTCACGTTCCCACTCCGTCACCTCCACCTTCCCTCTCCCCACTCCACCCCCCCCTTCCACCGTCCCGCAAACCCTTCTCCCGAGTTCTCCTCCGCCCTCCCAGGTTCCCCTCCCCGTCCCAGGTTCCCCTCCCCCCTCTCGCCTTCGCCTTCCACCTTCCCCGCCTTCCCTCTTCCCTTTACCGCTCCCTCATCCCGCCAACCCTTCTCCCGCGTTCCATATATTCAATCCCAGTACATTCAGTTTTTAAACAGCCCGCGTGCCACCTTTTACAATTTTGTTCAAATTTCAATTTTTCATGTATATTAAATTTGGTATCTAACATAGGTACCTATTTAAAATATCTAAAATTCTTGATTCGATTCAAACTATTAGGGGAGTACCTACTTTAAATAAATTTATCAACTTAAAGATTTTCAAAAAAAGAATTTTATTTAACAATCATTTTTCTGCAAAATGTCATTCTGTTGTTTACTATAACAAGTTATGAGTCAATTTAAAACGCATAAAATTATTCTTTTCCTTTGTAACTTCCAAATAAAAAGTATGTATAAATGCTCTTCTGCTAAAATGCAATGTTCTGTAAAAATTTTGAAACAATCCATCGATTACTTTCCGAGATTAGCGAACGCAAACATACGGAACCTAAATTTTTATAAATATAGATAACGATTGGGTAAATTTATCACGAGAAGAAAATTCAAGAATATTTGTTCACTCCACCGGAATTTTCGACATCACAGGAAGCGAGAAACGAGAAAGGCTGCCCGTGGCTATTGGGAGGTCCGCTGTCCCGATGGCCTCCTATCGAGCCGAGGGCCCTTTGATCCCAACTTGTTAAGTGTGAATGGAAGTGGAAGGTGTAGAAAGTCGTATTCGTTTCAGCAGGACCGTAATGGCCGACGCCATTGTACTGCGCTAATAGGCTCGGGCTACTGGTGTTAGTATTTCGATTACTTCATTCAAAGGGGGATTCTTTTGGAAATATGTAAGTAAATCATTCATTTTGACGACAGATAAGTCGTACGTGAAATGATCAATGAAACAAACATCAACATCAATAATGTCATATTTTTTAATTTTGTAAATTTTTTTTCCTACTTTTTATACCTACCTTCATAATAATATAAAAATAATAAGATTTGGATAATATGTAGAGCGCCGTTTTTGTGAAAAATCACCACAAGGGCGGTATTCATATATTGTTAAGTTTTCTAAGCACGCTAATCCTTTTTTTATTTTATATTTTTTCACTCTTAACGCTTGAATTTTTGTACTTCTTTATTTTATGAGTCATTTAATAATTTTTGCACTAATATTTACATGTTTTCATTTGAAACCAAATATTTTTTTTGCACTTTATACTTCTAACTTTTTATCCCTACCTTTATAAGTTATTTAATCCTTTTTTACACTTAATAATTTAAACCGGAAAAGGAACATAACCTGATGGAGACCTTTGGGCCTCTCCAGCAGAACTATCTCGACCCACCGCCTTGCACCCCACTGAGGGGGGAGGGATGGATTCATACGGCCATCAATCCTGGACACACTGAACCCAAGATTCCTGCCCACCCCTCAGATCTTTACCCTTCCCAGAATTTCCTCTGCTTCATTTCTTAAAAAGACCCCTCACACACAGGGCCGGATCTACGAAATCTAGCGCCCTGTGCAGTAGGTACCGATGGCGCCCCCCCCCTACATTTTTATTTTGATTAAAAATTCGTTTACCCCAATTTTTTTTTTTTAATTTAATTTTTTTTTACACTAATTTATCAAATAAAATCAAGACATATAAAGGGTGTAACCCTATCTAAAGTTTTCGAATAAATAAGCCACGATCTATGTAATTCTTCTCCATTAGGCAGTTTCTTGTAATAATACTTAGTATTAAATTTACGCTTGTTCGTAATAGGAAAATCAAAACCTTTCAATTGTACAGGACCTTCCTGAACTAATAAACTAATGGAATTTTGAGATAACTTTGGCCAGCATCCGGGATCTTTCAATTCAAGCTCTGAAAACAGAATTAAATTTAAACTGCTATCAGTAACGTTATTTTTACCTTCTAATAATTCGACCGGAGGAATTTGTGCGATAGATATCTGTTTAGATGTGCTCGGGACCATTGTAACGTCATTGCGCGGGACATCATTTTTTTATCGGTGCTGGAGAAATTGGAATTAAAAAATTCCCAATGGAAACGAGTTTTTTTATGTCATTATGCTCTTTAATTCTAAGTTTTAGATTCTGCGAGCCTGAAAGTTTTTTTAAAATTATTGTTCTATTCATTGTAATCCACAATCCACAACCTCTAACAACCAATAGAAATGGAGTTATATATTAAAAAATCTAATAATATAACCTCAAAATTTCCATTTCCCCTGTGTTCTGTGTTGAGCGAACAAACACGAACGTATCTATGGTATCAACGGCTTACGAAAGACGTTTACACTGATTATTACTGACTGTAAAATAACAAATCTAATAGAAATTAATTATAGGTACATTTAAGGAACTTCAACTGTCAAAACAATGATGAAACTGTTAACAAGTTGCAACCTTGCAAACCGTGCGATGTTTATGCAAATGGAATTTTGAATTTAATGAAGATTTCATAAGAAAATGGTCTTTAACCACATTCTCCTAGAGACTTAAATCGTACAAAAGCACTTTGAAAGGCGCCGTCGGTTTGTTTGTTCATTTGAATAAAAGTACGGCGCTGTGATTGGTTAATGAATTTGGATCGCACTCATTCGTCGTAAAAGACAGTAAAAGATATATGGAAAAATAGATCTTACGTTTAAACTAAATATATGGAATTTGTAAAAAAATTCTGTAACTGACTATAAATTCGTAAATCGTTGAATTTCGTTGAATTAAAACCAGATGCGTGCGCAGTCTGTATCTTTGGAAAGTGTTGCTAGAGCGTAATAATTATTTCGTACTATGGGTAATTTTTAAACGATTCAGGGAATATTATAACAAATTTTTAATAAATATTTATTTTCTCACGGCGCCCTTTCGGAGTTGGCGCCAGGTTTTTTGCACGTTTTTGAACGTATGGCAGATCCGGCGTTGCTCACACAGCAGAGATGATGTAGGACCTGCAAGGAATTATTTTCCTTAGGGCCTCCTGTGTCGAGCTAGTGTAAAAAAAACGGACAGATGAAATGCCTAATGGTCGTGTTAAAACAGGACTTTGCAACCTCAGTCAATCAGGCGAATGATTTCTTTCATTTAAATGTCATATATATATTTTTTTATATTTATTTAATGACAAGAACATGATTTTATGAATTTCTACGCCAATGAAGAGTACTAGCTCTTGAGCTTGGCGTAGGAGTTATTTTACAACTTTTTCATTTTTATAGCATACATTTTACTTACAGTATACAATAAATATAAACTGTATATAAATATAATATATAAACTACTATTTTTCATTTTTATAACATACATTTTACTTAGTGTATACAATAAATATAAACTATGTTGTGATGTTAATTTTTGATATGACATGAATTGAAGTTATAATATTTTGATTGGTGTTGTTATGGTTGTTGATTTTTTTAAAAGATTAATTTGACCTTTTTCTTGAATGATACGATGTCTGTAATTTTGTTAATTTCTTCGGGAAGACTATTAAAATATTTTATGCCTTTGTAAATATAATTGTTGTGCATTTGTTGGGTTGAAAATAGAGGAATTTGGATGTTAAATTTATGTCTTAATGATGAGTTGAGTTTAATTTTTTTAGTTACATTTTCTTTGAATATTTGTAATATTGAATCTTTTTTATAGAGGTCTTCAATTTTTGGTACTTCGAAAATTTTTAATAATGATGCTTGATGTTGGTTGTTTTTTTTAAAATTACTTTAATAATTAGTTTTTGTACCACTTTTACAGGGCTTACAATTTTTTCATATGCACCTCCCCATCCAATGATTCCATACTGAATTAGTGATTGAACTAGGGCGTAATAGACTTTTATTAGGTTGTTTAATTTGAGAATATTTCTTAATCTAATGAATATATAGATACATTTCCTAATGCGCTTAACAATGTCAATTGAGAAATTTTAATTAAGTGTGCGTTTCAGCTGCATTTTTTAATTTAAATATTTAATCACTGTAATTATACTTCTAACATTTGGAGAAGAAAATGTGCATGGAATATAAATAAACAAATAGTTAAGTACGCATTTTTTATTTAAATAATTAACGCGACCTGGTTGCACAAAATTCACAAAGTTCATATTAAGGAACGTACCCATACTACGTGACCCGTTCAGGGGGGGAGGGGGATCTTCAAAATACCACGCTTGGTCACAATGAGGGGCGGGGGGCTTAGGTTTTTATCACGTAGTCAATCTAGAAATCTCGCGTTTTTTTAGCTACTTTCAAATATGGCGCGCAGTGTTTGGCGCTTTTTAAACTTGCAGGTGGCAACACGGCCGACCAGTCAGCTGATTGAAAACTGATAGTTTGTTGTGCAGTGTAGTTGTCAAGCAAGTCGCCGAGAGTTTGTGCAAGTATTAGCAAATGTCACAAAGATCCCTTGTCAATAATAAGCCAAATACATATTTTTTAACTTTTTGTTAGCAAGAAACGATTCAAAACCATATTTATGAATTACTACGTGAAAACTGTAGGGGGAGGGGGGGGGGGGGGGGGTCTTGAAATATACTTCACGTCGTCACCGAGGGGGGAGGGGGGAGGGGGGGGGGGTTGACAATTGCAAAAAGTGGGACACGTAGTATGGGTACGTTCCCTTCCTACATACATAAAAAATATAGATGATGAAAGAAAACATAAGGTGGTTGAATAAAGAGAAAATAGATGATTAAGGAGAAAAAGTGAAGTTGGTAGAAAAAGAAATGAAAAACATGGATTAAAGTGAACATGATAAATAATGTTTGATTAAACTATGTATGTACCCATATAAAAATATTACCTTATCACATCCATGATATTGATGTAGAATATTTTCTTAGTATTCCTTCACCAGGAGAACCTGTGCTGAGGGGAAAAAATTATGTATAAATTGTTTTCAGCGACTTCTGTAAATCAACTTCATCATCATCATCACTATTGGCTCTACAACCCCTGGTGGGCCTCCTCAAGAGTCGTTCTCCACTCATCTCGGTTTTGTGCCAGCTCTCTAGCTTAGAAGCTCCAATGTAGATATGTCTTTGAGGACGTTTTCGATCCATCTTAATCTTGGTCTTCCCAGACTCCTTCGCCCTATTGGTCTTGAGTTCAGAAGGGACTTTGTTCTTGATGCTCGGTCATTCTCTCCTCATGACCCAGCCACCAAAGTCTTCCCAGTTTTATAAATTTTTGCGACGTTTAGCTCCTTAAACAAAATATAGAGCTCATTGTTATAACGTCGGCGCCAAAATCCATTTTCTAGAACCGGTCCTAAGATGCGCCTCAAAATTTTCCCTTCAAAAACGTCCATTGCTCGCTCAGTTAGTACCCAGGTCTCAGCTGTGTACGTAAGTACTGGTCTGATAAATGTTTTGTACACTAATATCTTCGTATTTCTGGACAGCAGTCTGGATTTCAATTGGTTTTGTAGGCGGAAATAACAGCGATTTGCGTTCACTATGCGCTTCCGGATCTCCTCTGTGGTATTATTGTCGTTTGTTATCAGGGAGCCTAGGTATGTGAATCTTGGTACCGTTTCGAAATTTTGGTTTCCCCATGAGAGAGTTGGGATTTGTTATGTGCATCCTACAGCCATGTATTTGGTCTTCTGCTGGTTTGCTACGAGACCCATATTTTTGGCAGAACTTTCAAGATTTGTGAAGACGTTAAGTAAAGCATCTGGAGTTTTCGCGATTGTGCCGATATCATCAGCGTAAGCCAATAGTTGCACAGAGTTGTCAAATATCGTTGCTCTTATCTCAATGCCTGAGTCACGAATAACTTTTTCTAAGGCTATGTTGAATAAGAGGCAGGCCAATCCATCTCCTTGTCTCACCCCGCGGAGCGCTTCAAAGGGCTCGGACAGATCACTGCAAACCCCCACTCTACACGTTACTGGGGAAATCGTAACATGAAAATTGGATCAAATTCATAAATTAAATTAAATGAACTTATATTTTTCTAAAAACCTGTACGCCATTGAACCACTCTCATCCTATTTACTCCTATTTTATACAATTATGCCTCCTTCCGGCCTGATCAACGAACATCCGGGCATCGATATGATTTTCATTTTGAGAGAAATGTTCTCAAGCAACCAAAATTCATTTTTTTATTATTTTATTAAGAAAATACACTTAGAATGGAAAAAAAATGGGATGTTGTGTTTAAAATATACTTCCCGTGTCCATCCAACCCTCGATTCTCTATCCCTCGAGGCATAGAATTGTTGCATTACCCACGGGTTTATTTTTTCGGATTCGAAATAATTCTAATTCTGAATTCAACTATCCTACTAATATTATAAAGGCGAAAGTCTGTTATGGATGTATGGATGCATGTATGTTTGTTACTCTTTCTCGCAAAAAATACTGAATGAACTTTAAAAACTTTCACCAATAGAAAGCTACATTATTTGCGAGTAATATAGGCTACATATATTGGTTAGCTCTTGCGTTATGAATAAGCTCTGGGTTATGAAATTATTTATTATATGTTTATTGTCCAGACGAAAAGCAAAACAAATCGTTGCTTGGTAACTATAAGTAATTATTTGACGTGGCTGTCCTTTTGTTATTTGTTTAGGTTACTATGGAGATCCCTTTGATAGTTAAAATTCAAATATGTATAAAATACCTACTGATCTATACTAATATTATAAATGCGTTTGGTTGATTTTTACGCTTTAATAGGTGGCACGCGAGCTGTTTGAAAAATGAACATAACGGGTATGAAGGGCGGGGGGAGTGGGGGGGGGGGGGAGTGGAGTGGGGATAGGGAAGGTGGAGGAGGCGGAGTGGGAACCCCCCTAATACTATGCGAGCGAAGCCGGGAGCAAGAGCTAGTCAGGAATAAAAGTCTTTGTGATAAACATTATTTAAAACATCAATAATCGTCACGTTGCAGAGATCGAACAAGCAGGAAACGGAATTTCAAAAATATACAAGTTTTCCCAACAATTTGTAAATACTTTATGAAACCTATTGATTGTCTCATTTTTGTATGCAAAATACATAACTCGTTTTCAAACATACTTAATTAGCTTTTGTACTATTATAATTTACAAAATTTGAAACAATTTGATAAAATTTTTCTCAATTTGATAAAACTTCATATTGACATAATCACCGAACAAAGTTATAAGGATTCGGAAGTGAAAATTTACATATTTATGCAGATGTGGTAGATCTATTTAAATGCACGGAAGGTAGGTAGGTACAAGAGGGCTACGTATGCTATCAAATCGTTTCAATCAATATTAAGAGCGTTTAACCAGCCAGCGGACAAAAATCCACATTTCGTCGAAAGTTGTTCTTCCGATCGTGCAGGGCGGTTACAATGAGAAAGATTAATTATTCTCTATACCAGCTTTTTAAAATTATAACTCAATATCGAATTTATTTCAATCCAAATTAGCTTTAATTTATACCTTCATCCAAAAATGCTGAAAGGCGTGATGATAAAACTATTAAAATAGTGTACTTTTTGTAGTTATTTTTTGATTATAAGTATTTATCATTTTTCAATAATGTCTAAATTTAATAAGAATGTTAAAAAAATCTGAAATATATTAGTTTGTAAGTGCGCAAATAAATACACAAATGGACCAATTTTCGTCAAGAAACACATGTACGTACATATTTTTTAATGATTTTATTGAAACTAAAATTAAAATTCTAATACATAACTCTGCTAGATAATGTATTGATTTATTTTACTGCATGATTACATTATTTGAAATGGGTGTGGTATAATACAAAAACTTTTTTGAAAATTTAACAAATCTGCCAACGACCTATGGAATAACCTTATTATACTAAAAATTTAAAAAAAATCTAAAAATTTATTACATAACTCCACTAGATAAAAGAACAATCTTTCGGAATCCATTTATAATTTTTTGTGGAAAAGAGTCAATACGTCTAAAAACTTTTTTGAAAATGACGTATTTCCGGCTTTCTCTGGTAATGCCCTCTTAATTGTATTTTTTTCTTTCCTCTTCTTATATTTTATTATCTGTTTATATAAAATAATATTTCATGTATGACTACCACAACACGAGCAATAGCCTAGTATGGTAGTTAAAAAATGGTAAAAACTGTAACATGTAAACATTTATAAAATAACAAAAAAAAAATAAAAAAAATTTGTTCCATAAATTTTTCACGTAATTGTCTATCTGGTGCATGGAACTATCTGGTTTCATTTCTCATTCAAATGCCACAATTATCTGTTATATATATATTTTTTAATTATTTTTTATTTTTTTCCTGTGATTTTGTGACATGAAATTAGTGTTTATGGTATATGTATACAGTGTTTATGGTATATAAGTAAATAAATAAATATCGATCGTTCAGTCGATTAATCATACACCTCCAATTACTTTTAAGTTTTGAGATTATGAGGAAAGCAATATTCGAAAGCTTGCCGTGAATCAAATAGTATTTACACGTGTTTGTGTTTTACATATTAAACACATTATAAAGCATAACCAAGAGGCATATCGGTCCGGTACGTTAGTATTTCATTTTGAAATATACCACTGGTGACTCAGAAAACATCAAAATTTTGTTTAATTCACCTGCATTATGTTAACGAGAGTTATCTGAATATTGTATCAGATACAGGGTAGACTTTTACATATAATGGCATACTCAATAAGGTGGGTCTTTAAAAAAAAAGAGTTTTTTAAATACTAAGAGCGATACGAGGATTTGGCACGAGGTGCCAAATGGGTTCAAAACGATGTGTTTAAAATTTTTCAAATTTCTGATATGATTTTCTTCCTCCGGATTCACTTCAAAGTTTTGAAAATTTTCATATTAAGGGGTTATTTCTAGTGTATATAAAAGTGAATATGAATTTTTTAAACCACAGTTTTTGTAATCTTCTATAGCAAATGTAGAATTCGAGTATGAAATCATTTACAAAAAGTCCCAAAATTGAGTTTCGCAAAATAATGCCGAAATTTCAGAGTAAGAAGGATTTTGCCGGAGTTTGAATACACTGCCTTGAGATTATTTGAATTATATTTATATATTTTAAAATAAATAAAAAAAAACTTTATTTTGATTATTTTGTTGAAAAATAGTTCATTTTTAATGGTTTGGGTTAAGTGTGGGTTTTTCTCTATTATGTGAAATTTCAAAGTCGATCCGGAGGAAGAAGGTCATATCCAAATATTATTAAAAAAACCTGATTTTATGTCTTCATTTAACACCCTTTTTTCACTATTAGATAAATCATAACAACTTGACGGCCGGCGTAGTGCAGCCATAAGGCGCTTGACTCGCAATCCGAAGGTCGCGGGATCGAATCCCGGCGTGGAAAATAATTTTTTTTTGATTAATTTTTGTATTTCACAATTTATTCATATAAAATAATATACAGTATATTTGCGGCACGTTCCAGAGTGGAAGATACTCTCAGTATCGCCCAGGTGTAAGACCACCATTCAGAATTGAAACGTTGCCTGAAGTGGCTTTCGCCGTGTTTGGTGACCAGATATGAATAGTCAGGTACTTCCCCACCTTCCTCTTCCCTACGTCCTTCCCTTCCCACTACCTTCAGCCTCACAACATACCCCATTGGGTAATTAGCCATAGTCTCACTGTCTCCAGACGGGAGCAGTTGGGACTCTTGTGCGGTATTCATGTAAAAAAAAACAAGATTTTTTCCTGTACAGTCGTGAAAAACTACTAAACTAAAATTTAGATTTTTCGGAGATGTCTGACTAATCAACTGAACGATCAATATATGTAAATCCTTTGCACTTCTAAGCCCTAGACAGAGAAAAAACGAAATATAGTTTAAAAAAATGGGTATTTAAATTTTTTTATCAGTTTCGACGAAAAAAGGACTGTAATGTCTGTGTGAATTGTATGAGTGCAAGCGAGATAGCATGCTTGCGCGAATCTATATAAGTCGATGCGGCTAGATCCATCCTCTTTTGTGTTAGGCAGCTCCACAATAAATACTAGTACAGTATTCCGTTACTCTTCTTTGAGTTCTACCTACCAATATTCGTCCACACTTCCAATGTAAGTCCGCTGGACCTTACAACAGACTCAGCCTGTAGAGCTGAACACAACATATCGCAACCGATATTACAAGGACATTTAAATTATTCTAGGTACACGGATACGCCTTCTTGGAATATCCCTTCAGTGGACATTATAATAATTGCGACATTCTTCTAGCGTCACGAACTATTATAAAGTACTTAAATCTAACCTTTAATTCATGGCGAATAAACCATTTGTCTGGAAAATTGCAAGGCTTTTACATATATTATACTAAACTCCACAACGTCATTTTAATTGGTCAAGCTAGTAAATTATTCCTCACTTTTGTCACAAACGTATATCGGAATATCTCGATACACGGGCCATTATCAGAATTGGCCCATTACGTCTATCAAGACCGGTAATATCCGCCAAACTCCGCTCGCTTATTATCGACTAAATAAGCAATACGGAAAGATTGGTTGATTGTTTAATTTTCAGGGAAAGCGCTGGGTATTATTTCCTGAAGAAACCTGAAATCAGTTTTGAAGTGTTGTTTTACAATATTCCAGTAATAAAGGCAATTACCGTCTGCAGCGGTCGGCTTACAGAGCGGAACCTTTTTAAACCGTGGCACGCAATTCTGTTTTTATAACAACTAGCTGACCCGGCGAACTTCGTACCGCCTCAGAATTAATAATTGTTGTATTAACTTGTTAGCTGAATTAAATTCAGTTTTTTTATTAAGTTAAAAATTACACAATGAAGCAATTATCGATGCGCAAATATCCGTGTTTTGTTTTTGTTAGTGTCAATTTTAGTAATTGTTAGTGTAATTTTCTTTATACGTGTGAGGGGACTTATAACAATCATTGTCTTTTTCCTTTGGAGGGGTGCAGACATACGTTCATCGTTTGTCTCATTTTCGACTATTTACATTTAGTGTGTAAGAAAGAGAGGCAGCATTATATGTTTAAGAAAAAAAAAACAAAACAATCAGCGCATTGATATTTGACGTTCATGAATTTTTGGAATTCACTCACTATTCAATATTATACTTATCACAATTTTGCTGCATCTTTTTCAAAAGATGAGAATTCGTTCCATACAAAATGTATTAGGAAAAGAATTTTTTTTATATTTTTTTTTTCGTGAATTTTTCCTCGTTTAAATAGCTATTCTGCCATTCGGAGCGGAAACAAATCCAACAAATCAAAGATCTTCCAAATCGGTCCAGCCGTTCTCGAGTTAAAAATTGTGTAACTAACCCGACTTTGTTTTATATATTACTAGCAGACCCGGCCACACGTTGCTGTGGCTAACGAAAAACAACGCCTTTACCCAACCTTTATAAAATCCACACCACCCGCTTGCCAGCTGCCCGCTGCCTGAATTGAATATTTGAATTACTCGACTTTTCCCTACTATAATAAGCATGTATTATATACATAAACTTTCCCCTTAAATCACTCTATCTATTGGTGAAAACCGCATGAAAATCCGTTGCGTAGTTTAAAAGATCGATGCGCACATACATTTTGAGCGACTTCATTTTATACTATGTAATGAAGATTGAAATATTTTTATTTCATAAAAAAACTGTAATAGATACCAGGAATGGAAATGCAAATTTTCAAAAAACAATTTAATGGGAAATTGTTAAAAGACTCTTCTAAAATCTATCACAAATCAACTTGTTTTAATGACAGATTTTAGAAGCTCCACGCAAGAGGCCCCGAGTGTATTTTTTTACGTGTCATCTTCGGAGATGCTATGTGGAGGGTATTTTTAGGGAAAGGATGGAGAGGAAATCCTGGGAAGGAAGGCAAGAGGAGTAGGTAAGAATCCAGTGCTCAATGTGTCCAGGAGTGACGGACATATTAATCCATCCCTCCTACTGCAGTTTAAGGCGATGGGTAGACAGAATCTGGCAGGCGAGTTCTAGGGTTCAAAAAATCTCCCTAAAGAGTTCAAAAGTCTCCCGATCCGGTCCGCCACGCAGTAAATGGGCAAAGACCTAGACACAAATCTCATCCCCTCAACCAGGAAACCTCTGGTAAGTCACTAAACGTAGCGAACCACTTGGGGTGACGTATGGCAGGCATGTTGTTTATCCAATGAATGTTTCCGGGGGTGGCGGTACCCGTACCCGTTTCCCAAATTGGTTATGTAAAAAATAAAAAAATAACAAAGTTTGAAAAAGTACTATTACTTCTTACAAGATCAACAGCTTTCATCTGTTATTAATTCAAACTGGTAATATGATATTACGAGCTTGGTTTGTGTAAAAACGTTTGTTCAATAAATAATACGCTTTCAAAAAGTTTAGGTATGGAATTATTGAACACATATCTCGATCTTCCTGTTGATTAGTGAGACATCTCAAAATACTATACTAAGTTTGCAAATAGTGAGGAAAGAAATCTATTTAAAGGATAAACCAAGCATAGCTATAGACTTAGCTATATGGACTTACGTGGTTTATACTTTTAAAGGGTACAGAAATATTCGACTGATATCAAATATCATTTACACGTGTCTGTATTATACATTTTAAATATGCTACATTATAACTCCGGAAAACAACGTTACAACGTTTACGTTAAATTTCCTACCGGTAACCCAGAAGACATAATTTTTTATATATATTTCTCTACGTGTTGTTCTGCATTATAAATGATTTGGTGGTGTTAATAAGTAAACTGAGTATTGTACCAGATACACTTTTACATGATTTCCTTAATAAAAATACTACACCACAATTAAATATTAGCCAAAGAATCATATCTGTTGGAGGACTAACCGTACCACTAGTAAGAACCACAACAGCACAGCATCACTATATATTCGGTGACCCGACAATTCGTCCTGCGACAATTCATCCGGCGACAGTTCATCCTGCGACAGTTCATCCGGCCGATAGTTCATCCTGCCGACAGTTTATCCTGCCGACAGTTCATCCCGCCGACAATTCATCCGGCGACAATTCATCCTGCCTGATCATTTAGAATATTTTTATTAAGTAAGTATGCAAAGAGGATTACGGCCGTAGAACAAAAATCGATATACTTATATCTGAAGGCATCTTGAGTGGAAATCCGCTGTAAAAATATTTTTACTAAGAATAATTTCGACTCTCCGATGAAGCATGCGTGAATAACAAAATATGACATACTTATACTTATAGGTTATACTTATAGGATAGGTTAGGTTAGGTTAGGTTAGGTAAGGTTAGGTTAGGTTGAATTGTCAGGATGAATTGTCGCCGGATGAATTGTCGGCGGGATGAACTGTCGGCAGGATGAACTTAACTGTCGGCAGGATGAACTGTCGGCCGGATGAACTGTCGCAGGATGAACTGTCGCCGGATGAATTGTCGCAGGATGAACTGTCATGGAACCAAATATTCAAGAGTTTAAAATTATTCAATAAATTACGCCTAGATATACGATCGGAAGAAAACTACGACAAATATAAAAAAAAAAATCAATTGAAATAATCTAGTACCACCTCAATCCTTCGAATCATTTATTAATTATTGCGCGTACAACACGCTCTTTTGTCCTGTTCAGGGTTGATCAATGCAAGACAAACTGCAAGCAAAATTCTTGTCTGAACAGACTATGCAATAGTTACAATAGCATATTATCCAAGGTGGACATTTTCAATTCCGAATCTACCAAATATAAGGGGTACATAAAAGAGTATTTCTCTGATGTTTCATGAATATGTTATGTGTCTATGTTTCTATCGTTTATCTTTAATTCTGTTATGATTTTATTTATATGTACAATCTGGCTTCTTATGGTTACCAATGTATTGATATTTTATGTTTTATGTAAATTTTAGTTTTATATACTTAATCTTTTGTTTTATAAAATTTTTGATCTCATACTGCTTTATTATAAATTTATTATTTAATTTTTTTTATTATGCTGTTAATCAGAGGTAAAGTCACATGGAGGAAATCCATAATTGGTTTTATTTTGGCTATACAAACATGTACAAACTGTAAAAATGTAAACTGTCGATTTCCCGAAAATAAATAAATAAATAAATAAATTAACTAACCAATAATTTTATTACAAGTATCGTATTTTCTTATTAAATTGCTATTAGATTTTGTGATAATATTTTTAATTTATATACTTAGATGTAAAAGTATTTAATTGCCCTCTCCTAAACACAAGCAGCTGCTTTATTAGGAGAGTGATTGAAATATTGTTGTTATTTTATGTTGTAAAAATATAACTTTAATAATTGTTTCATTGAAAAAAAACATACAACTGGCATGCTCAGTTCAAAGTTCGATTATTCAAATCGACTAATCAACTGGATGATCCATTTGTCTGTAGTTCAAATCATCACTTTTGTCACCATTTAAAAAAATCAGAGTGTGCAATTCACACGCGGTAAAAGTGAAACTTTCAGTAAACTAAAGGAGGCAAGAGTGGCGAGGCTACGAGACACCGCACAAAGAGGAGAGCGAGACTCATTTTCTCGCGGACCTTCTGTAGATGTGTTTGTCTCTTTTCAGTGTCGCTATTTTTCGTTTCATCGAGTTTTGAATCACAACGGTGCGAAAGATGTTTTCACTTCAAATATTGGAGTCAAATTCGCTAATATTGTATTCGTTTAATTGAATATTACAATTTGAGGTTTTACTTGGAAAGCCCAAAAAAAAATAAAAATTTTAGTGCAGTTAGCACGCGGTAGAAGCGAAACTTTACCAAAACAATCTCAACCAATGCTTGAAGAGTGAGGTCGTAATCAAAGCGACCAATGAGCGCAGACCAGCGTAATTTCCAATTCATGTCTCATCCAATAGGAACCTTTAAAAGTGACATCATAATCAAAGCAGTCAATGAGTGCGGTTGATGCGTCGCAGGTGCACTAACCGTCATTTCCGTTTCATCTGAAATTCAAATCACAACAAGAGGTTTAAAAAATAAATAAATTTTCCAATTATTTGGAAAAATACTAGACAAAGAAAAAAATGAGTGTGCTTTAGACCACACAACTGAAGTAAAACTTCTGTTCAATCTATATGATAGGAAGAGAGAAAGAAAATGTGCGCGCGCACTGCTCTCTCTTGTTCCTACAATGTGATACAAACAATAGGCCTGCGCCTGCTACCGTTTGCTCTTGTAACGCTCTCGTCACGCATTCGCCAGCTTACTCCCCAAGTAAAGCGTGCGTAAAGAAGTTTTACTTCAAAATTAAAAAGTTTGGTCAATGGAATAGTTTGATGAATATTGTCGGGATATTATCTGGTCCCGTCGTAACGACGTTGGTAACAAGCAGTCTTATTGAACTGAAGTTCGAAGGCAACAACTTCCCCTTTGTAATTCTCAGGAATAGTTGATTTGATACTCGTAGTGTGTAATACAAATTGTTTGGTGCATCTTCTCGTCTCTTGTATCCGAGTCGCACACCTCCTCGCGGCGCCATTTGTCCCCGAGGTGACACATTTCCCGGATTGTTGTGCATCGTAATTAATTCAACGCGAAACCAAACTATTCTTCGTCACAACTCAGTTGCAGCTTTGCCTTGGAACACAACTTCATCAATTTATATTAAAACCAGATGGCGTGGTTTATTAATGGTGCAATTAAGTCGTAATTGTTTAGTTAAACTTGAACATTTAATGCCTTGAACGGTATTTTTGATTGTTGGAACAATGTGAAAAATAAAAATGTGAGGTTGTAAACTAAGTATAATAAATACCCAATTTGGGAGGTTGATATGGGTACCGCCGACTTATTGGACAACTAACGCCCCTGCCATAAGTCACCCCAAATGGTTTGCTACGTCTCGTCTTGTGGCGAAGTTTTTTTTAATATACCTACATAAATACCGTACAAGAGTCCCACCTGCTTCCGTCTGGAGCCAGTGAGACCATTGCAACACTAATTGGGGTATGTTGTGAGGCTGAAGGTGGTGGGGAGGGGAAAGAGATGGGGAAGAGGAAGGTGGTAAAGGTGAATTCTTTTGCTTTTTGGGAGATATTTTGATCTCTTCAGTCGGACTTTCTCGACCCACCGCCTTTCACCGCAGTAGGAGGATGGATTTAAACGTTCGTCAATCGTCATACCTTTTTCCTTCCGAAACTTCCTCACCTTCTTTTGTCTAAAAATACCCTCTACACAGCATCGCTAAAGATGGCATCGTATGGAGGTAATGTAAAAAAACGTCAAGAAAACGAATAAATATATGGCATTTTTAATTAATATTTTTGAAAAATCTTTACATACATCACCGTACATAGTATGAGCATATTTGGCGATTTTTTTCTATCGAGGGAATTTCATATAATTACAGTTTAATAAAGTTAAGATATTATCTGCAAAATGATCATATATTCTTTTAGGAACTTAAAAACTGAAATAAGTCGTTTCAAACAATTTGAATAATTCATCAAATTTTAAGGTTAATATTCAAGTTGTGAGTAGTTTCCGTTCAATTTCTGCTACTACCGTAATGTGAAATACCGGCTCATTATGATAAAATTACAGAACTTGAATATAAATAGACGGCCGGCGTAGTCCAGGGGTAAGGCTCTTGACTCGCACACCGAAGGTCGCGCGATCGAATCCCGGCGTGGCAAATAAATTTTATTTGATTAATTTGTGTTATTTCACAATTTATTCATTTAAAATAATATATAGTATTATATTTGCGGCACGTTCCAGAGTGGAAGATACTCTCAGTATCGCCCTGGTGAAAGACCACCATTCAGAATTGAAACGTTGCTTGAAATGTCATTAGCCGTGTTTGATGACCAGATCTGAATAGCCAGGTACTTCCCGACCTTCCTCTTCCCTATCTCCTTCTCCTCCCTCCTACCTTCAGCCTCACAACATAACCCAATTGGGGGTGCCATAGTCTCACTGGCTTCAGACGGGAGCAGTTGGGACTCTTGTGCGGTATTCGTATAAAAATAAAAATAAAATAAATTTCGCAGAAATTATTTTTTAACTTTGAAATTTGTTGATTTGTACAAATCCTAGGAAGATCATGTACAAATCAGCCCAAAGAGTTTTAAAAATATTAAATAAATGCACCAGGTTTTGACAAGCCTAGGCGCGGTGAGTGGTTGCGCCTACTTTTCGCTAATTGTGGGTAGATGGGGTGGTGGGTTGGTTGAATGTGGAGGGTGAGGTTTTAAAGGGGGGGGGGGGGGTGAGGTGGCGAGGGCGCGAGGGAAAATAATCATATACGTGACAATTTCGGTGTTCAGGTTTTTCCTTTAGGCGGTGCAGCGCTACCGCTGAATAACGACTCGGGGTTTTTGCCACTAATAATAACAGGGAACATTTTGTTGCTATGGAGTATGACGAATTGCTAGCTTGGCTTTAACTGAAATTTTAATTAAGGTAGGTACTGTTTTTGTGGTTGGGACTAAAGTATAAAGATATATTGTTAAGGGCATTCATGAAATAGTGCAAAACATATTATTAGAATTGTAACCGCAAATAATTGAAATTCCATGTAAAAATTGTTCTTAGTGAGGAACTCCAGTGTAAGATCTAGAAAAATATTATGGCTTTAAAAAAATATGTTCAAATAGACCAATAAAGGCTGATTCTGAATAAATAAGTTTTATTTAAACATATTAAACGCAGAGTTTTTAAAAAATATTAAAAAGTCCATTTTTAATCGGGTCGTAAAAAAACGCCGTCAAGTGGGCATTATTGAAATTTTAGTACTGACGTCACTATTCGACGTGTCGTGACGTCCCCGTAAAGTCATTGTATGGGAATGTATGATATGAAACCTATTTAGGCCTAAATAATGTTTAAAAAATAAAGGCATCTCTTATTAGTTTATCTCTATTATTGAAAATATTCTAAAACTATTGCACAAATAAAAATAGTAATGCTATTTCTAGGGAGAATACTTCGAACAACGGAATTCAAAATGGCGGCAATTGATCAGCTGTTTGACCAATCCATTGTAATTTTTCAGGAGTGATGACGTCACACGATTCACCATATATACGGTGGTTTTCGGGGGTCTTGCTCAGTGGACAGAGCAGTTGACCGGAAATCAGAAGATCGCGGGTTCGAGACCCGTCGGCGGCAAGTATCTTTTCTCGGGAGATTTTTTCTATGTAGATGAGTGTTTCAGGTTAATAATTATTTCTTATAATAATTACTTATAATAATTGTTACCCTTTGTGCTATACATAAAAATCATGTCTTAAACATTAGTTCATCAATTAAAAATAATAAATATATTTTAATGTCATGCCATCACATGTTCCCTTATTCTACTTCATATTTTGTCTCACTCTACATGTACGTATATAATATATAATACATTTTTGATAAGTTTATATTGTACCACGAAGGGTTAATTTTATCTTTTTAAATCGACCATATAAGAAACATTTTTACAGTTTTCTTAAATGCAGTATTCCGTATGGCGCTAACGAATTAAATACTACGCTTGTGTTTACCAACTCCTAAAAGTTGTTACCCTAACGTCAAACGAGATGACAGTGCGATTTGCCGCTTAATCCTCGTTAAGAGATGTCAGTCGCGAGAAAATTTGCGAATCGAATATCATCGCGAACAAACATCAAAATAATACAATAAACCGATAGTCATTATAAACGCCTATAAGGCTTGTATTTAATTGGTTTTAATAACTAATAAATAGTAATTTGCGTTTTTAGTAGGTAAATAATACATTTAACACCAAACATGTATAGGACAAGCCATATAAAATCACACAAATTTGACAACCGATAACGCACGATGGACACCTTCCTTATACTACCACACAAAAACGAGATCCGTGACCTTGGCGTGGTTTTTGAAGCAAGTCTCTCTTTCAAATCTCACATTATCTGACATTGTCTCCCGCGTCAAATAAATGCTCGGATTTGTTCTTCGTAATGCGAGATCATTTAAAAATGGAATTGCAATACGAAGAACATATGAAGCACTTGTTTGCAGCATCCTAGAATACAGCTCCATTATTTGGGACCCCTCTGAACGAAACCATGTCCTAGAAAAAGAAAGAGTACAAAAAAGGTTTATGCGTTACCTGTATACGAGGGAATATACAATATACTTACTACCCATTCATGTATTCATCGTTGATTTAATAAGAATGCTCGATCTTAATACCTTAAATATATTTTTGGGGAAACATTTTTTTAGGCTGATCTCCGGTACTGTACTGAATCCACCTACGTTAAAGGAGATTAACCTATATGTCCCTAACGCGTATACTCGTGGGAGATCCCAAGCACTTTTTGATGCTCCGAAAGCGAGAACTTCTCTCTTTCAGAATGCCCCATTAAACAGAGCAATTCAAATGCTAACGATTCTGCATTGAGCATCGACGTCTTCAATGTAACCTTCAGAGAGTTCAGTAACTATCTTTTGACATACGTCACAACTTAATGAAACTGCCCCCACGGACTTTTTTTATTCTTTAAAATTTTGTAATCTTCTCCGTAATAATTTGGTGTATAACTGTTTTATGGAGAACCTGAAAAAAAAATTAATGTCTGACGGATTTTACCTTTTTGTCTTAATTGTCTCTTTACGCTGTCTTAATGCAAAAGATAACAGAAAATATACAGAAACACCCTTCTAATGATGCTTGCATTAAGCAAAACCGGTTGGTCATAATGAATGAACGAATTTCATAGTTTTTTTATTTTATTTTTTTTATTTTTTTTTATTTTTTTATTTCATATATTTTTTATTAGTAACAGATATTTGGGTTTTTTTTGGCTACCACACTAGGCTAAGCCCGTGTTGTGGTAGTCGTACATTTAATATTTTAACATTTCAAAAAATATTAAGAAATACTTAAAACTAAAGAGAAAAAAAAGACCATATTTTAAAGAAAAGTAAAAATGAAAATTCAAATTCAAATTTTGAAATACAAAAATTAATAATAAAAATTAAATGTTAAGAACTCAAGTGTTCTGTATAAATTAAAACATATAATTATATAAATCAAAATTAAAAACATATATAAATTTAGTGAAAAACTAAGAGAAAAAAATAACAACATTTTAAAGTAAAATAGAAATACAAATGGAAATTAAAATTTTGAAATGCAAAAATTAATAATTAAAATGTAGTGTTAGAACTCATGAATTCTTTAAAGTGCGTTCGTCCCCTTTCAAAAATCCAATGTTGTACACGTGTTATAAAAATAGAATTAGAATTACTTGACTTTATGTCAGTACTCAGAGCATTATATATTTTAGGAGCGATGAACCAGAATTGTCGTTAAGCGAATGAGGTGTTAGTTTTTGGGACCACGCAACGCAGGTTTGATGAAAAGCGGGTGTGTGCTTGATGTTGTGGAGCAATTAGTAGATTATTTTTTCGTATATAACAAATGCTTGTTTTAGTAAATAGCTGTCGAATATCTAAGACCCTGATTTTTGCAAAGAGTTCATTTGACGGATGGGTAGGTTGACATTTAAATATAATTCTCAGAATTAGTTTTTGAACTAAAATAATTGGTCTAATAATGGATTCAGCACAACCACCCCATCCCACTATACCGTATATTGCTATGGATTGGAAAAGGGCAAAGTATACGCTTCTTAGAGTCTGTAAATCTAAGATAGACCTAAAGGAGTAGAATATATGGCAGAGTTTACGAAGTTTTTTTACTGTGTCACCGATGTGAGCTTCCCAACGTAGTTGGTTGTCTATGATTATTCCCAAATATTTAACTATTTTTGATGATTTGAGGGTCGAACACGTACAATTAATATTAGATGTGGTTTCCGGATTGTCTAAATTGAGTGGACACGAGTGGATGATTGGTTTAGGGCAGTTGTTGGGTATATCGTATTTGCGTATGGAAAATGTCATATATTGTGTTTTGTCGATGTTAAGTGTGAGGAGGTTTGTGTCAAGCCAATGCTTTACTTTTATTAGAGCATTATTAGTTTTGTTAATAACTGATTGCCATGTTTCATCTTCGAATATTAAGACCGTGTCATCAGCAAATGATAATATTTTTCCACCAATATTCATGGCACATAGTTATTGTTTTATTTCATTAATTTGTCAAATTGACTACTGTCTACCAAAATATACATGAATTTATAAAGATCATACTTATATTATAGTACACGTATTGTGTCCATCATACGCAGTCTGCTGACACATACAAAATTTACAAACGAACCATTATTCGAGGTAAATAAAGCAAATCAGCTATTTTGGACACCAATTTTGAAATATTTGTGAAATTACAAAGTAAACAAACTGATGTGGATAAGCAAAACAAAATAAATTAATTGCCCGGCACACGATGAACATGAAACGCACATGTAATCACTTGATTATTTATGCTAATTTAATGCTCACAAGTTTTTGCTTGCAGGAAACGAACCGAGCTCGTTTTTTAGAACCCCCGCCATATTGGAAACACGTGTACTCGTTGATGTGAAATGGAATTAGGGACACGCAAGTTTCTGCGCACATTTTTGAGCTTGCGTAATCTTTCAACAGCTTTCCTCTCAGGCGAAGAATTTCCCGCATAAAGCACTTTGAATAATGAAAAAATAATTGAAAAAGAACTTTGATATTGTGGTAACCTAAGATTCGAATTCTTAAATATATATTATTTTGTCGTATGGGATACGAAAGCTCCAATGATGCTTCAATTTTATGAGAAGAAAATAATATTTCTTAGTATTTGCACCCAAATTTTCAATACTCGCATATCTACAATGATAACTTATTATTATTATTATTATATTCCCGACATGCGTTGCTATGCATGCCGCTAAGGTGTATTTTAGTCAAGATTTTTTGTTTCGTATTTCCAAAGTTTAGATATTCAAAAATATGCACTTTCAAGGATTTTTAAAAATTAGAATTATTTTAAAAGTTAAAACCATTTTAGTGTAGCGGTTGAGACAGAATCTAACTGGAATCTAAAAAGAACAAAACTTTAAACCCATTTTTCTCGAAACCACTTTTTTCGATACGGTTGATATGATATCTCAAGTTCTACTGAACCAATTCCGCCCCTACCAGAACTATAAAAAATTTCAATTTTTAAAAAATTCGGAAAAGTAAAAAAACTGGTTAAAAGTACGGGCCATAGCAGCATTTGTTTGGATTAAAAATTATTATTATTATTATTTTTTTAATTTTTTTTTCTGATTGCTAGGAGGGTTGCAATCGTGTCAACGAGGGTGCACCATTCTTTTGAGGCCCCTCATTTCAACATCCTGTAACTTTTTGAATTTTTAATTATTTCGTTTAATTTTTTTATGTATTGTTTAATATTTAATAAATATTTGGTAAAATAATGGTTACTAAAAATATACATGCATAATTTTTTATTGCTCCTGAAAAAATACCTACAATTCATGCTTCTAGACTAGAATACCCCCTTAATTAAGAAATTGTTTCTCCTTGCTTATCTTTCCCATTCGTCCCGTTCCCCTTCCGCCTCTCTTTCTTTCCCTTCCACTCACGCGTTCCCACTCCGCCTTCTCCGCCTTCCCTCTCCCCACTCCCCTCTATCGCTTCCCCCATCCCGCGAACCCCCATCCCGAGTTCCATTCCATACATTCAGTCCTGGTTCCTTCAGTTTTCATACAACTCGCGCGCCACCTATCGCAATTTTTTGTAAAAATTTCTTAATGCCAAATGGTTAGTCAAGAAGTTTCAACCTCCCTCAATAGATGTCGTTAGTATATTTAGTTATTGGAAGTTTCGTGGTATCTCAACAGATGTCAGTTAAGTATTATTTTAAAACAGTATCATATATCGTCGTTCTTGTAGATGATAGCTAAAGGCATCTGGTAATCGGGCAGATGCGATCAGTTTCGAGCCCGCAGCGACAAAATAACTAGAAGCCTACACTAGAGTAAGTCGGTCTGGTCCAGTTAAAAATTCGTTATAAACTTTACTTATAATAAAGCAACTTGTAATCTCGAAACGAACCTCAACCTTATTTGGAAGTTTCCCAACACATTCCAACTTAATATATCATTGAAGAAGAAGATGACACTAATAATATAAACGAAAATATGAAAGAGAACAAATACAAACACAAATAGAAATAGATAATGGTCGCAACTGGGACACGAACTCAGAATCTCTTGTTTAACCGGGACATGCGCTTTTAACAATTCAGCCATTGCTACCTTCCATCAATCAGTCATAAATGTCAATCTCATATTTTCAAATTTTAGAATTAACATTATTATCTTCGGCTAATTTTTCCATATCATAGGCAACTGCCTTTTTCATTAGAAACAATTGTTCCAAGAACTGGTTTGTAATCTAGAGAGCGTCTCGGATAAATGAGTCGTATAGTTCCTATCCACGATAAGTCCACTATGATCCAAAAATGAAGTAATGATGCAGTTTTTCTCTAGCGGTTGTTTGGCAAACTAATAATATGTCAATGAGTTCCAAACGGCCGTAAAATCCTATGAAAAGTGGGTTTATAAATTACGATGAATTCCAAACAACGATAAATCCATGGTGCTGTATGTTCCAAATGACGATAAGTCCACCGCCATGCAGGCAGCCAATGAGCGGGAAGTATTTCGTCCAGACAGCCAATGAGCGGAAAGCATTTCGCGAATCCCAACATGGCCACAGGAGTGTTGTTTTGAGAAAGTGTCTGCTGTTTTATTAGTTTTTAAAGCTAAATAATGTCTGATCTAACCATAAATGTTATTCAAGTGACGGGAAACTTATCTAGAAAGAGAGTTATCAACAAGAAATCATGGAAAAAGCACGTCGATAGCCGTAGCAGGAACTTAAAAATCTGCTATTTTGAGTGAATTCGACATCGAACGTCAGCCTTTACTGGGTGATCCCAAAACTTTACTGAGTTATTTTAAATAATTTTTGAATTTTTATTTATTGTTTTCAAGTTTAATTTTATTTAGTTTTCAAGTTCTGCTAGTATTTAATTTATGCGTGACCGCTTTTTAAAGGCCTTGAATTAAAAAAACTTTTTTGTTTTATTAATTCGTTTTTTCGTATTTACTTTAATTGTCTATTTATTTATTCTAGATACTCTGCGACACACCTGCCAATTTACCCACTGTGCAATTATCCTCTGTTTTATGTAAAATATATCTGATTTTATTGGCGCAATAGTTTTCGAATTTATCGTGTTAAGAACAGAAAAATTGTAAACATGAAACATCTGCATTTCTTTTTTATAATAATATTATTATGTTTTATACTATAATTTAGTTTATTAGAGTAACTGTTTTTGAATTTATCGTGATAAATACAGAAATTTCGTAATCATCAAATCTCTGCATTTCCTTTTTATAATGAAATCATTATGTTTCGTTATTTTTTGTTACTGCATAAAAATGACATACAATGGGAATTTATACACGGGAATAAATTTTATTAAAATTTTCATTTTATGTAAAAATTATTTGTACGATTTTTTTTAGTTATATAACACCTATTTCAATCCCAATTTTTTTTCTTAATAAACTTATAATAAAAAAATATATATATTTTAGAAAAAAACTTTGTGCTCTTTTTGTGTTGAATTTCATTTTATTTTATTCCAACGCAATTTTAAATAAACGAAAAAACTAAGGATAAAAAAATTTATATCATTAAATATTTTCGTTTTACTTAGATAATATATTTTGTTGACCCTGTACTTGCCTTCCACGTGTCAATGGTGTTGAGAAACAAACACCGATAAGCAGTGGCGGCTCGTGACTTTTTGGTGTGCTAGAGTGCTGATGTTAAAAAATGGCATTATTGATGTTGTTGTAGCCGAAAAAAAAATTTTTTTTTTTTTTTTGAAAATCAGTTTTTTGTATGAAAAATTTCAGGTTAGTTTCAGTTTGGTGGTGCGCCGCACCGATTTCCTGAAAAATCTTCATACAAAACACCGATTTTTGAAAAAAAAAAAAAAAATTATTTTTCGCATACGACAACATCCATGATGCCATTTTTTTTTAATATTAGCAACCTAGCACAACCAATAGTCACGAGCCGCCACTGCCGATAAGTCACAGGCTGGTGAGTTCCTATCTACCTTTAATATGACAGTTAGTTTCAAATTCCGATAAGTCCATCCTTATTTACGTAATTACTCCTAAACTATCAAGAAAACAATTGTTTTAGTTTATCGTATATGTCCGTAGTTCAAAAACAAAGCCCACTAAATAAATAGTTCTCCAGATTTTACTTAAAAAACATCGCAATTAAAAAATAATAATTTGCTAACATTTCACCAAAGTGGACTTATCGTAGATAGGAACTATACGACTCAAATATATCCGATTTTATTTATATGGATCATATATTGACCTTTTGTATAAAAGTCTAAACAAATATAAAATTTTTTGAACATTTCAAATTGTCTAAGTCATTTGGATTAACAGATACCACAAATTACAATCCACTAACGAGGCCATGATAGTTAACTCACGGTCAATTTAATATTGTTTACTATTAAATTAAGCGTTCATTTGTTATCTTAGCACGTCATGCCGGATAATTCCTCTACTCTAAACCTTAAAATAGCAAAGTTGTTGGAAAGCTTAACAGTTTTTTCTTAATCCTTTTAAGACTTAGTATATTAAAAACAAATTTCTGGCTTGGCATGTCAGTGGTATATGAGTTGAAATTCAACAGTTAAAATGGTGCTGAACCGATGATTTGGAATACGCTAGGTAGGTTATAACACAGAATACGAGAAGCAAATAAGAAAAAAAAAACAATTGTGCGCAATTTACAGGCGGTAGAAATGAAACCTTCAGAAAACTAAAGTAGATAAGAGTGGAGAGGCTACGAAGCACCGCACAAGGAATTTACATTTTTAACTCGACTTTACGTGACATAAAACGAAAACTCACTAAGCAACATGACTCAAACTAAAGGGTAGCGCAAAACTTATTACACATTACAATAAGATTAAAAAAAAGTCAGTTTACGCCACCCTATAGAAAGTTCAATCCCTTTATATTCCCGTCCTTTGCCTCTTAATCCAATTCCTATGTTCCTCCTCCCCCCCCCTTTTTTCATATATTGTAACTAAAAAATAAATTAATTAAGAAAAAACCCATACAATGTCACACTTTATCATTCACTATCATCAGTGGAAAGTTCATAATTGGCATAATTAACTATCTTATTATTATGTAATCTCTGATTTGCTGTCAACTTTCTATAAAATAAATAAAATCAAAGAAGAGACTGATTATTCTATCTTATTCTCTCGCAGGCTAAATTCGGAAGATGTGTGTGCTGTTTTCGTTTCATCGAGTTTCAAATTACAACGGTGCTCGAGAAGTTTTCACTTCAATGAAGCAATAGAGAACTCCAGCCCAATTTTTAAATTTTTTTTAATGAATAATGACCTTCTAACTTAAATAACTGCATTTTTATTTTTATTTTTAGAGTTAGTTTTAATAGTTAAAATAATTGTCAAAGTTTTAATTTTTCAAGACCCCCCGAAAACCACCAAACGAATGGTGGATCGTGTGACGTCATCACTCCTGAAAAATTAGTATAGGATCGGGCAATCAGCTGATCTACTGCCGCCATTTTGAATTCCGCTGTTCGAAGTATTCTCTCTAGAAAAAGCATTACTTTTTTTTTGTGCAGTAGTTTTTGAATATTTTCAATAATAGAGATAAACTAATAAGAGATACCTTTATTTTTGAAACATTATTCAGGCCTAAATAATGTTTCAATAAACACAATAAGTAAATCTCGTAAATAACGAATAAATTAATACGATGGCTTGTGTCATATCATACATTCCCATACAATGATTTTACGGTGACGTCACGACACGTCGAACAGTGACATCACCTTGACGGCGTATTTACTTTTTAATATATTTTTTTTAAAACTCTGCTTTTAATATTATTAAATAAAACTTATATGTTCTGAATCAGCGTTTATTGGTCTGTTTGAACATATTTTTTTAAGCCAGAATATTTTTCACTGGAGTTCCTTATTAGGCCTTTCGATAACGGCAGAAAATCTACTATTAAATTATTAAACCACTATTAAAGATATCGAAAATGACCCTTTAAGAGACCTAACATCGATAATTATCCTCGATATCACTAAATCGATAATTATGCATACGTTAACGAACTTTTAGAGCTGATTTCGTTTTATAAAATTAAGATCCCCCATAACCATGAACAATACTATAGTTCCCTTCAAAAGGAAAAGTCGTCTTCGGGAAACACCTCCAGTCACGTGAAATTTTCTCACGATTTTGTTGACATCCCTTAATTTTATAATATTGCGTACCTTCGAGATTACAATGAAGGTATGGGTATGAAAGTGTGTGTATGGACTGTATAAATGATGGTATAGGTATGAAAGTGTGTGTATGGATTGAATAAATGATGTTATAGGTATGAAAGTTTGTGTATCGATTGTATAAATGATGGTATAGGTATGAAAGTGTGTGTATCGATTGTATAAATGATGGTATAGGTATGAAAGTGTGTGTATGGATTGTATAAATAAAGGTATAGGTATGAAAGTGTGTGTATGGATTGTATAAATGAAGGTGTGGGTATGAAGGTATGTGTATGGATTGTATAAATAAAGGTATAGGTAACATGGTAATGTTACACAGCAGAACTTGTTTAAAAATAAACTGTTTTTATTAATTTAATAATAATATTATTGATTATATACCTAATAAAAAAATAAAAATTAAAATGGAGTTCTACAAATTAAACTTGATAACAATAAATAAAGGTATAGGTATGATATGGGTATGAAAGTGTGTGTATGGATTGTGATTGATAAATGAAGGTATAAGTATGAAGGTGTATGTATGGATTGCATAAATCAAATAAGCATTTCACACAGTACTTTATAACAATTTACATCCGAACCATAATTTAATATTTATATAAAATTCGTTTATGAAAGTGTGAGCGAAAAAGAAACGTCTTACAAAGCTGATATGTCTTCGGCAGTCTGGAACAGAATGGTTCCCTTTCATTTGTCACGGCAGATGGTAACTATGTGAGAATGTTGAGGAATCGCTATTGGCGTCTGAGGAACCAATAGGGATGCAGGTTCAAGATCTCTGCATTGTTCGCTGGCCACAAAGGTATTAAGGTACGTTCAGTTTATTTATTGTTAGCAACCATCGAAAAGTCTGGTTATAACATCAACAAGAATTATAAAAAGGAACAATTTACGCTTTTAAATAACAATCCTTTGTTTCGTATATCAGGTTCGGCTTAGGACATCCCTGCGGTCGGCACGCGATGACATCATTGATGAAAAACGACCCAAGTTTCAAATGAGTCATGATTCGTGAAATATTACCGAAGCTCCGTAACCAAGCTTTGACGTTATGCAAACAAACCGTAAACATGTAATGGACGAATTAAAATAGTGGTAGACTTTGCACCGTAAAGGATGATTTACATACAATATGGTTTTAAACGCTGGCTATACAATAATTAAATATTTTATGCTGGTCGCATGACTGTAAATCGAAGTTTCAAATTGTGTCGGAGTGACTACTTCGTGTGTTGTTGTTTTTTTCTCTTCCTTTTTGATTTCTGCACCAAGTTTTGGGCAGTCAAACTGTAATATCTCAAGGAGGTGAAGAAGGTTAAAAAATGTTGTATGGATCTTTGAGCACTGATTGATTTTGGAGAGAAAAAAATGATTTTTTTTACATTAACTCCTGAGGAAAATAATTTTTCTCAGGACGTATGACATCTTTGGGGTGCTGTGTGGAGGGTTTTTTTGTAGAGAGGAAGGAATGAAAATCTTGAAGAGACCTTGGCTAATCGCTCCACAACCGGGCTGTTGAACTCAAGAACGAGTCTAAGATGCCACCCGTTCTCCTTGGTTCCCGACTAAGCATCGATTCCGAAGGGATCAATGACAGTATTACCTCGGTGCATCTTCCGTTTGTGTAGTAATACCTAACAGCATTGTACTATTGGAAATACATACTATTAAATTGGTTTTGATGAAATCTTTGATGTCAGATCTTTCTTGGGTGATGATCCAAGACGTAATGTCTTATTTATATTTAAAATAAGTTGTGTTTTGTCTAATGGCCAGTGGAAGTGTATTAAATAGCATTTTATGCATTGTATAGCTTTGTATAGTGCGTTTTTTAGCTTTTTAAGTATCGACAATTTCTTTGGCCAAAAATTCTTTTAGCAAAAGGGATAAGTAAGAGATTATGCCCTTTGGTTCTAGTATCTCGAGCAGTTGGACCTCTTCAAACACAGAACTGGTTTTGACAATAGCAGTTCTGTATTTGAAGAGGTACGCTAGTATGCATATAAGAATACGAAATGATCTATTATTAGTCTTCCAGCAATCTGGGTACCTACCTAATAAGAATCTTGAAGATCTTAGGCCGTGAACTTTAAAGTCAACCTGCCAATGTTTGTAAACAAACCGATCTGCGCTTTCGTCACTTCCTTCTGTTCATTCTTTTGTCAGGCTCTTGGCGGCTAGCCAATATTATCTTCTTTTGTCCTGCATCGTGTGGCATGGATGACAGTGCTGCACTCGGGGAACAAATTAATTGAAGAGCTGATATAAATAATTTTTGATAATAGCTTTAGCAATAATAATTGCAGTCGTATTGTCACATAGAGTGGTTTCATCATTATAAGATCCGCGGGTAAAGGATGGTTCATATTAAACTCGCTCAAAATATATATTGCTTTATTGGGTGCCGATTTCGAACAGTGAATAAAGCCATAACCGTCCAGATGTAGAACGACTGTTAAATGCGAAATAACTGTCATCGTGGTTAAGTGGCCAGAAAACTTTTCAGTATCACGTAATTTGGGGTTAATGTTCGGTTCTCATAATCCGATTCAATTCCTTAGTAAGGAGTAGACAGCCAACTAAAATATTCCCTTATGTTGGAGAGAGTTCAGAAAAAATTTCTGAGATTTCTGTACATGAGGGAGTATGGCTATTACCCGTGGCTCTATCCTACCGACTTTCTTTTGGGTATGCTCGGAATGAACCATCTACGGGTCAGAAGGGATATAGACATTGCTTAGCATTCCTTCAGATTGATTCGCAGATAGTTTGAATACTCAGCTTTGGAGAGCATTCATTTCTATGTTCCCGATGGTTATCTTCGCTACCGACAGCATAGTCTGTTCTATCTTCCGGCTTGTTGAACAGAATTAATTCGGATATCGACATGTTTTATAGAATTTAGTGAATTAGTGAAGTGAATCTGTTTTTAAAAGGCAAGCTCTATTAATGCTTGTACAGTTTGTAACCTACCATTTATGCTTAATGTATCTAATACTGTTAAACTTGTATTTTAAAAAATGTTTAGTTTTGTAATGTTTTGAAAGAATAAATAAATTGAATTGAACTACTGAATATTCTTTCTGTCGTAAGATTCCTCTCAAAAAAGTTGTAAATTCAATGCAGAATCGTCAAAATTACTGCTTTTGGTTGTGTATGCTGTGCGTTAATTCCTGCGTGAAGTTCGGTGAATTCAAATCTGCTTTGATTTTAAGTGTCATTATCAAATCGTAATTGATTGTGTGAAGAATTTAAACAATCGTTGAAGTACCTAGTTTCCTGCTATATAATATTTTATCAGATTTCATTTTATTTGTACTTCTGATAAAAAAATTTCGTGTGCCTTTTAATTATTTTGTGGTTAACTTTTAGATTTGAATGTAAAGCGTGACGTTTTCTCCTTCTTATACCGTTTAGAGCAGTGGTTCTTAACCTGGTTCGGTGAGTCAATCTCGCGGGTTCGGCAGAGGTCAAGACACACCCCCGACTCATATGATTCGGTGAATGAGTGGTGGTGAGAAGGTTTTGGTGAATGAGAAATTCGAAATGAAATTGGTGGGGGTCAGTACCACTAACAAGGTTAAGAACCACATTAATATCACATTTCTCACTATGATAATAAGATAGACAACGATTTACATGAGTTGTTCCTAAAAGCGAATAAATTATGTTGAGGGGAAAACTTAATAGCAGTTCCACAAATATAACGTATTTTTGTTTATGCTTCGGTTTGATTTTGACCATAGAAATATGAATATTACCAGACCTGCCCTAAATGATAAAAGCGTATTATTTCCCCCTCCCCTTACCGGTTCCATCGGAACCGGCTGGGATTGAGTATGGCTTCGCGTGAATCTAAAAAATGTGACGTCATCATTCTTCTGCGAGCCAGCGTTGAGCGCTCATCGGTGCATTTTACGCAAAAAAATGGTTTGTGTTTTGAAAACGTGTAAATATATAAATGGCATGTGCTCGTCGATGTTTACTGGGGTAAGTAAATCAGGAAACATTTGTAAAAGTGTCCTAACTAAATGCGGCAACAAAATATTGGAGTCTGAAGATAGGCGAACTTTACTTTTCCGTATTTAGACTTCGCAAATTTGTTCATTATGCGGCGAGCAATTCGCGCTCCCATGTAAAAAGGTCTATTTATTCAATAACAGAGTTTACTTTTAAGAACTAAATGGTGATATTATAATGCGAGATGCCTATATGCTGTTATATTGAGTTATTGACGACTTACATATCTCCAAAGTCATCTTCCCGCTCGGCGCCCCGCTGTAGTTGTTGTCTACCCCTCACCTTTATGTTCTGGTCTAGTAGTATTCATACGTCTGATTTTGACCCAATTCGACACTGGGTTTAGCTGCAGCCCGATAGAGCGGACCTCGGAGCAAAGCAGGAGAACCTCGCGATACCTTTGTCAGGCGTGAGCGTGAGCTGCTGTCAGAGCGAAGATGCGGTGCGGAATACTATACATACAAATACAGGGACAGGCAAAGCGGATTAGATCACCGCAGAGACATTAATTAATGAAGGGACATTGTGCTTACCTAAATAATTGAATGCTTGCCAACTGAACATCACGCAATTATTATTGTAGAGGATGCAATACGCTATTTTTACAAGATTGCTTGCACTGCGAAGCAGGAAATCGGTTCGCCGATGAGACAGAAACTTTGTAATGCAGAAATTAAAGAGTTTTGAAGTGAAAACTTCTTTTTCACCGTTGTGATTTGAAATCGATGAAACGAAAAAGAGCGACACTTTATTATTATTATAAATTTTTTTTTATTTAGTTTAAAGAAATACAATATTTACTTAATTAGCGTTTAGCATAGTAGTAAAAGTAATATTTTTAATTTTGTTCTAACAGTTTATGTTTAAATAATTTTTTTTAAAGGTATTTTATTCTCTTCCCCATTTTTAGGTTATCTGGGAGGAGATTATATATGCGTATGCCCTCGTGGCCAATGCTTCTCTTGCCACTTTAAGTCTTGATAGTATTTGTGTACAATTTATTATGTTGTCTAGTACAATGTTCGTGAACTTGTGACGTTTTTATAATTGTTGTGTTTTTGGTACAAGTACATTTTGTATTTTGTAGATTAAAAGGCATATGTTATATTCGTACAATGTTCTTATTTTCAGAAGGTACATTACCCGGTATAGTTTTTTTGTGGGAGTTTATGGGTATATAATTGAAGAGTTTTTTTTTATCACTTTGTTCTGTATTATTTGAAGTCATTTTGTTCGTAATGCATGTGTTATCCCTTATTTCTATTAAATAATTTAGGCGGGACTGGATTAAGCTAAATTATAGCCCCTCTTTACCTCTGTTGGTAGAAGACGTGCTAATCTACCAAATACACCAATAATTGGGATGATTTTTGTTTTAGTTTTTTTTCGTGTTGTTTAAATGTCAAATGTTTATCAATATATAAGCCCAGGTATTTTTCGCTATCTAGAATATGTAAGTCTCTTTCTTCTATTTGTAATGGTTTATGCGACGGTATTATTCTTTTAGATGGGCTTAGGATCATGTGACCGAGACAAAGACATACGTATGTCTATAGGTTTAATAATTAATCACTTTTAATTTTATGTTTTTATTTTTTTTGTCCTTTATTTTTCCCATATTTTACAGTTTATATTTACATATTTTGAAATCATAACAATAATGTGGGAACCCACTAAGGCGCAGCCTGTGCGTGAGTAATATACTTAAATAAATTTTATTTTAGTACCTAGAAAAAACAAAAAAAAACAAACAGTGGTAAATAAAGTAAAAACATGATTAAAATTTGTTTAAAACAGTTTGTACAAAAAGTGTACACAATAGTGGACGGGTAAATACGTCTATAGTGTAATAATGGATATATAGTGTAATAATTCGTGTGAAGTTTATGAGAAACATAAAGTGACGTAAGATTAAATAAATAGAGTTTTTACATCTGTATGGTTTAGCCATAATTTTAACTCTTTTATGTAATGCGAAAGTTAAGTTGCAACTTGAACATTTTTTGGTAAACTATTGAAGGTACGAGGTCCAATAAAGCTGCTGTGAGTTTGCATTTGTTTTGTGTGTGTTTGGGGGCATAGAATACATTATTATTTCTAATTTTGATTCTGTTATCATTTTTTTCGAATTTGTTTATGTTTTTAAAGATATATTTCATAGTTTGCAGTATAAATAGTTTACAGAGACTGACTAGATTAGATTCTTTGTATAAAGCATCTGTCGAAAATGTTTTATTTCTATTATACATAGCTTTTATAATATAATTTTGAGTTATTTGTAAAGGTTTTACAAAAGCATCAAGCGCACCACCGCATCCTATTATTCCGTACATGAGTGAAGATTGCACCAGAGAAAAATAATTCATTTTCAATTTGTCAATATTCAGTGCTTCTTTAAGTCTGTAAAATATGTACGTAAGACATCTTAATTTAGAACCTTTTTTATTTTATTGTTTCGCGAAAATCAGCAGTTTATTAGCTCACATAAAATCTAATAATAGAATTTTCCATAACTTAAAATTATAATAAAAACTAAGGGTCATGTACCCGTGGGCTAACATATTTTGTTACAGGTAATTGTTAAATATGTAAATATTGTAAATATTAAATAACAACATGTAATTATTTAATGAAGAATAAAGGAGATGTGAGAAAACAATTAAAAGACAAATTTTAAGGTAACTAATCACCTGCTTAATATTTCAACATAATGTATTGATAAATTTATCCTCGCTACACAACAGCAGTGGAGGTTATCCACCTCTTACCCGCCCTGGTATAAGTAACTGATGGTTACTCCTTCAAGGCTCCCGCAAGATTCTAATTTTTTTTGTTAAACGAAGCTACATTTATTTATTTTGAACGAATCTAGACCTCCAGTGTTCTTGCATACATTGCTAGTAAGCAGTATGCAAGTGCTTAACAGGAAAAACAAAATGCGAAAAATAGGTTAGTAAGACAAAGATAAATTAAACGGGGCAAAAACTCATTCATGACGCTCCATGAGGCGGCATTGCATCTGTAAAAACCTGCAAGCACCTGTATAAAATAGAGAACATAAGTAATACAATAAATCTCAAATCAATTGGCAAGTACCGACAAAAAATGTGAAAGGCTACAACAGCAATAATAATAATATGTATTAACAGCTAAAAATGAACACATTACAGTAAATTGGATTGCAAGCAGCTGGAAATTGGATGGCAAGCAGCTGGACAGCTACTAGTACAACACGATAACTATAAATAGGGTATTTAAAATTATTTTATTTAATTAGACGAGAATATGTCTACACTATTAAAATTATTATCACATATATTGCATGAGATTGGTAGAACATTTATGAAGATGAAAAAGTGATAGACAGCTGGGCTCCCGCAGTATCGGGTTCTTGGGTTTCAGCAGCCAATAGGACGGACGTCTAGACCAATTAAATATTCATGTAAACCTAACGATAACGTAAATAAAGCAACTTGTAATCTCGTAATAACTTGTAATATTGAAGTTTTCCTAATCATATTTCAGGTAATCACAATCACTGGGATTGAAGAACATCACCAATTAATTATATGCATCGACCAATTGATGGTTACATTTCAGTAAATCTGGTTAAAATATTTCAACAATCGTATTTATTTCTTTAAAGACTCAAACCTACATAGTTATAGTATCTCACCTTATAAATTGGAGCTATGAAATAATAACTTCTCACGACGTAAATCATTCTCATCGGCATTAAAAAAGCCTAACATAATTATGATATTTAAATTAAATTCCGACGCGCAACTCCCACTTTTAATTCTATGTCCCAGTCACAAAAAAATAATCGAAATTTTCAAAATACTAGTAATTAATTCATTCGGTAATACCAATTAACAACCACAACATCAAGCACACCCGCTTTTCATCAAACCTGGGTTGCGTGGTCCCAAAAACTAATACCTCATTCGCTCAACGACAATTCTGGTTCATCGCTCCTAAAATATAATATTATAATGCTCTGAGTACTGACATAAAGTCAAATAATTCTAAATCACTTTATATAGCACGGGTACAACATTGGATATTTGAAAGGGACGAGCGTACTTCAAAGAATACATGAGTTCTTAACACTATATTTTAATTATTAATTTTTGCATTTCAAAATTTTTATTTCAATTTGTCTTTAAAATATTTTTTTTTCTCTCTTAATTTTTCAACCTAATTTTATTTATGTTTTAATTTACATATATGTTTTAATTTACACATTTGTATAGAATACATGTGTTCTTTATAATTAGTTTCTGTGTATCAAAATTTTAATTTGCATTTTTATTTCTATTTTTCTTTAAAACATGATTTTTTTCTTCTTTATTTTTCTCTTGCTTTTATATATGTCTTAATTTTTATTTAGTATGTTTATTATCTGTTTCAATAAAATAGTACTTTTTAATTTCTATAAAAAATATTAAATGTATGACTATCACAACACGAGGCATTAGCCTAGTGCTCTATAGTAACAAATAAAATATTATGAAAAAAAAATAAAAAAATGCCTAGGTATCTTCCGCAAATCTTTTTAAAGAGATCCTTGCTTGAGAAGCTGAGAAATAATAATAATATAAGAAAAATATAGTAAAGGACCATTGTTGAATTGAATCACGACTCTACATTTACACGTTGCAAGACACCAAGAATCTATGGGCAGCTGCGGGGTAAGAGGGGACTGAGGGCGGGCGTTCCAAATTAGTTCGAAAAACTTTTTTGATATTTTCGGTATGTCCAAATACATTTAAAAGTATCCATTTTAAAATGATTTGCTTGTATCTATGTCTGCAATGGGCGGCTTTTAAAGTATTCTTGACTTTGAAATCTATTTGACCTGTTCAAGAACATCTCCTTTTTGTTGTTACTGCCTACTGCAGGGTGAAGATTGCATTGATGATAGCCAACCTACTAAAATTGATTGGACCAGAAGAAGAACAAATAAAAATTAAAATAATTTGATAAGCCCATTTTTTTCCATTTCCAGCTTTCCAACTTGAATTTAATCAATTTTTCCTAACGTTTATATTACGTCAAGCAGGACCGTAAAAAACGAAATGCAAATTACTTATGCGTTTCTTTTTCTTAATTTGTTTCTCAGCGTTTTGGCAAGTATTTGGGTTTTTTTGTTTTGTAAATAGACTTAACCTTAAGCCTCTGTACGTCTGACATTTGGGTCAGTAGGTGGGAACTCCCGCTTACTAAGCCGCAAGGTAATTATGCAAACAACACCCGGATCATTGAACCTTTCGCATTGTGGCCAAGTGGGCTAAGGAGCCAGATTACTAAAGCACTCAAACTGATAATCTCTGCTTTGTTAAGTAATATTGCAACAACTCCGAACAAAATGTACTTAATATGTAAGTTAACTGAGAGGTAAGCTAAAACTCCTTCATTTATACCTAGATCACGAGAGATAAGAGACTATTGGGTGGTTTGCATACATAGAAAGGGTATCATTTTCGTTTCCGCAGAAGACACACTCTTTTCCGTATAAGACAAACTAGTTTCGATATGAAATAACCCCTTTCCGCATAAGACCAATTCGTTAACGCATAAGGCAAACTCTTTTACGCGATGGAGAAACCCGAGTGCCTGGAGAATATGTCAAGCGAATGTGAAAGAAGAAAAATATTCTGGGGGCTACGTATAAAGACATGGCACGATCGAGCAATACATTTGGGAGGCGGATGTGGGTACCGCCACCCCGGCAAACATTTATTCGATAACATGCCATTGGAAGGGACCCCACCACTTTCCCAACGGCGTTATAAGGAAACATATGCTTTCCTCCTTCACCGCACACGTCAAGACTCTACTTTTTTTTTAACGAAGTTACATTTATCTGAACGACTCTAGACCCTCCAATGTCCATGCATACGGGGTTAGTAAGCAGTATGCAAGTACTTACATTAACATTATACAAAAGATAAATAAAAGTAGCAGCCCGTGGAATAATTCTTCTGAAATAGTTAACATCAAAAAGAGATAATAGTGTTAGTAAAAGAAAAAGAAAAATAAAAATAACGGCTATACCAGCCGAAGAAACCTTCTGTAAATAAAATAAGTAATGAGGAAAAAACAGTTAAAAGATTATGTTATAATGTAAGTAATTACTATAATAGCAGAAAGAAACTAAAATCTATAAAAAGAAAAGCCAGAGAAAGTATGCCATAGTTAATCCCAAGTGATGTTTGCTTTGTTGGTGATTCAGGCTTGATGGCGGATGCATCTGCCCACCATCAAAGCTGCGTGGTGGGCCGGAAGAGATCCCTTGACCTCTCCAGCCGGATTCTCTTGGCCCAACCAACGCTTTGCACCGCAGTAGAGGGAATGAATTAATAAATCTCTCTTGGAGAAGCTCACACCCAGATGCCTACATTGCCTACCCACCCCTCATGCCTTTTTTCTTCCCAGAATTTCATCTTTTTCCATTAATAAGTAAATAAAATCACACTGGTCGATTAGAGTTCAATCGCTAGTGATCCAAAGCGTCGCACAAGGTTCCTACCCATAAGCCGCGGGTTCAATCCCTTTTTCTCATTTTTCATTTATTGTGACGGCAGTAGAATGAATCAAATATCGTCAGGTTATTCGTAACTGTGTTCCTTACAAATAACTAGAACAAAATGCAGTAATTTTCCCACAAGGTGATTACTAGAATATAAAGAGGTTATTCAGTATTCCTTATGAAAAACAGTTTAATTTGAATTTACGATGCATTTTAATCCTGATGCTGGCAGCTGCATTTTCATCGTTGCAGTTTGTTTGCTTTTATTATTAATTGCAGGAAAGTTTATCGCTATCCACATCACGTTTAGTAGAGGTATCTTGGCCCGTGGCCAGCTCCGTACAAACTGATCGTCATGCGAAGCGAACATCTGCAGATCTGGATGCCGGAATTTAAGTGGATATAAGAATTTATCGATAATTTAATACAAATGTTCTGAACGATTCTTTAAAATAAACACACATTCTTTATAACAAAATACTACTTCTTTATTTAGACTAAAATCGTTTGTAATCAGGAGTTTGCAGGATGGCTTGGAGGACAGCGTCCTAACTATTATGCTCTCAGAACTCTGCACGTTGGTACCCACTACGGAGGGGCGACCCCATTTACTACCGACATCTGTCGGATAAACCTTTAAGATCTCTGCACTAGGGCCATCTATGTCTTGATGCTCGCTATCATATAATATTTTACAATCGCTGAATAAAATCACTCAAAGTGAGCATACTGTTTTCTATTGTGAAATTAATCAAATAATTTTACACACCGAAATTCTTTCCTGAGCAGACAAAGAATTTAATTGATTTTTCGAAGAAAACTTCTTCTAAAAGGTAGTTACTTTGTGATGTCATTATTTATTTATTAAAAAAAAATTTCAGGGGTTTACAAACTCAATTTTAATGATTGTAGTTCGTTTTATATAGGTAGAACTTATAGAAACTTTGAAATTAGGGTTAAAGAGCACCTCAGAGCACTAAATGGCAATAGCGATTCTGAGTTCGCAGACCATTTATTAAAATATGATCATAGCTTTGACATAAATTCAGGTCTTCAAATATTACATACAGGATGTAAAACATCGCAAATCAATCATTTAGAAATTTTAGAAATAAGAAAAAATGTAAAACCCAAAGCTGACATAATTAAAAAGCAAAAAATTTTTGTTAACCTTGTTTTAAATATCTTCCCACTTAACCGGCCTTTTACTTCTAATAGCTTGGTTAATCCACAATTCTTCGAAACTCCCACCATTGTCAACCCTTTCCTCTCCTTTAATTTCTTCTCTCCATAATATGTAATCTATAATTATTTTTTTAACTTTAGTATACTTTTATTCCTGAAGAAGTGAACATGGTTCACGAAACATGTTGATAGTATAAAATATAAAAAATAAAGTGATGAAAACTAAGTTATTTTTTTTAAATAAATAAAAAAATTTAATTGACTTGTCTGAGTAGAAAGTCTTATGTAAAATGGCGACTTGACTTTTCTTTAAAATCTGTATAGACCACACTTCTTACCGCCGGCAGTCGGTAAACTAAATTTTGAAAATATTGTGTGATCGCTATTGGCGTGCGAGGAGCCATTAGGAATGAATTTGCGAGACAAAATGGCTGCGCGTTCGCCACCACAGTTGAATCAATATTAATTGTTTCAAGAAATACATAGTCATCTACTTGAGAAACAATGTCTTTACTTTACGTGCTGTTCGGCCTCCCTTGGCGACGCAGCGCCTCGTAGATATTCGCAGAAGGAAGGTGCATGGGCTCGCTGCTTTGATGCGCCACAGATTAGCCGGGACGAGTCGGTGCTACCGGGCAGGGCGGGGGTCGGATACACTCTTGGCCAGACCGTCGCGTCGCCCCATTTTATTTTATCTTGTACCTATTCAATTGTACATCATGTAATTTTTTTATGTATACTTTTATATGGCAGAGTATTACACCCACCGCTCTAATCTGCTAAAATAAAATAAAAACTTCATTATTATTTCACCCACTGGGCAATGCTTTCAAAACACACACTCTCCACGGTAACATGGCACATATTTCTTGCAGTGCGCAACAATATACTTTGACGACATTTATGATGCGTAAAGTGCCACCAGTCCCAAGCACTGGCAAGATGACCACACGACCAGATAACTTTCCACCCCACCCCACCTCGTCTCATCCACCCTCTCACCGCAGCGGTGCAATTGCCTTGTTGAATATAACGAAAAGGATTAATTTTATTTTAATGATTGTAATAATTTTGTTAGCGTTCAGAATACGGCCTTCGTAATCGATGGGTAAGGTTCTCTACTAGCAATTTAAAGGTTGCGGGTTCAAATTCAAATATTTTTATTTTTTATTTTTTTTTAATTTCATGAAATTTTTTGTTAGTTACAGATATTTGTTTTTTTTTTGGCTACCACACTAGGCTCATGCCCCTGTTATGGTAGCCGTACATTTAATATTTACTATTTTATAATACTATTTTATTAAAACAGATGATCAAATATACTAAATAAAAAATATGAAATATTTAAAAGTATCTAAGTGAAAAATAAAGAGAAAAAAATATCATATTTTAAAGAAAAGTAGAAATAAAAATGAAAATGAAAATTTTGAAATACAAAAATTAATAATAAAGATTAAATGTTAAGAACTCAAGTGTTCTATACAAATATATAAATTAAAGCATATAAGTATATAAATTAAATTTAAAAAAATAAATAAAATTTAGTGAAAAAATGAAGAGAAAAAATAACAACATTTTAAAGAAAAAATGGAAATTAACATTTTGAAATGCAAAAATTAATAATTAAAATGTACGCTCGTCCACTTTCGAAAATCCAATGTTGTACACGTATTATAAAAAGATAATTAGAATTACTTGACTTTATGTCAGTACTCAAAGCATTATATATTTTAGGAGTTAATATATGCGTTAATTAAAAAAAACATTTATTAAAAATGATTTTTTTATAACAAAACTATTATTAAATCTTTAACTGACAGCCCTGAAACAGTTAGCTACATAACTAGCAATACCTAATTGCTTAGTAATTCCAAACAAGATAACTTTGAAGGTAACAATAAAACCAATACAAATTTACTCTATTTAGTGTCTATAAATACTGTTGACAACTTTTCTGACAAGTCCCCCTTTGTTTACATCTTTTTTATTCTAAATAATCCTATATAAATATTATGTTCTCTGTCATTATAACATTGTTATTATTTTTTTAGTATAGTAACAGTAATTTAGTAACGCATAATAATATCCTATACCTAAATACTTGCTTTTATCACACACACTTTGTTAAATGTTCAATCTTATTGTGTTTTTATTGATAATCTCCTATACATATATCATGTACCTATCATTAGAACGTAAAAGCCATTATATGGCGTTTAAATAAATAAAGTAAAGTAATACAAAAAAAGACAAAAAATAAACTTGAAAACAATAAATATATTTCGTTCTTATAATTGTTATTATTTCAGTTTTGTGAAGCAACAAAATTGGCCCACACTGTTATGATAACTGCTTGGGGAGGCGGGGCTAGTTGCTATAAAAATGAAACATATTTTTTATTGGACGACCGTTTATTCATAGGAAATTTTAAATTGTGCACACTTTTATCAAGAACATAACATACTTTTTCGATAAAAATGTAGGTCTAAAAAATATTTAATTATATATATTAAATTGGGCTTGTTTATGTAAATAATTGAGACACGCGATACAGAAGATACCTACATCAAAATTGTTGTTTTCAAAATTGGAATTGTGATTATTCACGCTTTTTTCATGCCCTGAAGACAAAATATCCTTAGGGCCTATGTCATCTTTGGTTTTTACGGAAAGTAAGGAGAGGAAGTTCTGGGAAGGAATAAGGAGTGAGGGTGGGTAAGAGTCCGGGGTCAATGTGTCGAGAAGTGATGGACACAAGACTCCACCCTCCCAATGCGGTGCAAGGCGATGGGTCGAGAGAGTCCGGCTGGATAGGTCGAAAGGTCTCCCTCCAAAACTCTCTCCCGATTCATCCTGCCATGCAGTAGGTGAGCAAACACATCCGCCGCCAAGACCTAGACAAACCTCACCCCATGAACTCAGGTATCCCTTCTAAGTCAACAAACGTAACGAACCACCTTGGGCGACCTATGGCAGGGGTGTGAGTTATCCGGCGGTACCCACACCCTCCTTCGACATTGGGTCGGCGCGGCGCTGAGATTGTGCAAATCAATGTATATCGTAAAATAAAGTATACTACAATGTGCGTCCCGCCAAAGAGGACTTCTATCACCCATCCATGAAGAAGGTTCCCGTTTTTACCCGAAGGGCGTGCTTTTGTAGATATACGGGCTGGAAGTTTCGCCCTCTAGAAATTTCTGGAACAGTCCAGAACATTCGAGAGTATTCGAGAGCATTCCACAACATCCCGGAACAAGCAAAGAATAAATACTATTCAAGAAAAATTATTGAATGTAATAATGACTCCAGAAAGATTTGGCAAATTCTTAAAGAGATAACACATGCAAGGCAATTCAAAGATCAAATTGAGGAACTTATAATTGATGGTCAGAATGTGAATTTTAACTTGGACCCAAAGACTATTGCCGATCATGCAAATACATTTTTTACAAACGTTGGATCAAATTTGGCTAGTAAAATAAAAGAAAACACCAACTGCAATACTAAAGCTCCACCACCAGATGATAATCTCCGACAAGAAACATACACAAAATTTACCTTAAAAGATGTATCGATGGAGGATATCATCAAAGAAATCGACTCACTGAAAGAGAGGACTTCACCTGGACATGACAAAATACCAAGTAAATTACTAAAATCACTGAAATCTCATGTAGCCATTCCCCTCAAATTCCTAATTAATAAGAGCTTCACTCAAGGTTGTTTCCCAAATATATTAAAACTAGGTATTATCTCTCCAATTTTTAAAGGTGGGAAGAAAACTGAAATTACCAATTACAGACCGATTTGTGTTCTAAGTGCACTCTCTAAAATTGTTGAAGGAATACTGAGAAATCAATTGATTACTTACCTTGACTCTAGTAAAATATTATCACCAAATCAGTTTGGTTTTCGACAAAACTTATCAACCTCAGACGCCATTGCTAATGTTACAGACTTCATAACAAGTAATGTTGACAAAGGAAACAAATGTTTAGCAATTTTCCTTGATCTTGCAAAGGCGTTTGATACTGTGAACCACAAAATACTTTTAGATAAACTTAAGAGGATAGGAATATCAGATACAGTTCTTCAATTATTTCATAGTTATCTAACTGATCGAACGCAATGTGTTAAAATAAACAGTACCTATAGTAGTTCCCAAAAAACAGTTTGTGGCGTTCCACAAGGTAGCATCCTAGGACCCTTATTATTCCTAATATATATTAATGATCTATGTAACCTACAAATTTGTGGACAAATCACAACTTTTGCCGATGATACGGTTTTGTTATTTTACGCCAAATCTTGGGATGAAGTTTTCAAAGCGGCAGAAAATGGCTTTCGTATTGTTAAAGATTGGCTTAATGCTCACATACTAACCCTGAATACAGACAAAACCAAATTCCTAACATTTCGAATATCAAATAAGCTCTTGCCTTCACAACAAAGTCTTAAACTTCATAGCTGTAACCCCTTATTAACTCCATGTACCTGTCCTTCTATAAGTAGAGTTGACAGTATTAAATATCTTGGTATTCAAATAGATGATCTTCTTAAATGGAACGTACATGTTACAAACCTAACGACAAAACTGAGGAAACTCGTCTATTTTTTTAAAAATGTTAGAGATATATTAAATATAAAACAACTGAAACAAGTTTACTGTGCTCTTATACAATCATCACTTGAATATGGTATTATCAGCTGGGGAAGTGCCACAAATACTTGTCTGGAGCCTTTAATAAAGATTCAAAAATTAATTTTGAAGGTTATTCTTAAAGTCCCGTTGAGAACGAGCACTAATTTTATTTTTAAGACACTAAATGTTCCTAACCTGCAAAAATTGTATTCAAAAAATATCCTGCTTCATCAATTTAAAAATGCACACATGTTTGAAGAACGAATAAGCACTAGAGTATTAAGAGAGTCTAATGTAAAATCTTTTAACATCCCAGTTTGTCAAACCTCTTATGGGCAAAGAAGTTTTAAATATAATGCAACAAAGCTGTTCAATTCTCTACCTCCTGAAATTAGAAACAAATAATCCAAAAATGCATTTAAAAGTAAAATCATTGATCACCTCAAGTAAACATTTCCATCACAAGTATTTAATAACATAGTTACCTTTATATTTACTGTGTGTATATATGTAACCATGTACCTACTGCAATCTTCTATATGTATGTAACATACTTGAATTGTATAATTAAAGAAAAAAAAAATTTATATCAACCTGTCACTTTCATAATATTTTTCAAAATACTACTTAAACAGAATCATAGATAACCACTCTGTAAATTGCCATCTCAACACAGGCGTTTCACACCTAGTGAGATGGGCAATACGCCATTATTATAACCAAATGTAATATGAAAATAATTAAATAAAATAAAAATAAAAATTCTGGAATGTTTGGGATCAGTCTGGAACGTTCGGGAACGTCCCGGATTATTGCGAAACATTTCAGAACATTCTCGAATGTTGTGGAGTGTTCTGAAACATTGTGGACTACTCAGAACCTTTTTTGTACTGGTAGGGCTACCCACTGGTAGTGGTTTAAAAAGCAAGATCCGTCATGGGTTCGAATATCAGTTCAATCTCATATCAACTCCCCGAGAGAAGCCTAGTATCTCAGCTAGTAATTTAATAGTAATTTTAATTATGAAGTCTTTGCATATGGGTTGCTAAGTTTATCGCTGAATTAATACACGACTCAACACTTAGAGTATCGGACTAATAATACCTAGCACATTAAATTGCACCTTATGTCACCAAGGTACACAGTTTAAATGCAAGTAGTTACATTAAACAACAGCTACTTTGTAGACCTTGCTGTAGTTACCTTGTAATCCGGCTACAAATTGCAGTTTACCATTACTTAAAGCCATTATAATACACCCAACTCCAGCCACGTGCACTGTGCAGCAACCCGGTGCATTTCAGATCAGAATTCCTAATAAACATAAAGTTTCGGCACTGAATTCGCTCTAATTAATTACGAGTGAATCCACACTAAATGCACCTGACAAAGGGTATTGTTTACCCAGAACCCTGTTTCTGCACCCAGGACATTGTGCTAACACTGTACTCTCTTTGATTTAGAATTCACCAGGATGGACTGAGCTCCCACTAATAGGACATTAAAAATACTAATTTTGGATGTAATTTTGTCTGTCACACCGTTTCTATGAACTCTAGAACCTTTGCTTTGGAATTTAATTATCATAATTTAAAAAATTAGAATTTTTTTCACGGTTTTTCACCTCAAAAGTGTTCTAGCCAATCAAATGATTGAGTTTTTAAGTAATGTTTGTCAGCGTAATTTCGGGTTAATTTATACAAATTTGGCAGTATTGTATTTGGAGAATTCAGTTAGATAAGCGATAAAATATCAACCAAAAATATTGTTTTAATTGCCATTTTCAAAAATGAAACTGTTTTCTCTATAATTTAGACTATCCCCATTAACGTAGTGTATAAATATGAGACATGAAGCAAAAAATGGGTTCCACCTTTTTCCTACAATTAGTCCAATTTGACTTCCAACTCTTCCAACACTCTACCGCCGAAACATTGGAAAACGCTGCATCTGGTCCAGCACTCTCGCAGTCTCACATTGAATCTTGCATTGTGGAACACGTTTCGACGAGATACTAGATAGCGCCTCTATGACTATCCCATAATTTTTCACGAACACCACAATCATTATTGTGGTATTATTTATTTATTTATTGTTTTGGAACATTTACAGAGTATTAACATAAAAAAGTCATTAGATTAGCATTGTAAAAAGCGTAGATGTTAACAGTCCACTTAAAAATGTTCACAGAATGCACAGTTTAATAGAAGTTAACAGAAATTAGAAATAGCAAAATATAAACAGAGGTATAAAAAGAGATAACAAAAATTGTGATGATAAAATATAGAGATGACAAAGATAAAAAAGATCGAGTAAGGCATTAGTTTAAATGATAACAATCTCAGAATTTTTTTTGCACAGATTCAATAGTTTTTGAATATTTTAAGTAGTGCGGGTTCCAGATAACACTACCATGTTCCAATTTGCTTCTGACCAATGAGTTGTATAGGGTTATAATGGATTGGGATTTTTAAAATGGTTTCGACATTCTATGTATAAATCCCATCATTAATTAATAATTATTGTGGTATTAAAATTATTTGAAAAAATATTAAGAGAAATAGAAATCCCTCACAAATGAAATAGGCTAACGACCAGTAAAAATTCCTTAATCCTTTGGATGTATGTGTGAAATATCTCAATGATCGGAAAAACTGGATACATTATTTTAGGAGTGTCTGTCTATTCAAAGCTCAATGCCAGAAAGCCATACATTGCATTTTGAACGCACCCCACCGAATGATTGTGATATTTTTCACGAATACCACAATGATTATTGTGGTATTCATGAAAAGCAGGTCGTTAGCCTATTTCATTTGTGAGGGATTTTTATTTCTCTTAATATTTTTTCGAAATGGAATCCTGAAAAAAAAATTGGCTAATCTAAATGCGAAGAGTCTCGATTATGCCTAACAGAATTAGTTTACTGATTTTGGTGCAAGTGTTCATCTGATGTAACCTATTTCAGTGCATACCCAGCATTCCTTGCAGATATCTCTAGAGCATTGTAATGGTCCGTATACTCAACCAAATGTGGGGTCATAATATTAAATTCCATAACACGTCAATGTAATGACAAGTCCAGAAGCTTTTGATGAAATTTAGTAAAGGAGAAAAGCGTTTGTAGGTATGGCAAACAAAATTAATTAAAAAAATATCAGGAGTTTAGGACGTACTAAAATTTCATATTTGGCACGATAAATTTTTAGACAGACTGAACATAAAAAAATATGCACCGCGAGGTGGACACTATTGAGACTAAATGAAGTAAGGAAGGAAAACGTAGACGAAGGTTTGGAAGTACCCTTCTGTTAAAGGCTGCCAATTAAGCATTGCTACGGCCATCCGAACCTTGGTCCTTGACCAGAGAAAGTAGTGGGAAGAAGCACATAGTTTGATTTTAGCTGAACAGACCCTTGAAAAATCATGTGATATTATAATTCACATTTTGAAAAAGGCAAGTAAAATAATTTTCAAATAAATGAAGACAATATTAGCGGAACTCATTCGAAGATCTGAAGACAGAAAAATCAGCAAAAGGCTCCTCTGGGACTCGAACCTCGAAACTCGAACTCGGTGTCTATATTCAATTCGGTCACTTTGAACTGTATCGTACTTATAAAATCGTACTTGTAAAATCTAAAATTATTATATTGAATTAAATGAAGACAATATTAGCGAAACTCATTTGAAGATCTGAACTTTATCCAGACACTATCTAGACAGCATTTAGTTCGAGTTGAATCTTGCAATCGTATATAAAGGTAACAGCCAATAATATGTGACTTAAGAAAAAGTCGGTAGTTCTTGGTCGAAGTACGATACAGTTAAAAGTGACCGAATTGAATATAGACACCTTAGCTCAGTTGGTAGAGCATTTGCCATGTAAGCAGAAGGTCTTGGGTTCGAGTCCCAGAGGCGCCAATATCTTTTTCTGATTTTTCCGTATCCAGATCTTCGAATGAGTTTCGCTAATATTGTCTTCATTTAATTAAATATTATAATTTGAGATTTTACCCATAAGGTTAAAAATAAAAATAATTTTCAGTCAAAATATTATATCTTCTATATGTAAGTACCAAATTTATCGCTTGTCTATATTAATTTTCACACAAACAGTTCCAGTTTTGAAAATAAAACTTAAAGTAGAAGCAAATTTGAGTTCATTCAACGTGAATTATTTCACGCAGAAATAAGGCACACCACAGATAGTGGTTAAATATTTGAAAATCTACACGTGAAATATCTCATCTACATTATATCGATTTAAAATTTTCAACTCCTGGTTTTCAACTCACGACTTTTTGGACAAGAGCCAAGGATCTCACACGGAGGATGTCGTAGTGAACGGGACATATTATTTTCAATAATGAACACTGACCTTCAATTTGTCTATATTAATTCCTGATTGCCCCTTTAACGCCACGTGTAAATATTAATATCATACATTAAAGAAGTAAAATCTATAAGGGACCTTGTAGTAATACTGGATGTTAAATTAAACTTTATACAACACACTGACGAAATCATCAACAAAGCCCACAAAATGCTGGGATTTATAATTCGTATAACAAAACCTTTCCGCAACACTATAACTCTTTATTCCCTTTACACAGCGTACATCCGTCCCCAGCTAGAACACTGCACACCACTGGACTCCTTTCTACCAAGCCCATGTCGAAAGAATTAAAAAAATAAATAAACACATAAATTATCAACAAAACTTACACTTTTCAAATTACTCCGAATGTTTAAACTTTCACAACTTCAACTCCCTTTATACACGACGACGTTTAATTTTTGACCAAACCTTATTATTTAAATTCTGAATAATGGACTGGACTCGCCAGAGCTTACCGACTTAATAAAAATTCATATTACGACAAGATCAACAAGATAATCCAATTTATTTCATTTGCCCACATGTAGATTGTAGAACTGCAATAGAAAAAAATTTCCAATTCCCCGCATATGTGCGCAGTATAATACAAAATTTTACTACATAGATATTTTTAACAATACCCTTCAGAAATACCGAAAAGAAGTAACGCTTACGCTCGAAGGTTAATACATGAGTGTGGAATGTATAGAGAGCATCCCCTATCCTTATCCCATTATCCTTTTCCTCTTTTCATTACCTTAAATTAATCTGTCTGTATAAATAAAAATGAATCGCTGAAATGTATGTACGCGCATAACTTTCGAACGACTGCACCAAATTGGATAATTCTTTTTTTTGAGTTCGTTATTGTCAGGACAAGGTATGTATAAAACTAGTGATGAGCTCTGGCATTATGAAATTTGCAATAGGTTGCACGCGAGCTGTTTGAAAACTTGAGGGGGGAGGGACCTGTGAGGGGGAGGGGAGGGGGGTTCACGGGACGGGGGAAGGGGGGGAGTGGAGTGGGGAGAGGGAAGGTGGAGGAGGCGGAGTGGGAACGCGAGAGGGGAAGGATACGCGGGAGAGGACGGGGAGGCGAAAGAGGAACGGGACGAATGGGAAAGGACACGCAGGAAGAAACAATGTCTTTATTAAATGACATAGCAACGCATGCCAAGTACCAGCTAGTTTAAGATATAATAAATCTCCATCTCTAAGTAAATTTAACATGGGAGAGCTTTTTCGCTTGACTTAATCTAACTTTGTATTTATGAGTGGAAGATACTATCAGTATCGCCCTGGTGTTAAACCACCATTCAGAATTGAAACATTGTTTGAAAATGGCTTTAGCCGTGTTTGGTGACCAGATCTGAATAGCCATCCCAACTTTCCTCTTCCCCACCTCCTTCCCCTCCCCACTACCTTCAGCCTCACAACATACCCCAATTGGGGATGCCATTCTCATGCCAGTCTCACTGGCTCCAGTCGGGAGCAGTTGAGATTCTTGTGAGGTAATCACTGTAAAAAAAAAAATGTAACTCTTTATTTTTACGCATAAGGTGTTTGTCTCTTACAAATAAATACTATTGTCTTGTTTTAAACAGTCATTCCATAAAATATCCGATAAAATCCACTTATTGTGAACACGTGTTTGCTTACTCATCTTCTGCGTCCTTCTGCGCTCCTAATAATACCAGAGTAACGCGCACGTCCTGCGAACGAATATATTCCTGTATTTCTCAAGGACAGAAGAAAATTGAACTCTCTTCGTCATAAATTCATAAACTTTGAGATCATACACGTATATATATAACGAATTAGTCTGGTGTCTAATAAACTGTACAACTATGTATTTTGGTTGCACTAGTGTCGGAAGAACTGTGGTTGGTCATTACATTAGTAATTACTCATTTCATTAATCCTATTAGTATGATAAAGGTGAAAGTTTGTATGGATGTAGGGATGTTTGTTATTCTTTCACGCAAAAAATACTGAACGGACTTTAAAAATTCTTTCACTAATAGAAAGCTACATTATTTGCGAGTAATATGGGCTGTATATATTGGTAAGCTCTGGCGTTATGAATGAGCTCTGGCATTATGAAATTATCTATTATACGTTTATTGTCCGGACGAAAAGCCAAACAAATCGTTGCTTGGTAACTATAAGTAACTATTTGACGTGCGCTGTCATTTTGTTTTTTGTTTAGGTTACTATGGAGATCTCTTTGATAGTTAAAATTCAAATATGTATAAAATACTAATCTATATAATATTTTAAATGCGAAACTGGGTGTTTGATTGTCGCACGCGAGCTGTTTGAAAAATGTATATGGATGGTGCGGTGAGGGGGGGGGGGGGGGAGTGGAGGAGGTGTAGGGAAGGTGGAGAAGGTGGAGCGGGAACCCCCCTAATACTGTGCGAGCAAAGCCGGGGGCAAAAGTTAGTTTTTAATATATTCATATTTTCAATTTATTTTATGTTAAATTAGGAGTGAATCAACATTGATGATTTTTAGCAGCTGTACCTACTTACGTACCACAACAATGTGCCATAAAAATAAGAGACTTGAATTATTTTACTACCTATCATTAAAAACCATGCCCAAGACACAAGTTTAAAAAAAATTTATTTACGCTATTTAAGAACTACCATTCTGCACATTTTTTTTCATTTAAATGGATGTTGCAAAGCTCCATAGTTCACGATGGAAATACGAATTAATGTAAAAATCGGACAATAAATTGTTGAATAGAATCTACGCAGTTTTCACTAAGCGAGAGCTTACTAATAAGTTTTACTACATCTGACAATAATAAAATCTTTCTGCTTCACGGTGGATATTTAAAATATCTATAGATCACGATAGGTACGACAATGTGGACCGAAAAGAGCTCCCTTAGAAATTTTAGACACAAAAAAGTTATTTAAATATTACCGAATCGGGAAGGGACACATTAGCACAGTTGGTTGCGCCCCGGTAAGGCGAGGTACTGGGTTCGAGTCCCAGATGTGACCGTTATTAAAAAAACAATTATGTTATCTCCACATATGAGGCCCTAAGGAAATTAATTTCCCTTAGGGCCTACGGCATCTTAGGGGATGCTGTGTGGAGGGTCTTTTCAAAGAAGGGAAGTATAGGAAGTTCTGAGGAGGAAAAAAAATTGAAGGACGGGAATCTGGGGATCAGTGTGTCCAGGAGTGATAGACGTGTTTTTTCCACATGAGCTCCTCACAGGAGGCCCTGAGGAAAATAATTTCCTTCAGGACCTATGTCATCTTTGGGGATGTTGTGTGGAGGGGATGCTAGGGAAAGGAAGGAGAAGTTCTGGAAAGGAAAAAGGTTTAAGGGGTGGGTAGGAATCTGGGGTTCAGTGTGTCCTGGTCATCCGCCTTCAAGACCAAGAAAAACCTCACCTCATGAACCCGGGCAACCCTGCTAAATCATCAAACGTAGCGAACCACTTGGTGTGACCTATATCTAGGTGTTGGTTATCCAATTAAGGTTCCCGGGGCGACGGTACCCATTCCCGCCTCCCAAATTATATGAATTCATCCCTCCAACTACGGTGCAAGGCGATGGGTCGAGAGAGTCTGGCTGGAAAGGTCAAACGGCCTCCTTCAACCAATCTCTCTCGATCTGATCTGCCACGCAGCACGTAATCAGACGCATCCACCGGATAAACCCCACTCCATGAACCCGGTCACCCCTGCTAAGTCACCAAAGATAGCGGACCACTTGGGGTGACCTACAGCAGAGGTGTTGGTTACCTGCCCCCCAAATTGAAGCACCCTAACTTCCACTTGAAAGGCGTATGCCATATCTTTTTCTATTTTTTCTGTTTTCTGATTTTCGATCGAGTTTCGCTTTTGTCTTCATTTAATTAAATTGTTTTCAGTGACATCCCTGTATCCCTTAAAGCTTAGAAGTTGTGTATATTCATATTGTTTTATCACTTTTCAATGGTTTATTTATTTCACATGTAGCGTCGTGTCGAACACACGGAAAAGAGCCGACCCGAGAACAGAAACGGGGTTAAATATAAGTTTAGACTCACCGGGCTTTCCGATACGACATTAAACGAGCGGACTTGCGTTGGTACAATCAAAACGTGTCGTTTTAATTAGGATGGATGGACACGGATGCGCTTCAAAACAACGCGTTATTATTGTTTATCCTGTATTGTTTTCGATTTTATGCCATTGTAAATCAAACTCGTTATTGCAATCGCGAAATTTATCGCAGCGAGCAATTGTTGTAAAGAGGATATGGATAATGGGCACACAAAGATAAACAACCATTTAATTCTCGTATAAACAAGGATAGAATACTGTGAACGATAATAATATTGTAATGAATCAGGGACGTTTTATGTAGTACGTAGGTATTCTAAGACAAAGTTGATACCAATGAGTATTAGTTTAAAGGCCAATTATTTCTAAGACACTCAAATGTAACGTCGTCATCTCCACATATTATAAATTAAAGACCTCCGAAGCGTCTCTCTCTCTGTTCGCGAAAAACTCAAAAACTATTGAACGGATTTTCATGCGATTTTCACCAATAGATAGAATAATTTATGTGGAAGGTTTAGGAACATAATTTATCAAGTTTTTTTGTAAATTGGTTGAAATATATAATATATTTATTTATTTAGTACATGTTACATCATTAATTCATTTATTTGAGAAGATACATTAAGTCACCATACTAGGCAGCTGCCTGTATCACGGTGACCAACGGAGGATAGTTATTTTGAAATAAATTCTAGTAAGTAAGAACATATTTAAGTAAAATTATAAAAAAAAAATAGAAAATTGGTAGAAATGTTTCCAATAACTCACAAATTGCCAAAGTTGCCTGGAAAATAAATACAAAAAAGTAAGGTAGCTGTTATGTATGTACTTAAATACACATACATATATACATACATGAACACATACATACATATTTAGATACTTACACAAACATGCATTTATGAATACCCACACATACATGTATATTCATATATATACACATATACATACATACACATACACATATACACTTAAATTTGATGGAGAATAAAGGAGAATGTCTGTATGTGGTGGACGAGCGGGCTGGCAGGCGGCGGATTTGATTTGTATGCAAATTTAGAGACGGAATAAGTTTTTAAAGGTTGGGTAACCATCCAGTAGATGACGTTGTGTTTTGTTAGCGACAGCAACGCGTAGCCGGGTGAGCTAGTTTAATATAAAGATTATATGTAAATAAATTTTTTTGTTTGAATTTTAATTTTTATTTATCATTTAACTTTTTCATTACAACATATCATCAAATTGCCATTCAGGACGTGTCGTTTAATAAATAAAAGCTAGTAATATAATAATTTAGAAAAAGCAGCGAACTTTTTCTCCTCGTTACCTTAAGATCCCGCATTTTGAATTTCTACTGACATACAACATGCACAGCTCTTAAAAATAGATGTTATTTCTTAAGATAATCTATATTCGTATGTCGAATTGAAAAAGTAATGTAGTTAATAGTAATTTAGTGTAATTCAACGATTTGTAAATAAAAATGTGACTGAATGAATAGATATAGGTACTTGACGTTCACAACTTTGCACGATTCTAATTGCTATTAAGTTACACAATTTTATTTAATACTTTTACGAAATTTTATTTTAAAATATCATTGGAGAAGAAGATAACAATAATAATCTAAACGAAAATATGAAAGAGAACAAGACACAGAAAAATAGAAAAAGATAATGGTCGCAACTGGGACTCGAACCCAGAACCTCTCACTTACCAATTTCGCCATTGCCATCAAACCGTCATATTACTTAATCTCATATTTCAAATTTTGGAATTAAAAATATTATCTAATAATTATTTTTTTTGGTTAGACGATGGGTTGTGGGTTCGAGTCCCAGTTGCGACCATTATCCTTTTTTTTATTTTTCTGTGTCTTATTTTCTTTCATTTATTTATTTATTTATTTATTTTTTCAGGTTCTCCATAAAATAGTTATACACCAAATTATTACGGAGAAGATTACAAAATATAAGAGAAAAAAGGTCAAGGGGGCAGTTTCACTATATTGAGACGTATGTCAAAAGATAGTTACTGAACTCTCTATAGGTAATATTGAAGATGTCAATGCTCAATGCAGAATCGTTAAGCAGTTGAATTGCTCTATTTAATAGGGCATTCTGAAAGGAAGAAGTTCTCGCTTTCGGAGCATAAAAAAGTGTGTGGGATCTCCCACGAGTATACGCGTTAGGGACAAATAGGTTAATCTCCTTCAACATAGGTGGATTCAGTACAGTACCGGAGATCAGCTTAAAAAATGTTTCATAGTATAGTATAGATTATTATTGTTACCTTCTTCTTCAATTATATATTACATTGATGAAAATAACCTCAAAAATTAATTTTAATCTGTTTAAATAAAATGTTTTACGTTATTATATCATTTTATAGCATTCTATACCTAGAGTACTTTACATACATATTTTTTTTATTGTAACACATAAAATAATTGTATCCTATACCTAAATACTAGCTTTTATCATACACATAACATACTTTGTTTTTTAGGTCTTATTTGTGAACCTTGTAGGTACATTATTTAACTATTACAAGAGTTAACATTAATTTTCTCTTTCTTTTCAATATTATATCATTGTACTTCTAACAAATATCCTTGGTTCTTTAACGACACCACCACAGCCCAACAATTCTACAAATATTTTGGAGTTAAATGGTTTAACAAATTACCCTTGAAAAACCCCTCCGCAACGTAAGCAGATATATGCGTTAAAAATATGACAGCAGTCAAGTACAATAAGCGTGTTTACACGTCAGCGCGTGTGTCTCCATAGAAACCGTTATAACTCCGTTATTGTTTTAGTTACATCCGTAAAATAAAAAGCGAAAGGTCGATAGTGAATCATGCTGCACATCTCTATTCAAGTTGTCCATAGAAATAGATAAAAAGAACATTCTGTCAGACGCGCAGTCTGACACATAATTTATCCCGCCAAATTTCCTACGGGCGCCCGACATTCTTAATTTTTATTAAATATTTTTATATGAAATGATAAAAAAGTGGGGTGACAAAAGTGTTTATTACACATTTATACAATAGAATAAGTATTGTTGTTTACATAATCTGTAATTTTAGTACCGTTTTCACCTTAAAACATCACGTGAGTCATTTTCACATTTTTTTATGTTTGCATTCTAAATTTTAATATTTACAAATATTAATATTTATTTATAATATAATAATTCGAAAGCTAATTTTGTAACCTATCTAAAACAGTTTTTACTATTCGGCTACGTTCAGAAATGTTTCATTTATAGAGCTTTAATTGTGAAGTGGTAATAATACAAAGTTTTCGTAAAATGTCATTTCGTTAAAGACATTAAAAGTGCATATTGGCGATTTTCTGAGGGGGATTGGAAACAAATTACAAAAAATTCAATAAAAACTCTTTTTATATAACTTATCAACACAACAACCCAATTATAATATTAGATATCCTTTTTCTCTCATTATTTTTTTCCTTTCTCTTTATCTCATCCTCTTCAGTCAATTGTATTTCTTATCTATTATTTAGTTTAAAAAAAATATATTTATATATTTTTTTCTTATTTACTGTTAATTCTCTATTTTTTGTTTAATATATAAAAAAAAATATTTTTCCTTTGCTAAACTGTGGTTAACCTGCATTTATCCGCCTTTTTAACTCGAGCTCTGCTCTTAAAAAGGGTGTAATACGTATTATTTAATGTATTTTAATAGAAAAACTATATTTCTTTTATATAAACATGTAATTGATACCATTATATTATATTAAATAAAAAAAAATAAAAAAAATAACAACTGTATGATTTCAGTGATATTATTTTTGTGTTCTAATTCATTCTTATTTTGTTCTAAATACTACTGATACCCTCCTGTGTACTACTGTATGCTTATAATATCACGTATCATTTTAATTTTTTTTATAAAAACATCGCTTCTTTTAAAAAACGTATATGTATGCAGATGCAAGAATCCTCAAATGTTCCTGATTGTTAACAGTAACAAATTTAATACCCACTACTCTGTAACTACTTTCATAGTATATACCTACTTATTTATTTATATATGTAATTGCTGTGTACCTTTTATTTTTTTATCTTATTTTTTCATAATAATAACAAACTTACATAAAAATTTTTTAAATGTTTCAAATTGTTAACAGCAAAAAATTTAATACACACTGCTATGTAACTACTTTCATAGTACCTAATTCCTTCTTTGTATATGTAATTGCTGTGTACCTTTTATTTTTCACAATAATAACTTTTAATAACAAACTTACGTACTTTTATAATAGCAAATAAAATAAAAAAATAATAATAATTACAAGAAATTTACTGATTTTTATATTAACCGCAAAAAAAAATGTTTTACACCTCTGCCGACCGGTTTGCTTCGAGTATGTTTGTAATAATGTTTTGGGTAATATTGTGACAATAATTTCTGAAACTACTCTAGCCTAAGACCAATACGAATATACTGGTTTTACTCCTTGTGTTGTGCCAACATATGTCTGTCTTGCTGTTTATTATTTTATATACTATATACTTGTTATGCTTCTACATACTTGTTATAATGCTCCTGTACAATTTACCTTACATGTAAAAGCCATCAAGGCGTAAACAAATAAACAAACAAACAAACAAATATGGCGTTTAAATAAATAAATAAATAATTCTTAGTACTGCCAAATGATTATGAGAAAACATCGCGTATGTGTGTGTTCGCATTGTGTGAGTTCACTAGGTACGAAAATCAATTCAATTATGAGTAATTAATTACTCAGCACGGGAATTTCCAATGAGGGAAACATTGTGAAAATACTTAGTAACACGTGCCATAAACATCTGGGGATGCCGTCTGAATTAATTTTAAAGATTAGAAAAGGGTGAAACTAGGTCGTAGAGGAAGAATAAAAGTAGGCACCTTCTTCCAGAGCTGTTGACCATTAAACAAGTGGGAAAAACGACCCATTCGCACCTGTGTTCGTATTCCAGACCGCAAAATAAATTGAGTATTTTTTTTGTTGTTTAAGACAATTCACCCTAAAAAGAATGCTATGTTAAATTGAGTATTCAATTTTTTTTTTTTTACATTAACTCCACACAGGAGGCCCTGAGGAAAATAATTTCCCTCAGGGCCAATGTCATCTGGGATGCTGTGTGGAGGGTCTTTTTGAGGAGAGGAAGGAATGAACATTGGTCTTGAAGAGACCCATGTTGTAGGAAGGCGGAAACACAGAGGCCGGCAAATCATTCCACAGGCGAGCTGTTGAACACAAGAACGAGTCGAAGAAACGACCCGTTCTCATGTGACAAATGTCAACGTGTACAAATGTTGGGCACGCGTTTGGCGTGTTTCCTGACTATGCACCGGTGCCGAAAGGATCAATGATGCTAGTTCCTCGGAGCATCTTCCATTGTAATACCGGTAGAACAAGGATAGCATTCCCACCCGACGTCTGTGCTCTAAAGATCCGTCTGTTAAGATGGGAGAATCTATCAAACGGACCGCCCGTTTCTGCACAGAGTCGAGGGTATTTTTCAGGTATTTTGGAGCTCCAGACCAGAGGTGGCTGCCAAATTCAACCGTGGAGCGCACTTGTGTTTTGTACAGGATTAGCAGTTTTTATGTACCATTAATGTATCTGCGGGTCCTGTACAGTACGCCCAGTTTTTGGGAGGCTAACTTTACTCTGGCTTCGATAGAGCCCCCATACCTGAGCTGGTCACTTAGGGTTACACCAAGCATTTCAATGGAGGGCCTGTTCGGAAGATTGCTTCCGTTGAAAGAGACTAGATTTTCATTTCGATCCCTTTTAGACGTAATCAGACAAGATTGGGTCTTTGAAACATTAAATTCAACGAGATTATTTTTACCCCATGAGAAAACACTCTCGAGGTAACCGTCCATTCTTTGCTTCAAAGCCCTACGAGCTGTTGGAGTTTGTTGAATTGAATGGAGTTATTTGAATTTCTTGGTTTCTATGAGTGATTCGGGTAAATATAGATAGCGCACTCTAGGAGACTTTTCGATAAAAAAATCAGTTCAATGTAAATCATTTATGTTAGTAATTAATTAGATACGCGAACACATTAATATTTCCTACCAAGAATATCGAATTTAATCTGTGTTTTGCATTAAATTTATATCTCTTGTTCGTGAAATTTCGAAAGCTCTTCATTAGGAGTATTAAGGGAAAATCTGATATTAATGAAAGCAACCTAATGCGAACCATTCGACGAATAAATATATTTGCGATAAAATTTCGAAGAAAGTGATAATTTTAACGATCTCAAAGTCTAAATTCTCACTAATTTATTGATTTTCAGCTCTAATTGGAAAGTTATTAAAAAAGCGAACTTTTATCAAAAAATACGTAGTAAATTTTTCTAAAGGTTGTTGAATTTTACTTTAATGTTATTACCGTATAAATACCCGATTAAACAAAACCAGAACCTAGGTATAATTTTTCAAACCTGTAAGAATTTTAACTACGATCTACTTATAGACTGGGAGGCGAGATAGGTAAACCCTACGTCATCGAGTACACGGATGAAACTACTTTGTAGTGTAGCGGCTACTTAACCCGCTCTGCAAAATTTACCGCAGCGCCACTGACCTCCACAGAATGAGCTGGAAGATAAGGCATACCTACCTTAGCGTGGTAGTAACTGGCGCATCGTAAATAAACACCGCCACCTAGGCGAAAGACCTAGAACGTCTGGCTGTACCGTTCAAGTGCCCGCAGAAAGTTCGAGCGATTTCTCACCTTTACGTGAATTCGCCGCATTACCTACCGCGAGAATTAATTACTTGCCACGGGTATATAAGCCGCGCTCGCCGGCTCGGAGCTAGTCAGTCAGTACCTCAGTATTCATTCATCGATAAAGGAACTCAGAACGAGCAGTGTCGCGACTAAGTACCTGCCCGCGCGGGGCACGGGCCTCGCGCTGTCAATAGTGAACATCAATTTATCCAGCGTGACACAGGAACATTCCAGCACCTTCGAGGAACCTCTCCGACTACCATCTCGACATGAGATGTCAACCAGCACCCTGCAACGAGCAGCTACCACAACCACCACCGGCAACGCGCCATCATCCAACATCCTGCAACGAGCAGCAACAACAACTGGCAACGCGCCAGCATCCTCATCCTGCAACGAGCAGCAACCTCATCGCCTCTCAAGGTTCCTTCCTGCGTCACGTGTGTGCTCCGACCCACTGGACACACAGCCGCCATATCCCGTCAACACGACGTCGATCGACCGCCTGGACCAAGGTCTCGTCTACACCGCCATGGTGTAGGGCAACACGCCGGCTCCCTGAAGACCTGTGATCTTCACCGCCGTAATGTCCTGACCTTCATCTTCACTCTCCACGCAGCAGCATCACTCCACTCCGCTCCCGCTCCGCATCGACCTCCGCTACGTAGCCACAATAAAGACGACTCACACATCCAATGCACGCCTTTCATTTATCTCCCGTCTCTACCGATCCGGCCCGCTCCCTCAGTAGTGATAATGGACATTTAGAAAACCTTAAAAAAGCTGGTCTGCCGGTGCGCCTCTTGGCAGGAGGTTTGGCGTCGAAAGGCTCGCCTGACGGATGGGTCAGGCGAGCCTTTCGACGCCAAACCACTTATTATTAAATAAATTTATAATAATAATAGTCTTTTTAAGATAAACTAATAGTTATTCTCATAAATTTGTATAAAAATATGGACACGCGACAGCGGTGAGGGACACCGCGGCAGGTTTCGTAAGTGGTTTGGCGTCGAAAGGCTCGCCTGACGGATGGGTACACTCGGAACTCTCAAATTATTTTTTTTTTATAATTTTCGCTTATATTTTTAAAATATGGCATTCAAAGTTTTTAAAAATATAGTGAAATAAAAATAATAACAAAGATAAACGAAAAATTAAAAAAAAAAATACTTTAAAAAATCGTATACAAAAAGTTGCCAGGCTGCTGGTCGGCAGACCAAGAAATTATTAAATGGAATGATCTGGACTATAGTTATTCGTTGGTTTCATTCGTGTACTCGATGACGTAAAATTTACTATTTTTACCCCACTTTGACGCCGGCTGCCGGCAGAGACCTGCTTTTTTCTCATTTTCTAATCGACCTTTATCATATGAGACCATTCCCGTTCGTGTACTCGATGACGTAATTTTTTCGAAAAAAATCGCTGACTATTTCCAGGACTTCGCGGCTCCTGCCAAGAGGCGCACCGGCAGACCAGCTTTTTTAAGGTTTTCTAAATGTCCATTATCACTACAAAGTAGTTTCATCCGTGTACTCGATGTCGTAGGGTTTATCTATTTCACCTCCCAGTCTATTATATGATTTACCCGCACCAATCACACGTAAACATATACCCCATAAAACCGTTGGTTTTATGTTTCCTCCCTCCTACAACATGGGTTCCTTCAAGACTCCTGTTCACCCCTTCCTCTTATTAAAAAAGACCCTTCACCCAGCATCTTCACAGATGACATTTGCCCTGAGGGAAATTATTTTCCTCTCGGCCGTGGGTTAATGTAAATAAAAGATTAATTAATGGTGTAGGTAAAGGCAGTGATTTATTTTGACTAAATTAAATGCCACTACAAAGTAAATTTGCGATTATTGAAGAAAATAATATTAATTTTTGTGACTCATTAAAAACCATTTAGCTACTTATTTTTAAGACCTAATGACCAAAGAATAGCAAGAAATAAAAATAACAACCGGGCGTATTTTGTGAACTGCGACAAATAAGACAAAAGCCGCAGAAGAAACAAAGAAGAAAGTTTCTCCCAAAGAAAGATAAATATTTCTTTTGAAATCTGGAGTAAACTACCATCAGGGAACACCGCAATAAATTGACCTCATAAGCGAGAGATCGCGAAGAAATAAAAAAAGTGTAATTTATTCTGCAGTCTTAATAATGCCTTGGCTGATAGCCAGGTTTCTCTGTTGTAAGTTATGAAGAGGCCAATGGCAAAATAAAACAAAGTTAAAACACTCTCGGATTCACACACTGGCTCATTATGAAACTACTACTGTCGTGTGTACCGTGTACCGTTCCATACTGGGGGATTGTAAGGGTTCATATTGTTAGTACGAACGGACTTAATATAAAAAGGGATGAAACTCAAAACTTTTGAAGGAAAATGGGAAAGCTTTTTATCGCGGTCATTGACAAAATCTTCCTTGAATTTCAATGCAAATTTTTAGTTTTAATAATATTTATCGCCCTTGCTTAGTGACCAGATCAAAGAGACAGGTTCTTCCTTACCTTTCATAACTACATCTCCATCCTCTCCCCCATCGCTGAAGCCTCAAAAAATTACATCGACCACAGATTTACACAATTAATTCAGTGCAAAACTTAAAAATCGTTGATGTTTTTGTGTCAGTATTTGTAGTGAAAACGTCTGAATAGTTTATCGTAATTGTACTATTCTGACTAATTATAAATTCGAAATCGATGGACATTTCGTGTTTAAGGGCCTTTAACCAGCCAGCGGCCGAAAATCCACATTTCTTCGAAAGATGATCTTACGATCGTACAGGGCGGTTCCAATGAGAAAGATTAATTTTTTCCGTACTAGCTTTTTTAAATTATAACTCAACTAGCAGACCCGGCCACACGTTGCTGTGGCTAACGAAACACAACGCCAATACCCAACCTTTATAAAATCCACACCACCCGCTTGCCAGCTGCCCGCTGCCCGCTGCCTGAATTAAATAATGGAATTTATCGACTTTTCTCTACTATAATAAGCATGTTTTTATACATATAAGCCTTCCTCTTGAATCACTCTATCTATTGGTGAAAACCGCATGAATATCCGTTGCGTAGTTTAAAAGATCTATGCGCACATACATTTTGAGCGACTTCATCAAATAAAATAATTCAAATCAAATACCTACTTACACTAGGACATCTTTTTTCCAATTTCTTTCGTAGAACGAATTTCAAAAGTGACTATAGTACGGCCCGCCAGCCGTTTTAAATCACACAAAAATATGTTTTCTTTAAATTTCTCGGCTTTTCTCTAACATAATTTACATGTATTATACATAAAACATTCCTCTTTAATCACTCTATTTATTGGTGAAAACCGTATGAAAATCCGTTGCGTAGTTTAAAAGATTAACGCGCACATACATTTTGAGCGACTTCATTTTATACTATGTAATGATAATGATGATGATGATCAGGATGATGATAATGATGATGATATCGATTTTATTTCATTCCAAATTTGCTTTAATTTATACCTACATCCAAAAATGCTGAAAGGTCTGATGATAAAACTATTAAAATGATGTATTTTTTGTAATTATTTTTGTATCATAATTATTTATAATTTTTCAATAATGTCGAAGCAAAATAAGTGTGCAAAAAAAATCTGAAATATATCAATTTGCAGGACTGTAAATAGATAGACAAAGCAGAGAAATTTTTGTCATTAAAAAGTTTTTAATATTTTTTTAATGATTTTATTTGAATTAAAATTAAAATTTTGATAAAATAAATTTACATGATATGAAATATGTCTTATAAAATAAGATTTTTCGAATAACAATTTAAAAAATCTTCCGACGACCTATGGACGACGACGACCTTATTATACCAAAAATAAACATTTTTTCGCAAAATTTAAAAAATGCGTTTACTAGATAAAAGAACAATCTTTCGAAAAAAAAAAATTTTTTTTTTGGAAAAAAGTCAATACCAAATTTGATTTAAAAATGACTTATTTCCGGTTTTCTCTGGTTATAACCCTCTTGCGATGTTTAAAAAAACACTATTTGCAGCTGTGAATGTATTTTACTTTTTTTAAACTTTGGTCTTAAATTTTGAATGTCTTCTTTTAATGGTTAATGATATAAAATCTCAATCTCCGCATTTTTAATGACTTTCTAATGACATATTACAATTTTTAATTTTTGTTACTTTAGTATTATATATTTGATTACAATGAACCATTAACTCCATAACTTGGTTCTACAAAAAATACCAAAGTCAACGCGACGCAACTTTGGTACATCAAATCGAGAGATGGTACGAGCATTTTCTCAAAGCATAGTTTTTAAAAGTTAAAAAAATATTTTATACACAACTCTAACCTTGTTCTGAACTGATCTGCGCTCTTTTCAGCACAGCCCAATCACTAAAAAAATATTTGAATATCCAAAAATAACATTAATTAACCCGTTTAATCACAGGAGATCATAGTTGTTCCAACGCACATAGGGCTCATATAAAACGCTGTAACTCCCTTACTATCATAGTTAGAAATATGTTCTAATCGGTGTTAGAAAGGAAAAATGCCACGCTTTATATTCCAATCTAAAAAATAGCCACCAAAAAGGTAAAATGTACACTTTTATGCACACAAAGTTTAGAATCGCAAAATGAAAAAAAAAATTGAAACTTCGGGAATTTTTTGTAAATTATTTTTACATAGAGCGACGAAAAAGTGAGGTTACAATATGTGTTTGTTGTACATTTGTCTAATAATATATGTATGTGTTTTTATTTATAACTTTAGTTAGAAAAAACGTAAGGTGAGCCATTTTGAAAACTTTTTTATGTTCGTATGCAAAATTTTTATAATAAAAAAATTATGTTTATTTCGAATTCTATAATTTGAAAGCGTATTTCATCACCTTTCTAAAACAGTTTTTGGTTTTTGAATGTGCTCAGAAATAATCCAAATATTTGCAATTTATTGCAAAGCGAAAATATTTTGACCATCTGAAAAAAATGCCAAATTTATGAATATTTGAAACAAATCATGGACATGTTCTGGTTCTATTCAAGTTATGTTATACAGTTATTATTCACATAAAAAAAATTGATGAATTATTGTTCAAATTCACCCATCCTTACCGTTTTTAATATTTGGGGCAAGGCAGAAAAATAAATTTTCAATAATTTTTTTGTAAAAGTGCACCCTTTTCTTTAGGTCCATAATTTTGATTCCATCACTACAAATTTCTCCCCGGCTGGAGACAGCCGATAGTGACTCGCTCGATGTATGTAGGTAAATTGCGTCGAATGGTATTGCTGTCTTGGGGATTCCCCATTCCCCCCTCCCCCGACTTCCGCCTCCATTCCCCCTTCCTTTCTGGTCCTAATTCCTCCCTCCCATCTCCACACGTCACACTCGATCCAAGTGACCACATTTCCAAAATCAGTCAATCGGCAATGGGCCGTAATGAGTTAGAAAGCCTAGAAGATCTGTGGATGTTATTTAATATAATGAATGTCAGGACGTAAACAAGGTAGAACAAAATTTGTCAGGATTAATTCTCTTAGGTAGATGGACCATAGTACCTCGAGTTTCATTATATGTCTTTTTTGTTTTTTTTTTTTCACGTAATAAACAAAATTCTTTTGGGAAAATGTTTACCACAGAAATGTACTTGGGTGTTTTTTTTTACCAGTTTGCAGATGTTCGGATTTTTTCACTAAATGGGGTTTTTCCATGTTTTTTTATTGCTTAAAAAAATCAAGCAAAAAATCAAGATGATGATCTTTAAAAAAGAGACCCGTGCACGTGTTTTGTGACGAAAATACTTCAGTTTGTCTATTTATTTACGGTCTTACAAACTAACACATATCAGTTTTTTTTACATTCTTGTTTTGCTTACAAATAATTGAAAAATTATAAATATTTATGATCCAAAAATTATTGCAAAAACTTCATAATTTTAATGGTTTTATCACCACACGTTTGAGCATTTTTGGATAAAGGTTAATATAGAAGGAAATTTTTATTGAAATAAAATCGATATAGAGTTATAATTTAAAAATGCTGGTATGGAGAATAATTAATCTTTCTCATCGGAACCGCCCTGTACAGTTGTAAGATCGTCTTACGACGAAATTTGAATTCTCAGCAGCTGGCTAATCGCCCTTGAGAAAGGTATTTTAGGAAAGGGATTTGTTTTTTGAAGGTCTTGAAAATAAGGGTCGATCGAGATCTCGGTCTCGGTCTCGGTCTCGGTCTCGGTCTCGGTCTCGGTCTCGGTCTCGGTCTCGGTCTCGGTCTCGGTCTCGGTCTCGGTCTCGGTCTCGGTCTCGGTCTCGGTCTCGGCTATCTGGGCTACAAATTCTACCTAGAACTCTGTCTCGTTTCTCGGAGAAAGAGATTCTGGGCCGTAACCGAGACCGTTGTAAGTAGGTACGGTATAGGATAATGGGATTCAAATTTATGGCGCGCGTCCACATTCTTCACAATTGCAAACATTTTTGAGTATTGGTATTCGTCACCAAGTACTTCAGTACAGTACAGTACAGCTCTTCAGCAGAGCTGGTCAATTATACGACATAAGGCAACACTCTTTGAAGGGTGAAAACGGAGAAAATTTGCTTTTTTATGTGCTACAACATCATGTTGTTCAATTTTGATTATTAAAACTATTTAAAACAAATTATTATTTCACTCTTAAATACACTATGTTATGCAAAAATAGCGCGTTTTCACATTTTTTCTCAATTATTTTCGGTTTCGGCTCTCGGTCTCGGTCTCGGTCGACCCTTACTTGAAAAGGCCCGGATCAAGCAAGGTAGGAAATTGGATGCCGATAGCACGATCGACACGTAACATTTTGTACAAAAAGGAGACGGAGAAACGCCTCGTTTTTAACGAGCTATAAATGATGTACCTGTGCAAAGGGGTTTTTAAAAATAATTACACCAACTCCACACAGAATGCAATAAGGAATTAATTAATTAGTAATTTCACCACCTGCATATTTCACCTCAAGGATTCTGTGGAGATATTTTGTGAAGAGGAAAAATTAACACGGGTAAATAAGTAAATAACAGTCCCGTCAAAAATTATCACAAGAACTTTTAAGAAACGGTCATTTTTTTTAAAATATTTGGGCTAAAGTTCGGTGTTTGGGCGAAATTCCTAAAAAATAAAACTAGTTATTTTTATACTAATTTGGGGTCGGGGAATCCGAATCTGAACGAATTAGGCGGCGGCAAGCAATATTAACTGAATTACACGACTTCAAAATTTTCTATACACACACACATGAAAATAATCATTTCGGAAGTATTTTGACACACGTAGTACAAAGATCATAGAAAAACAAGAAATGTACCAAACATGTGCCGGCAGTGTTACCAGCTCTCAAAAATATTTATCCCTATATCAATATGAAAATAGATAACAGCAGAAAAAAACAGCAGACCTAACCTGTGTGGTAAAAACATCTATGTTATCTTGTTTTTCTATGATCTTTGTACTACGTGTGTCAAAATACTTCCAAAATGATTATTTTCATGTGTGTGTATAAAAATTTTTAAAGTCGTGTAATTCAGTTAATATTGCTTGCCGCCGCCTAATTCTTTCAGATTCGGATTCCCCGGCCCATAGTTAGTATAAAAATAACTAGTTTGATTTTCTAAGAATCAAAATGCTTCCAAAATGGCTATTTTCCTGTATGTGTATAAAAATTTTTAAAGTCGTGTAATTCAGTTAATATTGCTTGCCGCCGCCTAATTCTTTCAGATTCGGATTCCCCGACCTCAAATTAGTATAAAAATAACTAGTTTTATTTTTTAGGAATTTCGCCCATAAACCGAACTTTACCCTTTATTTGAATCTCAGCTTGGAATATTTATCTAAAAAATAACCTTTGTTCGTTATATTTCACACTGACTTCATTTTAAATGTTTTTATCTTATCGCTTCAAAAATTCTTTTCCAGTACTTGTCTCCAGATAACTAGGAATTTATAAAAAGAAAACATTTGATGTTAAGTAATCACATATCATTAGCACTTGTCACTATGTTCACTATCCACGAGACACGCACTAACGTTAAGACGCACAATCCATTAGAAAATCATATTTTATTACATTATTAGTGCAGACCCGTGAAAAATCACGGGAAATTATGTTGGCAAGACTAGATATTTAGTTAGTAAACAACGCTTCTTGAAAATGGAAAGAGCGCAGACCATTGAAAATCACAAAATATGACTTTACCTGTCAAGACTAACCCTGAGAAATTTAAACAAAGAAACGATTTTTTCAAATATAGAATTAAAATAATTTTTCAGTAAAAAATATTATATTGTAGGTAAGTACTTTTTTCACATTCTTTTTTTCGAATTCTTGACGCAATCAGTTCCAATTTAGAAAATGCTAGTAAAAATAATTTTCTGTTACAATATTACATTATGAATGTAATATTGTATATTACAATATGTGATTAAATAGTCACACTCACATAAATAGTTAAAAATAAAATTATTTATTATTTATTGAAGGAGATAATAAAAAATCTAAATGAAATATGAAAAAGAACAAGATGCAGAAAAATTAAACGCTAACAGGACTTTCGTCTTAACGGGACGAACGACTTATGAAACTAATGTTCGAAGACCAGGTTTGTAACCTAGATAGTACCCTGTTCCAAAAATCTATTTTTTTTTCTTTTAGCTTTTTATTTTTCTGTGCTTGTTCTTTTTTCATATTTTGTTTAATTTTGTTAGTATTATCTTCTTCTTCATATAACATTTATGGGAATAACCTTCAAATCAAAAATGTGAAAACAGAAAAATCAGAAAGAGATACGGTCACACCTGGGACTCGAACCTAGGACCTTCGACTTGCAGGGGCGCAACTATACCAACTGAGCTAATATGTCCCTATCCGATTCGGTCATTTTTAACTGTAACATACTTTAACTAAGAACTACCAACATTAAGTTTGTTTTCTTAACGCATATTTTTATTGACTGCCATCTAAGATTCAAACCCGAAATAAATGCTCTCTAGATAGTGTCCTGGATAAATTTAAAGTTCGAAAATAAAGAATAAAATTTAGTTTGAATCTTGCAATCATACGTAAAGATAACAGTCAATAAAAATAAGCGTGTAACCCTAAGTGACCAGCTCAGATATGGGGGCTCCATCGAAGCCAGAGTAAAGTTAGCCTCTCAAAAACTGGGCGTACTGTACAGGGACCGCAGATACTTTAATAGTACACAACTGCTATCACAGTGCACCCCACAGTTGAATTTGGTAGCCACCTCTGGTCTGGAGCTCCAAAATACCTGAAAAATACCCTCGACTCCGTGTAGAAACGGGCGGTCAGTTTGATAGATTCTCCCATCTTAACAGACGGATTGCAATCTTTAGAGCATAGGCGTCGTCGGGTGGGAATGCTATCCTTGTTCTACCGGTATTACAATGGAATATGCTCCGAGGAATTAGCGTCATTGATCCCTTCGGCATCGGTGCATAGTCGGGAAACACGCCAAACGCGTGCCCAACATTTGTACACGGTTGACATTTGTCACATGAGAACCCGTCGCTTCTTCGACTCGTTATTGTGTTCAACAGCACCAGTTTTCTCCTTCCTACAACATGGGTCTCTTCAAGACCAATGTTCATTCCTTCCTCTCCTTAAAAAGACCCTCCACACAGCATCCCAGATGACATGGGCCCTGTGGGAAATTATTTTCCTCAAGGCCTCCTGTATGGAGTTAATGTAAAAAAAAAGAGTTTATAAAATGAAGATTATGTTGGAAAATCTCTCAGTTGGTTGAGTTGCGCCCCGGCAAGGCGAAAGTTCTGGGTTCGAGTCCCAGATGTAACCGTATCTTTTTCTGATTTTTTGTTTTCACATTTTCAGTTGAGTTTCGCTAGTATTGTCTTAATTTAATTAAATATTACAATTGGAGATTTTACGCATTAAGTTAAAAATAAATAAAAATATCTAATATAAAATAAACATTTGCTAATTTTGTTTTCCTTTCAACTGACAAATTTGGTCACCTTGTATTGGGGTATTTCTGATGAGTGAAACAGTTCACAAATAGCACATATTCCCTATCCACATCAACTACCGTCATCAGGATCATCGTTAGCTCGTATTTTACGGGAGATTTATCATCTCGGCTAGGTTTATTACAAGTTATTACTTATTACTTACTCGTCCTGCTCGGGCCAAGGTCAGCTCGGCTTTCTTGAACTCTCTCTCTCTCTCCCTCTCTCTCTTGGGGGGACACATCGATGTCGTAATGTTAATCAAGTCGGAGTTATTGGCTTTTTGGGGGATACTGTAATCACAAAGATCTTCGACATGATGTAACAGAAAAATTTATTGGATTTAAGGGGTGTATTCCGTACATAATATTATATGAGTAAATACAATACGTCTATTTTTTTTTTACATGGGCTCCACACAGAAGGCCCTGAGGAAAATAATTTCCATTAGGGCCTATGTCATCTTTGGGGACGCTGTGCGGAGGGTTTTTTTAAGGAAAGGAAGGAGAGGAGAGTTCTGGGAAGGAAAAAGGTTTAAGGACTGGATAGAAATCTGGGGTTCAGAGTGTCCTGGTCATCCGCCTCCTAGACCTAGACAAACCTCACCCTATAAACCCGGGTACACCTGCTAAATCACCAAACTTAGGGAACCACTTGGGGTGATCTATGGCAGAGGTATTGGTTATCCAATAAAGGTTACCGGGGCGGCAGTACCCATTTCCGCCTCCCAAATTGAATAGACCTAATCAATTATTTTTTTCTTTACATTAGCTCCACACAGGAGGCCCTGAGGAAAATAATTTCCCTCAGGGCTTACGTCATCATAGGGGATGCTGTTTAGCGGTTTTTTAAAGGAAAGGAAGAAGAGGAAGCTCTGAGAAGGAAAAGGGTATTAGGGGTGGGTAGGAATCTGGGGGTCAGTGTGTCTGGGAGAGACGGACGTATGAATCAATCCCTCCAACTGCAGTGCAAGGCGATGGGTCAAGGGAATATAGCTGGAGAGGCCAAAATATATCCGTCAACCAGTCTCTCCCGATCCGGCCCTCTCACGCAGCAGGTGGGCAGACGCAACGGCTACCCTGACCTGAAACCCGGACACCCGAAGTCCCTAGGACTCTGCTAAGTCCCCCGTGGCGAACCACTTGGGGTGACCTTTGGCAGAGGTGTTAGTTAATAATAATAATAACATTATATTTATATAGCGCAGTTTACAGTGCTCCTTATAATATTCAGAAAATAATAAGAGAGTATACAGTATTTACAAAACAATGACAGAAGAACAAAATTAACAAAGATAGTGCTGTTATAGCACACACGGTAAAATAATAATAATAGACAATAGCGGGGCTATTGTAACACAGGACAAAACAAGAACTTTAGAACTAAAATACAATATACAAACAGGAAGGCAGTCGTCCAATAAATGGTTCCTGAGGCGGCGGTACCCGTACCCGCCCCCTAAAATGAAATGTTTTACTTGTGAATCAATCGTACAAGGTTGTAGTTGTGAGGTTAGATTAATAAATCATTACCTAAATTGATATAAAATGTGAAAAAGTAGGTAATGTGTTTATTTTAAGCATTTTTATAAGAAACGAGCGACATGAGCGCGGTGTATTCTTATTGTCGTATAATATAATTTTTTTTAGAAACGTATATTCTAATAATCTAATATATAAAATTCTCGTGTCACGGTGTTTGTTACCATACTCCTCCGAAACGGCTGGACCAATTTTTATGAAATTTTGTGTGCTTATATGTTAGGTCTGAGAATCGACCAACATCTATTTTTCATACCCCTAAAAGTAAAGGGTGTTCCACTCCGAAGAAAATTATTTTCCCATACATTTTGTATGGAACGAATTCTCCTATTTTGAAAGAACTGCAGCAATATTGTAAGGGGTATAATATTGAACTGTGAACCGGGGGAGGGGGGAGGGGGAGGGGGGGGGGGGAAGAGGGGGGAGGGGGGGAAGGAGGTGGGGGGAGGGGCGAGGGGGCGGGGGGGAGGGGAGAGGGGGGGAGGGGGGAAAGGAACTCAGGAAGGGGGGTTAGCGGGACGGGGGAAGGGGAGAAGTGGAGTGGGGAGAGGGAGAGGGAACGCGAGAGGGGAAAGGATAAGCAGGGAGAAACAATTTAGATCAATTCAGCTAATAAGTTGACAACAGTTTTTGATTCTGAGGCGGTACGAAGTTCGCCGGATCAGCTAGTCTAATATATAAAATTCTCGTGTCACGGTGTTTGTTACCATACTCCTCCGAAACGGCTGGACCAATTTTGATGAAATTTTGTGTGCTTATCTGGTAGGTCTGAGAATCGACCAACATCTATTTTTCATACCCCTAAAATTAAAGGGTGTTCCACTCCGAAGAAAATTATTTTCCCCATACATTTTGTATGGAACGAATTCTCCTATTTTGAAAGAACTGCAGCAATATTGTAAGGGGTGTAATATTGAAGTGTGAACCGGGGGAGGGGGGAGGGAGGAGGGGGGAGAGAGGGAGGGGGGAGGGGGAAGGGGGGAAAGGAACTCAGGAAGGGGGGTTAGCGGGACGGGGGAAGGGGAGAAGTGGAGTGGGGAGAGGGAGAGGGAATGCGAGAGGGGAAAGGATACGCAGGGAGAAACAATTTAGATCAAGGTGTATACGAAGGGAGAAACAATTTAGATCAATTCAGCTAATAAGTTGACAACAGTTTTTGATTCTGAGGCGGTACGAAGTTCGCCGGATCAGCTAGTATCTCTATAAAATCAAACGTCAAAAGCTTAAAATTCTAAGTTCAACATCATTTTTCGACTTTTTACTTGATAATACGAATGTTTTATTTGAATAACTATCGCGGAACTGATAAAAATCACTAATCTCAGTTCCAATTTAAAAATGGCAATCAAAATAATTTTCTGCTAAAAAACTTATACTACGGGTAGCTAATTACTTTATCACTTATCCAAACAAACACTTCCAATTATTTTGAAAATGATGAGCATAGGTATAATTAAATTCGAAGTAAAAGTTCCAGAGTTCATTCAATCTGAATTAATGGCAGGCGGAGTCACAACCGAAATTAGTACAAATTTTCTGTTATTTGAAATATTTAGCATTTACCATAATGAATTGTATTTATATGTAAGTATAGACACAGGTAACATACAAAAAACAACAATAAAAACCGAACTTCAACTTCAAACCCGAATGGTCACCGTGGAAAATCAAGACCGAGGAGACCAAGACCCTCTGAAGAGAAATTCTAAACTTCCTCAAAAATACAGGAAGTGATACAAATGCAAAAAAAAACTTAACCCTAGGAACAAAACAAGAGATAAATGGAATTCTTTAGAGGAGAGACCTTCACCTGAGAGAGGGGTTCTTGCTCATCAATAATTTAAGATACCTATATTACATTTTTCGTAAATAGCGTTAAGTATACTTTTTCTTACTTTCAATAACTCTGTAATATATCTATTTTCGAGAAATAAAAGGCGTTTTATTTTAATATTATTAAAATTTTACCCACAAGTGCCAAATTCTTATATTTTGCATAAATCATCACACAGAAATTTTCGGCCTATTTACAATGTAAGTAAGTACTTAGATCGATAATATTTACAACTTGCAAGTAGTTATTAAACATTAAAAACAATAAAATATATCATTATGGAATTCCAACATGAATTATCAGCTTCAAAAATAGAAATACTAAAAACGGTTCCATGCCAACTCAGAAACACCTCAGAAAGGTCATTAAAAGTTCTGAAAAAATAATTTCAAAATAGCCGGTAACCCTAACCTATTTAACCAATTTAAAAAAAAAATTATAACACTCTTAATGACCTCTCTGAGGTCCTTCTGAGTTAGTTTCATTCTGAGTTGTCTGGTCGACTAAAAACATTAGCAATCTGTAGAAGTTATGTATAATGCAATAAATATTGTGAAAAAGTCTATGATTTAGGTTACGATGCGGTCGTACGTAAATTTAATGTCCTCGCTCCAAAAAAATATGTTGTATTCTATAAAGCAACTTTTCTCATTCAACATTCCCTGCACGCAGATGCAGATGTGTTTTTACAGCACCCAAATTGAAATTCGCCAAACAGTTCTTAGCGGGGAATTCATCCCTCAAGGACTGTACATGAGACGATTAGGCTAAGAAATGGTCAAGTCCAAAAAGTCTTTAACTTCCATTTTTTCTCTTTATTGAAATTTCTTTTAGGTATTATTCGCTAATAAAATCGTAATCCATGTAAATACGTTTTAAGGTTATTTTACGGGCGCCCTGGCAATTAAGATGACAGTTAAATGTAAGTGAGTATTCCTCAAGGGGGTATTCTAGTTTAGAAGCCCAAATTTCGGACGTTTTTTGACGGTCAATAAAAAACCCATTAATATTTTAAGTATAATTTTTTTATAATATACTTATTTATATTTTAGGAATTCGTCAAAAAATATATACATATATACATTTCACGAAGTTACAGGTTGTTGAAGTAGAAGGAGGAAAACAAGGGCGTGTCCGTCTTGCCACGATTCCAACCCTTCTGGTCATTTGAAAAATAAAAAGGGTAGATTATTTATCAGCACAAATTTCATTATGTTAGGAACCAAAAAAAAATCTCCCAAAATGGGGACCAATGATTTTTTTTCGATTTTTTCAGTGATTTTTTAACTTTTCCGAATTTTTAAAAATAGTAAAAATTATTATTTTTTTATTTTTTGTCGGTTCCTCCTATAAAGGGATGTATAAAGAAAATTCTTGCCAAATTTCAAGAAAATCCGTTTATTAGAACTTGAGATTTTGTGACATCGTTTTGAAAAAAAAGTAGTTTCCAGAAAAAGGTGATTAACGATTCTAGTTAGATTTCGTCTATTAATTGTCACTACAATAATTCGATATTCGAAAGATCCTTCTAAGGAAATATTCTTGAATATCTAAACTACTGAAATATGAAGATTTTTTTATATTGTTTGTATCAATATATTGTATCAATATTGGCCAAATCCACATATCAAGCATAAAATAAAATTTATATATAGCAGAATAAACGTTTGCAATAACAAAATAATTTATCATAAAGAAATTGTGATTTTAATAAATTTTAATTTTTGTGTTCTTAGTGTATTTTTATTTAACCTGTCAAGGGCCAGGGTTTTTTACCTTACCTTTTTTAAATTACCTTAATAACAAGAATGGAGGAAGCTATATTAAGCTTTATTTTATGTTATAAATTAATGGAATAAAATTTAAAATCGCATCCAAATTATTTGAATTAATATTCTTTTTTGAAATTCCAGTCTCGCGCGCGGGCGCGTTCCTGGCCTTTGAAAGGTTAAGCCGCGCAAGGGTTGTCTTTTTAGTTCTTTATGTTGTCACTATCAGGCTTTTAGTATTAATATCTTATTTACCAACATTATATTACTTTCCTTCTTATACGCTAATTCTATGTATTATTGTTATCAGTCAATAATAACGCCATGGTGAAGAATACGATTACGTGAAACCGGAAAGGTATAACAATCAAATTTATTCAGTGGTGTATTAAAATGTTACTATTTTATTTCAAATACTATGCCAAACTACAAATTGATATCGTTATCCGTGAATATAGAAAATAAATATCATAAAAATTGAGGATTTTTTAGTGTAATTTTAAGAGTGTTTTTAAAATCCTCTCAATAAGCTGTCACAAACACTATTCATGGGATGACATATTTTTTGATTACTTCATTTATAAAGTTCGAGTTTAATATTCGGTACTCGATTCAATTAATAGTGGCTACCATAGACATCAGAATTCAATAGACTAGAACATACAGATGAGGGGTAAAACCAAACTATGGGGGGCGAAGAGATGAAAAATGACTTTGATTCGTTAAAAAATCAATCTGACAGTATATAGGCATCTCGCATTATAATATCACCATTTAGTTCTTAAAAGCAAAATCTGCTTTGAATGAATAGACCTTTTTACATGGGAGCGCGATTTGCTTGCCACGTTAATAACATATTTGCTAAGAGGCCAAATGCTCGCCCCGAAAAGTTTCGCCCCAATTCACATAGCAATATTTTGTTGTCGTGTTTAGTTAAGACACTTTTACAAATGTTTCATAATTTACTCACCCCTGTAACCAGCGACGAGCACACTGGAGAACCGCCCACATTCGCTATGTCCATATAATATGTGGGTAAAATGTATAGCACGAGCTACCGTTTTTGGCGTGTTATTTCGAAAAATGTATGGATGTTACTTCCGCGCTGTTCAGAACAAGAATGATGACGTCACATTTTTATTTTTTTTATTTTTTATTAATATTTGTTTCATTTACATTTTCATAATATAACATAATATAGCTTACATATTTTTATACACTCTCCTAAGGAAGCAAATGCTTGTGTTTAGGAGAGGACAACTTGTTAATAACTTAAGAATTACTTAAAAAATAAAAGATCCTTATCACAAACTAAAGAGTTTAACTTGTGAAGAGATTTAGACTTAACATATTTTAAAAGTTCATAGGAGTAATTAAACAAGAAATGTATATAGGATGTTATACACATATTTTAGATTCAAGCGAGGTTCTCTCACGGAGCGAGCTGGGTCCAAGGCGGAGCTCTAGCCGGCTCCACGGAGAGGGGGAAATAATACGTTTTTATCACTTAGGGCAGGTCCAGATGTATTCATATGTCCGTGGTGGCTACATAATATCATTTTATGTCGGAAATTTTTATTTTATTTTATTTATAAAAAAACAGAAACAAACAGTACATTAGATACTTTGGTTAAAAAAAATTAAATTAATAAGTATATTTCATGGTGGGTACCTATTATGTGTTTCATTGTAGTGACTTATTTATGGTACTCATATTAAGTAATTACCGGGTGATGTATGTAGTGGGAGGGTGTTTGTGTGTGTGTATGTGTGTATGTGTGAATGTATGTATGCACATTGAACAATTTATATTATTGACATGATATGTTAGGTAGCTGAGTTTCCCGCATATTGCAAGAATTTATTTATTTATTATGATGGATATTTGTCGAAAGAATGGTGAAATATCCGCTAAACTTTTTGCAATATTTAAAAAAAAACTTTTTTTGGAGTTGGCCCGTTTTAATGATGATCGTCTCAATATTGTATAGTAGGAGTATATTCGCTGTGGAAACTTTCTCCTGCGACACTTGTAGTTTACGATGGCTTAGCACTATAAGTAACAGTTTTGCTTACAGAAAACTGTATAAAAATATCGTAAAGTGCCGAGGTTTCCCGGGAAAGAGGGCCAGAAGAAATTGAGTACTTTTCAAGAATTCTGGGAATGAATTCCGAGGTTATATGTTTATCGAAGGACGATTCAATTTAGTCAAATTCTCGAGCGGTGGACTATTTATGTATATACCTAGAACCTGCTCTCGGTTACATTAAAACAAATTATGTTATGTAAACTCTCACACAAAGACCTAAGTGAAATATTAAAAATTAGGAAAAATGTCAATATTAATTTAAATATTATTAATAATCAAATTGATTTTGTGAATAACCCCATCTTAAACATATTTCCATTGTAATGTTTTGTAATTGTTCTTCTAAGCACCCCGCTTTCCACCTCTTCCCCCCTCCCCCCTGTTGATCTTCTAAGCACCTCCCCTTTCCACCTCTCTCTTCCCCCACTACTTCCATTTCTACCCACGCCTGTCTTTCTATAGTTGACCAATTAGTTTTAGTACATATAATGTCCTGATGAAGAGAACATCGTTATCGAAACATGTTGATTTTTTTAATAAAGATTATCGTGGTAAAAAAAAAGTGTTTTTAATTATTTCATTAATAAAATGGTGCCACAAAGTGAATTTGCAAAATTTGAAGAAATAAATTAGTTCTTTATTCATATTTCAACCGCTTTTGTTTCTCAAAGATCGATGCATTATTTCTTTCTTTTCTAAGAGGTGCGTTAGTTTAATAAGTTCATTAAACAAGCCAGAAATTTTGGATAATAATTTGGATGATCAGATGTTTAGTTAAGAAGGTATAAAACCAGAGAAAACCAGAAAAAAGTCATTTTTAAATCAAATTTTTGACGTATTGAATCTTTTCCACAAAAAATGTAAATTGATTTCGAGTCGATTGATGTTTTTTTTAACTAGTAAACACATGTTTTAAATTTTGAGATTTTTTTATTTATTTTTAGAACTTAGGCTACGAACGCACAGGCAGGTGGCTGGCTTAGCGCCTAGAGCCTAGTGGCTTGCACTCTGGCTACTTGCTAGGATACATGGTGGCCGCACTGAAGGTGGTTTGCGTGGTGGGTCGCTAGGTGCCTTGGTCATTTGCTTGTCGGCACGTTGACGAGATGTCACTTTCAAAAATAGTTCTAAAACTGCTACTTACAGAAAATTCATATTTTAAAATATTCTATTTCACGGTCTTATCCATCATGTTGGGTTCATGACATAAATAAGTCACGGTCAAGCCATGGGGAGTTAAATGTTCTGTATAAATGATGTAGATTTTTAAACAGTGCATTACAAACCAGAGAAATTTGTTGAATTATTTCAACGGAATTGGATTGATTACCTGGCAGAACAACTCATTGCCTGAAAACATAATCCAACGCCATAACCATAATATACATTCATAACCATGTATGTTTATGGATTTTCACGGCCAAAAGTATTTTCGTTATTTGTTTTTGGGGTGTTATGCCGTGTTACGCCATCTCCTTCTTTAGTCAACGTTTCGGGCAACGTTACAGTGTCCATCATCAGGGCAGATGAGCTGCAACACGGCATAACACCCCAAAAAACAAATAACGAAAATTCATAACCATAATTAACTTCTCAGTGTAAAAAAAATCTCATCATAAATAAATCACTTTTCAGTACAAATCATCTTTTTCTACTTCGATTGCTACCTCTTCCTATAGTTTGCATTTATATGGAGCTTTTTTATTAGCTGGTTTCAACATCAAAGACAATGTTCTCTTTTTAAAACTGATGCAATTAATATTTCATACATTTTTTACTTCTAAAATGCCTCGCGCCTAGTGGCAAAAAACCAACACGTTGGTTTACTTCGATAGACGCTAGGCGAGTGTCTAGGCGCCAAGCGCGCAGTGCGGCCGGTCGCGAAAATTCGAGAACGTTCGTTTTACTAAGCTACTCGCTAGGTGACTCGCTAGGCTCTAGGCGCTAAGCAAGCCGCCAGCCTATGCGGACGTGGCCTAGGTTATACCATAGGTCGTTGGCATATTTTCCTTTTAAATTTTCAAACGAAAAATCTTATTTTACAAGACATATTTCACAAAACGTGATCATTACATTATTGTAAATCAATACGCTGTCTAGTAAACGCATTTCAAAACTTTAGTTTTAGTTTAATAAAATCATTAAAAAAAATCCAAACACTTATTCATGACGAAAATTTCTCTATTTTGTCTATCTATTTACGGTCTTACAAATGAATATATTTAAGATTTTTTTACATTCTTATTTTGCTTAGACATTATTGAAAAATGATAAATACTTATGATCAAAAAATAATTACAAAAAGTACACAATTTTAATAGTTTTATCATCACGCCTTTTGGCAATTTTGGATATAGATATACATTAAAGCAAATTTGGAATGAAATGAAATCGACATTGAATTATAATTTTAAAAAGCTGGTACGGAGAATAATTAATCGTTCTCATTGGAACCGCCCTGTACGAACGTATTTTGACGAAATGTGGATTTTCGGTCGCTGACTGGTTAAAGGCCCTTAAAATTTTAAATTTGTTTAGTTGTTTTATTTATCTTATTTTGTCAGAAAATATATTGTTTATTTTAGTCGTAATGTATTTTAAGTTTCCAAGACCAAATATTTTTTTTGTTTTAGGTATTTGAAAGGGTTCGTTGGTTTTAAGTCCCGTGTTTTTTTTTTTCATTAGCTCCACAGGAAAATAATTCCCCTCAGGGGTGGTAGGAATCCGTGGGTCAGGGTATCTAGGAGTGACAGACGGATGAATCCATCCCTCCCACTGCGGTGCAAGGCAATGAGTCCTCCTGCTGGAGAGGTCAAAATTACTCCCTCAAACAATTTCTCTAAATCCGGCATGCCAGATGTATCCACCGCCGCGCCGGTAGGCAGATGTATCCACCGCCATGACCCGGACAATCATCACCACATAAGTGTTGATTGTCCAAAAGGTGTTTCCCAGGACAGCAATACCCATATCCGCCTACCAAATTGAAATTCATGTGTTTTACCATTTAAATTAATAAAATACTTAGTTTTTACCACTTTCAAATCAAATACCTACTTACTCTAGGACATCTATTTTTCAATTTCTTCGGTAGAACGAATTTCAAAAGTAACTATAGTACGGCCCGCCAGCCGTTTTAAATCACACAAAAATAAGTTTTCTTTAAATTTCTCGGGTTAACTCTAATATAATTTACATGTATTATACATATAAACATTCCTCTTCAATCATTCTATCTATTGGTAAAAACCGCAAGAAAGTCCGTTGTGTAGTTTAAAAGATTAACGCGCACATACATTTTGAGCGACTTCATTTTATACTATGTAATGATGATGATGATAATGAAGTGTCAAATGTCCGTGTAGTACCTAAAATATGTTAGACAAAGAACTTCGATTGTATTTGATATCTGAATTTCATATTTTTTCAATTAATTTACGTGGAAAAGTTATACGGAGAAGCCTTAGAGTGGATATATTCGTAGAAGTAGTGCGCAATTCGTCGTCCATTCCCCGAGCACGCTCACCTTACTTGACAATACATTTGCTTTTAGTGTATTGGCTGCATTTTTGTGATGAAAAGGAAAATCACAATGTACGATGTTTCCAAATTGAAAAGAGTCGTTCGCTTTGACACATTCGTAGTTATTGAATATAAATGTACTTTTCTAGATTGAAAATAACAACGACGTAATGCACTCGCATTTGAATGCACCACATGTGAAGAGAGATAAGTTATAAAAAACATTGATTATATTATTTTAACAATTTTCTATTTTCATTGATTTCGTTGCAATATGAAGCATTAATTTTCAATTTGCGATAACCAATACCTCCCCCATAGGTCATACCAAGGGGTTTGGTGATTGATTCAGCAGGTTTACTATTGCTTGTCGTGCCGGATCGGGAGAGACTGGTTCAGGGAGACCTAATCTAGACGGACTCTCATCGGCTTGCACTGCAGTGGGAGGAATGGATTCATTTGTCTGTTACTTCTGGACACATGGGGCTCGGATTCCTTCCCCCCCCCCCCCTCTTACCCTTTTCCTTCCCTGAAATTTCTCTTCGTTTTCCTAACCCTTTACACGGCCCCTTTAACCCTTTGCACCCTTTACCCTTAACACGGCATCCCCCAAAGATAATACAGGCCCTGAGAGATTTTTTCCCCAGGGCCATCTTTGTCGAACTAACTTTAAAAAAATGTGTGCAGTTCAAGTAGAAGTGAAACTTAAAAAAAACCAAACATATACGATAAATAGTTTACAAAGCACCACACAAAGAGGAGGCCGATTATTCTAACTCATTCTCTCGCAGGCTAAATCCTATAGATGTAATTGTTTGTCTCTTTTTAGTGTCGCTTTTTCGTTTTATAGAGTATCAGATAACAACGGTGCTAAAGAAGTTTTCATTTCAAAAACTATACCAATGTTTGCGTTTACGCGACGTAACGCAATAAGCCACTCACATAAATGGCCACTCTTCTGTAAAATACATAATTAAACAGTCAAAGAAGTAAAATGAAGTGTACGAAATCAATTTTTGATTATAATAAGGAACTCCAGTAAAAAATATTCTGGCTTTAAAAAAATGTGTTTAAATAGACCAATAAACGCTGATTCTGAATATATAAGATTTATTTAATAATATTATATGCAGAGTTTTAAGAAAAATCATGTTTAATCGGGCTGTAAAAACACGCCATAAAGGTGACGTCACTGTTGGACGTGTCGTCACGTCACCGTAAAGTCATTGTATGGGAATGTATGAAATGACACAAGCCATCGTATTAATTTATTCGTTTATTTACATACTGTTTATAGAGATATAGTTGTTGTGTTTATTGAAACAAGGGAGAATACTTCGAACGACGAAATTCAAAATGGCGGCAGTAGATCAGCTGATTAGCCGATTCTATACTAATTTTTCAGGAGTGATGACGTCACACGATTCACCATACATACGGTGGTTTTCGGGGGTTTGAAAAATTAAAACTTTGACAATTATTTTAACTAATAAAACTAACTCTAAAAATAAAAATAAAAATGCAGTTATTTAAGTTAGAAGGTCGTTATTCATAAAAAAAATAAAAAAAAATTGGACCGGAGTTCTCTATTGTGTAATCAAGCCTTGCCTTCAACATTCACTTGCTAGTTGGATCATCTCAGTACCTCATGCAGGCGTCGCGTCGTGTGGTCGGAAACTGTCGTTTTTAAAACGTAGATTGCAAAAATTACACATAGGTTCTATAAATTTGCGACGTTTATATGCACGTATGGTTCAATATATTACGCTTATATTAGAGACGTATTGTAATGCGCAGAAGACAAAATACGGACAAAAATATGACTTCATATGTAGGCTAACTATGATACGATTTATAGAACGCCTAAAATAAATAACAATGAAGAGAGTGAACAACAATGAGGGTGGTGAGTAGATAACTTATACATACGAGAGAAATTATTATAATTCTTTTACGATACTAGGATACGACACACTACAATAACAGTGCAGTGAAATCATGACTACATCTACAAATGAACTCCAATTTGTGAGTGTAGAGCTAGGTTTTAGAATTTTTAATGCATTTTGTTCCTGTCCATGAAAGTTCGAAAGCAAAAAAGTTAATATTGAAGAAACCTGTCAATTATTTCAAATATAATTTTCAATATAATGTTTGGTTTTAAATATTTACAAAATAATACCCGTCTTCTAAGGGTTAAATAATTTAAGCCGTTATGCCTGCAATCCTGTCGTTCGAAGGAATTCTAATATCATGGAGTGAAATGTGTACACTCGTGAAATTTTGAAATATTTTATTTGACTATTATTGATGACATGTTTATAGTGCAGTTAAAATTGGCAGCGAATACAATGAATGATTTATATTTGCACAACTTCAATTATTAGCAATGCGTCATAGAGTATTTCGAAATGGTTAAACTAATATTTGGGCAACAATGGATGATTCTGTAAGTTATAAATAAACACGAAAATGCTGCAATATAACTTTTACTCATTGAGAAAGCTTTTAATACTGAACCAAAATATTCCGTCTAACGAAATGTGACGTGCTACGTTTATTCCATCGTCCGTCTTTTTTTTTGTTTCACGAAACAATTCTCAATACCTGACGACTTTTGAATTAGTACAATAACAAAGTTATATGTATAAGTTATATACAAGTATTGCTGTATCGATATAGGCTCGATATCGGGACCTACGTGTTATATAATGCAAGTAAACAGTTTACCAAACGTAATAAAACGTTGTAAATGCTACATGTTTGCAGACGATACTTGCATTATATGCGCTCACAAAAATCCACAAAAAATTGAGGAAATTTTACAAGAAGACCTAAACAACATAATTAAATGGTCACACGATAATGGCATTATAATAAACGCAAAAAAAAACCAAATATATGCTTATTCACTCACCATATACAAATTGTCAGGATAAAGAATTGCATATAAAAAGTCATTCATATGATTGTTTACACACAAAAAACCAATCCCGGCAGTGTAATTGCCCAAATATTGAAAAAGTGTACCAATATACATACCTTGGTCTTACAATAGATGTCAATTTTAACTGGTCAAATCATATTGAAAATGTATGTAATAGATTAAGATCCATATTAGGGAAATTTTATCACCTAAAAAACTTTGTTGATAAAAATATATTATTTATTTATTTATTTATTTATTTATTAATTTTCAACGCCCTGATGGGCTTTTACATTACAAGTTTGTAATACAGAGACAGGTTTTTTAAAAACAAAATATACACTATAAAAATAAATAAATAACAAGTAATACAGATAAATTAAGGAAGATAAAACATTACGATAAAAGAGAAAGTTTTTAAGTTGTAAACAGCGTAGAAAATAAACTAGTAGGTAGGTACTCGTATGTTAGTAATTAATTGTGATGTGTAAATAATACATGACAAAATGCAAGATACATAAAAATAAAACGGTAACTAGTTATTACATTGTGGTTAAATATAGAAATACACAAATATACGCATTAGCCCCTAGGTGATGCGCCTTAAATATCGAAATATTCTACATAAAAGTATCGTTCAGGTATTTCTTAAATAATGGTAAACTTGTGTTAAATATATCGATATTGGAGGTGAATTTGTTTCCTAATGTGTGAAGTCTAGAAATAGGTGCATGTATGTGGTAGTTCGTTCCAGAATTATTGTTGCAGAATAATATGTTTTGCCTTGTTGCTCGATTGGGTACCCTGAAATCGATGAGATGCAGGAGTTCGCAACAATTTAATTCAGAGTGAATAATTTTAAACAAAAAAGTTAAGTCATTTATTTTTCTTCTGTTTTCTAGGGAATGCAATTTAAGTGTGTTTAGTAAGGATGTATAGTTAATGTGTTGAGTAGGTATGTGTAATTTGAAGTTGATAAATCTTAAAAATTTGTGCTGCACTCTTTCGATATTTTTTATATGAATTTGATAATAAGGGGACCAAACAATGGAATTGTATTCCAACAAGCTGCGTACGAGTGACAAATATACGATTTTTATAACTTCCAACGAGTTGAAGTCTTTGATTGTTCTGATTATAAATCCTAGTGTTTTCATGCCTTTGTTAGTTATTTGTTGTATGTGATTTATAAAATTTAATTGCGTGTCAAACACAACTCCAAGATCTCTAATTTCATTGACTTTTTCTAATATGTTGTTATCTATTGTGTACTTGAAAGATAGTGGGGTCTTTGTTCGACAAAACGTTAGTGTCTTACATTTGTCGATATTGAGGAATAAGTTATTTGTGACACACCAATTTTGTAATTTGTCTATGTTTGACTGTAGGATTAGGCAGTCACCTATATTGGATATTTCTTTGTATAATTTGATGTCATCGGCAAAAAGCAGAACTTCTACATCGTTGAAACAGCTTATGATATCATTTATGAATATTAAGAAAAGGATGGGACCGAGATGACTCCCTTGCGGTAGACCACTAGTTGCATATAATAACTTAGATATAGTATGTTTAATTTTAACAAATAAGATTCTGTTAGATAAATAACTTGAGAACCAATCCAACAACTTGCCTCTCAGTCCTAAGGCATACAGTTTACTAAGTAATAATTTATGTGATACTTTGTCGAAAGCTTTTGAAAAATCTGTGTAGATACTGTCAACTTGTTTTTTTCTTGTAAAAGATTCTATAATATAGTTATGGTAAAGTAACAGGTTGGTAGCAGTTGACCTACCAGAAACAAATCCGTGTTGGTTTTTATCAATTGCTTTTAATATTGATGGATAAATTAAATCAAGAACAAGGGATTCAAAGATTTTCGGGAGCGCTGATTGTATGCATATAGGACGGTAGTTTTTAATGTCTGAGTCGTCACCTTTTTTGAGAATCGGGGTAATATAACTAGATTTCCAACGGGTTGGAAAATGTCCAGAAGAAAGTAGGTGGTTAAATAATGTGGTGAGTGGACCTGATATTGCAGATGCGCATTGTTTGAAAAATATTGGTGGGATGTTATCTGGGCCTGCAGATTTGTTAGGGTCAAGTGAAATGATTTTATTTAAGCATGATTCCTGTGTAATGGTGTAGTTCTGTAAATTTATTGTGTTTTGATATGTGTACGATGGTACGTTGTTATCTGATATTTCACCTTCGTATACACTTTGGAAATGATCCGCAAACAAATTAACAATATCAAAGGTGCTATTGGCTATTTTGCCATCATAATGCATTGTGGGGGGGTAGTCTGTACTTTCATTGTTTAATTTTTTAACAAAATTCCAAAGATTTTTTGTTCCTAGCGCAGTTTTCTCAACGGAGGTGATGTGTGCTTTATAGCATAGTTTAGATAGTGTTTTACATTTCTTTCTTGTTTCTGAGAAGTTTGAGTAGTCGTTGATTTGGTGAGTGAGTTTAAAAATTTTGTGTAGCTGTTTTTTTTGTTTCAGTAAGAGTATAAGGTCTGTGGAGAACCAAATTGGATATGTTCTGTGTTTTGGTGTATATGAGGGGACATGAGATTTTATAAATTCAGAAAATGTTTCATAGAGTTTTTCTAGTATTTGTTCGCTATCACTGTTATTAGTCAAGAAAGTCCAATCTGTATTAGTGAGTTGGTAGTTAATAGAATCGTAATCGGCTTTTTTGAAGTTGAGTGTCGTTTGTTTCTGTGGTGGTTTGTTTGTGTACATATTTACTGTAATGTGTAAGGGGGGGTGATAATTATCCACCGGTACGAGCTGATCGTCTGACATTTCAACACACAGTTTAGAGCTGTTTGATAGGGCAAGATCTAGAAGGCGATCACATATATTGGGTACAAAATTGTGTTGATGCAAATTTAAATAGTTTATCATATCTATTACTTCACGTGCTGGGTCGTTAGAACTTTCGTTAGTAATATAACCATTGTCACTAGAGTTCCATTTCAAATTGGGAAGATTATAATCGCCGACGATAATTATTTTCGATGTAGGATTTTTTGACATGAGAAATTCGACGTCTTCGCAATGTTTCTTATAGGTTTGGATGTCGGAGTTTGGTGGTATGTATACAGTTCCAATGATGATTTTTTCCATGGGAGTAACAATTTGTATAAATAATTGCTCCAATGAGGTATTTTTCGTGCTTAGTTTTTTCACGGATATATTTTCCTTGATTGCAATCAAAACTCCGCCTCCTCTGGATTTGGTACTGGATTTTGGGTTTCTGTCACGGCGAAATATCTTGTGGTTTGTGAAACCAAGTTCAGGAGATTTTATTTCTGGAACGAGCCATGTTTCGGTAAGGATGAATATATCATGTCCGTGTAGAGGTACCGTTACTTTAAGCTCATGCAGTTTTGTACGAAGTCCTCGTGTATTTTGATAATAGATTTTGATTTCGTCAGGGCATTTGGTCCGGCGTTTTTGGCTAGTTAGGCCATATCCAATAGTGGATTTTAGTTTTTTGAGACATTTACTATTGCTGGCTTATTGTTTATGAACTTTATAGTAAGTCCGACTTCGCCTTCCAGGGTACGGTTAGCCAGGGTTTGTCTAAGATCATTTAGGTATTGCCTTTGTAGAGGGGTTTGGTCGGAATAGATTTTGCAATCAGTGTGTGTTAGAGCTATATTTTTTCTACGCAATATGTTTAATACAATCAACGGATCATTAAGGATTACTTTCATAGGTCTTACTTTATTTGGTTTTACTGCGCCAATGCGGAAGACGTTGACAGAGTTTTCAACAAGTGTGGTATCGATTTTGTTGAGAATTTTTAGAACTTCCATTTTATCCTGTTTAATCCGGTCAATTTGATTCACCATGACACTTTCGGGGACATTTGTGATGATTAAATTTTTTGCTCTCACCTTTCTTTCTTCTAACTCGTCGGCTGCTTCGCACATTTGGGCTACTTGTGTCCCATTTGGCAGGGACTGAGGCGGAGGCTGGAGCGGCTGGTTTTCTGAGATGCGTTGGAATGTTTTAAGTTCACCTTCCAAAAAGCCTGTTCTCGCTGCAACAAGGCTTATGTTGCCCAGTAGTTCCGAAAGTTTTGGAGATAGTTTCCCCATCTGTTCTTTGGTGAACTTATTTGTTGGATCCATTATGGTGGTATGTAGAGAATTGATAATGTTGTTTGCTGCCGTGATAAATGAGTATGTATCACAGGTATCCATTTTTACTGCTTCGAGATGTGTGGTTTGAAAAAAGGTTTAGCGGCCCTGCGCTGTGTAGGCGGAGTTCGTAGACTCAGCTGTCAAACAACACACACAGACAACAGAGTTCGGACTAAGTGATCGGTGGTAGTCAAATGATTGTTATGACAGAAACTTAGTATTATAAAAATCAGATTTAGGTAAACACTGACGTTCTAAAACAACTTGAAACTTCTCAACTTCACTGCTAGTGTAATTCCGTATGTGTGAGCACTGTTTTTTTTGTCAAAAACGTTTAGATTGTTTACTTATTTAATTTTTAAAAAGGAGCGAATATAAGGGCGTGTCTCAGCAGAATCAATTATAGGATACGGAATAAATAGTTACGGATTAACGTACAAAACGTACTTAAATAAAATAGAACAATTACAAATCCGTTTCCTAAAATTGATATCAGGCAAAAAAAAAGTTCAATTATGTGAAGGCGATTATAAAAAAATTTTCTCCTTGTGTAATGTCCTCTCTATACACAGTAAGGTAGATTATCAATTAACGCTAGATGAATTCTGGAATACAGAATTCAAAAAACCTGTAAACCACAACTACCCTACTAGGCATAAAGAAGCACAAATGCTTATTATTAATAAATCTCAAAATGTATACGGTGATAGAACAAAGAGGCATAGAATTCCGAAAATATTTAACGCATTACCTGAAAATATTAAAAATGAGACATCTTATTCAAATATCAAAAAAAATGTTAAATCATTCTATCTCCGTAGAACATGAAAGCAAATAATATTGTATACAAATACCCAAATCGAATACTGTATTCGTAATTAGTAGTTTATAATAATTAGTATTGTAAATTTTACACAGTTTTTACAATGTAAAACATAAAAGTACAATAGTATTAATTAAATAGGAAAAATGAGAGATTTCTTACAATCAAACTGATTGATCAGTTTTATAAGATTTTAAAGATAAATATTGTAAAATTTAAAAAACTGAATAAACATACTTAAAAAAAAAAAAAAAAAAAAGAAAGACCATCATTCAGAATCGAAACTTTGCTTTGCTTGAAATGAATTGGACTGTGTTTGGTGACCAAATCTGAATAGCATTGAACTTCTTAAACTTCCTCTAATCAACAGCCACGTATTGAACAGATAGATTCTGGCTCAAATCAATCTATTTGTGCCAGAGTTTCTCACTCGGGGACGTCGTCAAAACTTGTTGTCGACTGAGTCGTGCAAATCTGTATCTGAATTCATCCATGGAGAGACTACTCGCCATCTGACTGTGGTGGACCAATTCAAAGTCTTCTTTGAAACCTGCCTTCAGTGGTTTACAAGATTTTTGGCACTACTTACCTACTTAATTTAACAACAATACTTTTACAACTCATATTTTATTATTATTAATTGTAAAAATTAAAAAATTCTTATTATATGCATGATTAAAGTAATAAATCTCCTTCTCCTTCACATTTCCTTCAGCCTAACAAAATAGCCCTATCTTAGTAGCTTCGGAAATGGTTGAAAAACTTTTGTGTAGTACTGACATACTGAATACAAACCTATTGGCCTCGGACAGTTAAGAGTAGTACTCTTTCTTTATTCAACATAAAACAAACAAACAAAAAATATGCTGTGAATCATTTAGGTAGGCGAGTAATTTTACATCAGGCTTATAATTTTTATTAAACTTGGACGGTATACAAATGTTTCATCAGTTTTTAGTGATTATAAATTTGGACAGATCCAATTTTTGATACAGTTTATATCAACTTTATCCATTTCGTGAGTTGCGTTCAGATTAAAACCTTTGTCAAAATTGCACTGTCATTAGCATACGAGATTATTTTGATTTAAAGATTTGATAATAATATCATTGTCTTAAATAATAAATAAAATAGGTCCCAGTACGGTTCTCTGAGGGATGCCAAAATCTGTGAATTGCTCAGAAAGCAATTTAACAACAAATTCTTTTCTATCAAAGAAATAATCTTTGGTCCAGGTTAGAGTACTATTAGTTACCTATACCAATTTAAGCCAGTTTGGAGGTAAGACTCGTAAAATATATTCTAGTCTTACCTCCAAACTGGCTTTATATAATATTTTTTCAAATGATTTTCTTCGGTCGACAAATAACGAATAACTCAAAGCATTTCTTTTATTATCTAAAGTTTTATGTATTATAGATGTTAACCCCTAATCTTGACTACTAAACTACTGAAGAAAATATTTTGTTTAATGAAGTTGAATTAGTGGTTTTTGACATTTTTTCAAATATTTACATTTTTATTCCTTGCAATGATACACAGGATTACATCTCAAGAGAGTGGCTGATACCAGGAGCAGGAGATGTTGGGAGGGGGGGGGGGGGTGGAAATTGAATTGATTAGCCTTGCATCATTTCCGGTCGTCCCGAGGCTTCCTGAAACCGGGGCCTTGGGAAGAAATCGGACCTCTTACGTCGTATTAGGAGCATCTATAACATGATTTGATTTCAATAAGTTAATATAATATCAATAAGGTAACAGAAATTATTTACATTACATTTTAACAATATTTATTTATTTATTTATTTCAACGCCATAAAATGGCTATTACAATCCGGTGATACATGATACATAGTGGTACGTAGGAGGATAATTTCAATGATAATATATACATTAAACAAAGTACATATGTATGATAACAACTAGCATTTAGTTATAGGATACAAATATGTTATACAACAAGAAAAAAATAGTATGAGCTCGTTCAAAATACACACATTTTTATGCAGAATAAACATAAGTAAATTAAGGTGAATTCTTAGAAAAATTCTCAACATCAAGTATAATATACCTACTTTACTTTTATTTGTACATATCGTTTGATTCTAGGAATCGGCTCAAATGGAGTACATAACTTAGTAATGATATTATTGTTACCTTCAGTTGAAATTAGTGAAGTTTGAAATGATTACAGGTACTGCTAATTAGTTCTGCTTATCAGGGCTGCCAGTTAGAGAATCAATAATAAATCTTTGGTTTAAAAATAATAATTTTGAAAAAAAGTTATACTTTATTAGCTATCAGTGAGCTATCACTTAACTATCTGATAGTAAATATAAATGAAACAAGCAGTTTGGAATCTATATTAGAGTATGATATAGACGCCGTGCAGACGAACACTATTATACCTAACATTAATTATTTATTTATTTATTTATTTATGTTTTCATGTTCTCCGTAAAACGGTTATTCACCAATACATTATGGAGAAGATTACAAATTTGACAAAAAGTATAGCAAAATACATAAAAAGGTCAGTTTCACTACTTTGTGACATACGTCAAAAGATAATTGTTAAACTGCCTGTAGGTTACGTTAAAAACGTCAATGGTCAATGCAGACTCGTTGAGCAGTTCAGTCGCTCTGTTGACTGGCGCGTTCTGATAGGCAGAAGTCCTCGCTTTTGGAGCATAAAAAAGGGTATGGGACCTTCCACGAGTATACTTGTCTGGGACATATAAGTTAATTTCTTTCAAAATAGGTGGATTATGTATAGTTCCAGAGATTATCTTAAAAAAATGTTTTCCTAAAAATATTTTTCGGCGGGCTTCTAATGTATTAAGATCGAGCATTCCTGCTAAGAATAAGGATGGATACAGGAAAGGGTAGTACATATATTCTCTCATATATAGGTAACGCATGAATCTCATTATTGTCATTGAGGTATGATATTATAGCCTTCTTATAACTATATTCGGTGCAGTTGAACACATCTACTACTTCTGAGAAAGCATTTCCAATTGCATGTAATCTAGGTATAAGCGAGTATCTAAATGACTCAGTCCTGATATTTTTGTTGCAATTAAAAAGAATTTTGGATCGAGTAGTTCTAGTAGGTATGTGGAAGGTAAAATCTCAATAAAAAATATCTAAGATAACACTTGTTACGGGTTGATCAAAAAAAAATTGACGGATTCATCAAATATTTGAAGTTAATTTTCACGTTCTTTGTAAGTTCTACTCATGTTCTGTGATTGCAACTTTTTTGTTGTACATTTACTCCACACAGGAGGCTCTGAGGAAAAAAATTTCATTCAGGACCTATGTCATCTGAGATGCTGTGTGGAGGGTCTTTTTGAGGAGAGGAAGTAATGAACATTGGTCTTGAAGAGACCCGTGTTGTAGGCAGAAGAAAACATAAAGGCCGGCAAATCGTTCCACTGCCGAGGTGTTGAACACAAGAACGAGTCGAAGAAGCGACCCGTTCTCATATGACCAATGTTAACCGTGTACATATGTTGGGCACGCGTTTGGCGTGTTTCCCGACTGAACACTGGTGCCGAAAGGATCAATGACTCTAGTTCCTAGGAGCATCTTCCATACTGAAATACATACCATCCATCTGAAATACCGGTAGAACAAGGATAGCATTCCCACCCGACACATGTGCTCTAAAGAATCCGTCTGTTAAATTAAGAGAATCTATCGAGTCGAGGGTTTTGTTTTCAGGTATTTTGGGGCTCCAGTCCAGAGGTGGCTGCCAAATTCAACCGTGGGGTGGACTTAAATTTTGTCGAATGATGATCTTGCGATCGTACCCTTGCAACTGTACAGAGCGGTTCCGATGAGAAAGATTAATTATTCTCCATACCAGCATTTTCACATAGCTCAATTTCGATTTCATTTCATTCAAAACTTGCATTCTATTTATTTATTTTTATGAAATTAAACATATTTAAATTATAATAAATTTCTTTATCTTAATCACTATTTTTGTAATAAATATCATCGTAGGTTTTTTTTTTTTTTTACAGTGAATACCGCACAAGAATCTCAACTGCTCCCGTCTGGAGCCAGTGAGACTATGGCATCCCCAATTGGGGTATGTTGTGAGGCTGAAGGTAGTGGGGAGGGGAAGGAGGTGGGGAAGAGGAAGGTTGGGAAGTACCTGGCTATTCATATCTGGTCACTAAACACGGCTAAAGCCATTTTCAAGCAACGTTTCAATTCTGAATGGTGGTCTTACACCAGGGCGATACTAATAGTATCTTCCACTCTGGAACATGCCGCAAATATACTATATATTATTTTAAATGAATTAATTGTGAAATAACATAAATTAATCAAATAAAATTTATTTGCGCATGCCGGGTTCGAACCCGCGACCTCCGGAATGTGAGTCAAGAGTCTTAGCCACTGGACTACGGAGGTCGTCAGGTGTTCGGAATCAATGGTTCCTTCATTTATTAAACTAATTTGTTTTACGTACCTACTGTTTCAGTTAAGGATATTTCAACAGTTTATGATATTTTTAAACCGTTGATATATTATAAATGATTTTTTTTATTAAATTTTATATTATTTTTTTTTTAAATATATTGTAATTACAAAAATAACAAAATTCTGTAAACCTCTTACAAATCAACTATAAAACATAAAAATTTTTGTATTATTTTTTAATTTTTTTATGAAATAAATAATTTAATATATATTTACATTCATTACTAACTATACACCAAATACACCCACTGGCTTTGGGAAATTGGAACTTTTGCACAGTATTCCATTTAAACAAACTAGGTGTAGATAAGTGAAATTTTTTGTCGTTTTCAGCAAAGGCAAGTCTACTCAATAATGCAAGATTTGCATAAAAATATTAAAAGTTGTCAATAAAAAACCTTAGTATTTATTTGTAATAATAACGTTTTTTCCAATCACGTATATGTTAAAAAGCATTAATTTTAATATTAGTAATGTTGTTCATGGCAGTAGGGACATAAAATGGGGGCAAATGGGGTCATAAAATGTTCGATGAACTCCCTTTAACTGTAAATATATACTACCCCAGATGGTATGTAATCGTATGACAACAAATAAATAAATCGTAAGCCATTAAAAAAAATAACAATAAAAATAAAGCTTTCGTGTTTGGAAAAACTTCGAGAGCCATTTAAGTAGGTACATATGTATTTAATATATATTGTTTTAGTCGATTTCATAAAGTTAAATTCTAGATGTTAGTAGTTCTGTAAACAGTGGAATTCGCATCCAAAAAAGTATGATCCCAATTTTTTGCTTATTTAATAACTTAAACAACCCAAATTTCCTCTGAAATCTTGAGAGATGAAAGCAGACATTTAAATTCTCACCTACCTAATTATAAAACACAAAGATATTTTATATAACTATACTATTTGTCACAACCTCAATGATAATTATTTTTTTAAATTTCTTGCGGCAGGTGGGCAGGTATTATAGTATTGAAAAATTGTGAATAAGAAAGTACAAATAAACACAACGATTTTACATCTATATACATAATGAATCGCCGAAATGTAAGTACGCGCATAACTTTCGAACGACTGCACCGAATTGGATAATTTTTTTTTTTTGCCTTCGTTATTGTCAGGACAAGGTTTGTATAAAACTACTAGTGAGCTCTGGCATTATGAAATTTGTATAAAAAAATTGCAATAGATGGCATGCGAGCTGTTTGAAAACTGAATGTACCGGGACTGAATGTTTGGAATGCGGGAGGGGAGAGGGGAACTCGAGTAGGGGGTTCGCGGGAGGAAGGGAGGGGAACTAGGGAGGGGGGCGGGTAACCTGGGAGGGGGGAGAGAGTGGAGTGTGGAGAGGGAAGTTGGAGGAGACGGAGTGTGAACGTGAGAGGGGAAGTGAACGTGGGAGAGGAAGAGGAGGCGGAAGGGGAACGGGACGAATGAGAAAGGACACGCAGGGAGAAACAATTAAATGGTATATCAACGCATGCGGGGTATTAGCCAGTATGCTATAGAATAACACCGGTAACCATAACGGTTAGGTACACTAGTATAACATTTTGAAATTTTCTACTAGTAAATAATATTTACTGAACCATCGTCAAAGTTGACCCCCATTGCAAAGTGATGATTGCTTGAATGTGCGAATAAGGATACTTCAAACACGCAATTTGGGAGGCGGGAATGTGTACCGCCACCCTGGGAACCTTTATTGGATAACAAACACCTCTGCCATAGGTAACCCCAAGTGGTTCGCTACGTTTGGTGATTTAGCAGGGGTGCCCGGGTTCATAGGGTGAGGTTTGTCTAGGTCTTGGAGGTGGATGACCAGGATACACTGAACCCCAGATTCCTACCCACCCCTAAAACCCTTTTCCTTCCCAGAACTCTACTCTCCCTCCTTTCCCTAAAAAAACCCTCCACACAGCATCCCCAAAGATGACATAGGCCCTGAGGGAAATAATTTACCTCAGGGTCTCCTGTGTGGAGCTCATGTAAGAAAAACACAGATTTACAAAATTCAGTCAATAAAATGTTAATTTTATAACTAATAAAATATTTTGTACCTAATGTTAAAAAACAACTGCTTGTTCGTCTAATCTGGATTTATCAGTCAACTCGTGGGCTTTGTCAGGTACGCTTATGTGGTATTGAATGAGTATTTTTTTTTTTATTTTTACATTAGCTTCATACAGAAGGCCATAATAAAAATAATTCCCCTCAGGGCCTACGTCATCTTTGGGGATGCTGTGTGGAGGATCTTTTCAGGGAAAAGAAGGAGAGGAGGTAGTAGGAAGGAAAAGGGGGTGGGTAGGAATCTGGGGGTCAGTGTGTCCAGGTGTGAAGGACATATAAATCAATCCCTCCCACTGCGGGTAAGGCGATTTTCCGAGAGAGTCCTGCTGGAGAGATCTACAAGTCTCCCTTGACCAGTCTTCCCCAATATTGCCTGCAGTTGTTGGGCAGGCGCATCCGTCGCCAATCCTTGGACAAGCCGCACCCCACGAACCCGGGCACCCCTGCTAAGTCACCAAATGTAGCGAACCATTTGGTGTGACCTATGGCAGAGGTGTTGGTAATCCAATAAATGGTTCCCGGGGCGGCGATACCCATACCCGCCTCCCAAATTGTATACTATACATTAAAAAAAAAACCAAATCTTGTTACAAATTTGTAAACAATGAACATGAACAAGGAATGCGGTTTTAATGTTTCTGCAAATTCGTTGAACAAAGGGGAATCTATCTATCTATATAAATAAAAATGACTCGCCGAAATGTATATACGCGTATAACTTCCGAATGACTGCACCAAATTGGATAATGTGGTGGGTTCGTTATTGTCAGGACAAGGTTTGTATAAAAGTACTGGTAAGCTCTGGCATTATGAAATTTGTATAAAAAATTTGCAATAGGTGGCACGCGAGCTATTTGAAAACTGAATGTACCGGGACTGAATGTATGGAATGCGGGAGTTAGGAGAGGGGAGGGGGGTTCGTGGGACGGGGGAAGGGGAACGGGTCGAATGGGAAAGAACACGCAGGGAGAAACAATTTCTTTATTAAATGGCAAAGCGACGCATGCCGGGAACCAGCTAGTATTTAATAAATCATCGACGATTTCAAAATCGTTAGAACTAAACGAATTTCATGTTAAAATTGAAATTTCGTCTTGGGTGCGTTCAGATTTCCTTCTATTTATATTATCGAATTATCGTACATTTGTTTATTTTAATTTTATTTATTTATTTGGGATACCAACAGTTTACATTAATAACAGAGCAAATAGTAATTGAGTCACAATAATTTAATTATTTACAGGTTTCCACATAGGTATTGTATACAAGTGTAGTAATTCCAGAGATGAAAAATTATACCAACAAAAATTACATTTTAAGAGCCGACTTATTTAGGTGGGAATAGGGAGGGGGAAGGATGGGGGGGGTCGGTTAAGTGGAGGTGCAGTAATAAAAATATGCGTGACAAAAATTAAAAGAGAAAAAACAAGAAAAAAAGGAAGTTCAGAGAGTGGTGGTTGTATTAGAGGGTATCTATAGTTATTGTTGTTGTAGAGTATCGAGAGAGCGTCTGTGTGATTTTATTAAAGGAATATCTCAATTATTCTAGAATAGTCTAGAAATCACAGTAAAATGTAGCATAATTTGTACCACGCGACCTTTATTTGACCTTTATAAAGTGTGTACAGCACATTGAAACATTCATTTATATTTTTAATAAATCTAATTCATATTTTTGTTCAAGGTACACTATTCATAATTAAATCCGAGATTTAGGGTGCTTGTCCACCGCCGCCATCACCGAAAAAAATACCGGTGGTTGTGTGTCCACCATGACCGATCTCAGTGGTTTTGACGTTTACGGATAATCTTGACGCATAGCCAACACAACCAAAAAACTGTGCGCTGGCGCCGGCAATCTCAGGAGTTGTGGACAATTTCAGACGTGTTTTGTATTGCCGGTACGTTCTCGAATCTTGGCGGCCGAGATGACGACGCCTGGATGATGGACATGCGGAGGTCACCTGGCTGTAGTGTAAGTATTTCATATTTCAAATATCAATGTTTCTAAACCAACGCCATGTACCTACTACCTACTTATAATCTACCTATTGAGTAAATACAATAATATTATTTTTATTTCTGATATATCTATGCTTGTATTATCTTATATTGTATCCTATTCCAATTTAACTCTTATTTACTTCAAGTTCATTATGTCGACTTGTCTTCATATATATATAAAATGCGAGTAGGTACAGAGAGTATATTACCATACTCTCTGTACCTACTCGCATTTTATAATGGCACTCTCCAAAATTCAAGCATGAAATGTTTTTTTTTCAAAATTCAAAAAAAGAAATGTTTTTCTCTTTTGAATTGCGTAGTTTCGTTAAAAATAAATTTATATATTGTAATTAGTTTTAAGAACCATATGTTTTACTCTAAATCTGTATATGTATATATATATTTTTTAAATTCAATGTTCTCGGTGGCGGCGCGGCGGCGGTGGACAGCCGCCCTTATTCTTAAATCGTATCTAATATAAGCAAAAATGTGCAAAAATGTAAAAGAAATTCAGAGTAAAATAATAAATTAGTTTATAGAAAGAGTGGGAATTGAGATTCGAATAAAACATTTGAAGTTCTTGAGTTGTCAAGATCTTGTTTGCTTTTCCTAAAAAATATTATACATTTTTTTTATAAAGTTAACGAAATTTCTAAGAATCGTGTAACTAGGGAATAAACCAATAATTCCGAACGAAAATCCCACAATATTGTTTGACAGATATTGTTAAGAACTTTTTTACAATAACTCCACACAGAAGGCCCCTTAGGAAAATAATTTCCCTCAGGACTTGTTTCGTCTTTTGGGAATGCTAAGAGGAGGGTATTTTTGAGGAGATGAAGAAGTGAATAGTCTTGAATAGTTTCATGCTGAACGAGAGAACATCGAGGCTGGCAAATCGTTCCATAGCCGAGCTGTTGAACACAAGAACGAGTTAGATAAGTTTTAAGATTTTCACGGTCAAAAGCATTTTCGTTATTTGTTTTTGGGGTGTTATGCCGTGTTGCGCTACCTCCTTCTTTAGCCAACGTTTCGGACATCGTTGCAGTGTCCATCATCAGGGCAGATCCGGCCGATCCATCTACCGGATCTGCCCTGATGATGGACACTGCAACGATGTCCCAAACGTTGGCTAAAGAAGGAGGTAGAGCAACACGGCGTAACACCCCAAAAACAAATAACGAAAATCAAGAACGAGTTGTTGAAACGACTCGTCTCATGTGACAAATGTCAACCGTGTACAAGTGTTGGGCTCGCGTTTGGCGTTTTTCCCGAATGTACACTTATTGTATGCACCTGACCGAACATAAAAATTAACTAATAAATGTCATATACATACTCGTACATTTATTTAATTATGTACTGCACATTGAATTTTAATTAAAGGTTAAAATTTACAGTACCTACTGAACGTGATTCCATAATAGTTTTCTAAACTTTTGGAAAAACAATTCTTATAGGTACCTAAAAATATATCAACTCTAATTGCAACAAGTTTCACGTTCAAACTTCAATTTTTACTTAATGCCATCAAAACGTTGCGACGCAAAAACAAAATCATCTTCAATTCCAAAAAGTCCCGGTACCAAATAACGGCGCAAGATGTCGGTGCCAGCGGCAGGTAGACCACCGGAAGTGCGATAAGCTAGCCTGAAGCTATAGCGGAAATTGGATAAACCGGATGTTCCATCTGCCACGAAAACTACGCCTGTCTCCCTCTGTCTGCTTCTAGGAGCAAGTGAATAGATCGCCAACCATTCAGTCCGGCGAACAATATTATTCAAAAACTATTTATGTATTGATTTCAAAAACCATTCAAGAGGGACGGCTGCCTTTTTCAAACAAAACTTAAATTTGAATTTTACGCCAAATATAGATAATTATTTCGTTTATCAAAATGTACAGCAAATATCTATTTTTTTACATTAGCTCCACACAGGAGGCTCTGAGGAAAATAATTTTCCTCAGGGATTATATCATCTTAGGGGATGCTGTGTGGAGGATCTTTTTAAGGAAGGGAACGATAGAAAGAACTTCCTATCCTGGGAAGGAAAAAGGTACTAGGGGTGGGTAGGAATCTGGGTGTCAGTGTTTCTAGGAGTGAAAAACTTATGAATCCATCCCTCCAACTGCAGTGCAAGGCGATGGGTCGAGAGAGTCCGACTGGAAGGTCAAAAGGCCTCCCTCAACCAGTCTCTCTCGTCCTGGATAAACCCCACCCATGAAATGAACCCGGGCACCCCTGCTAAGTCACCAAACGTAGCGAACCACTTTGGGTGACCTATGGCAGAGGTGTTGGTTATCCAAAAAATGGTTCCCAGGGCGGCGGTTCCCAAATTGTAAATTACTAGTGCGGACTTATGCCACTTTATTCATTTTTGTTTCAAATAATGATACATGGATTATTAAAGAATTAAATTTTGAATGATTTTAGTGGCCCGAGATAGGCAGAGAGTCTTGGCACACGCTCTTTGCCTCACTCACATTCATACATCGTTTCATACATACTCTTCTATTATTCTAACTTTTGACATGGCCCGATTCAAGTTTCTGATTCACTTGATCGTGCCATGTCTTCCTCGGGCGTCCTTTCTTCTATGTTTTACCACACATACGCTCAGATATCTCATTTCAACAGCATTCAGTTTATTTTCATCCTTCCTCTGTCAGTTCCACGCCTCACTGCCATACATCAGGGTAGGTACCAAGACTCCACTGTGGACACTTCGCTTCTTTTGACAGTTTTTTTATTAGCGCCAACGGCATTCAGTCCTCCATTAATGGAGTTACCTGCATTTACCATTCTATCAATATATCTATCAATCTTTCCATCTTTTGTAAAAATCTACCCATATAAACAAACTCATCCTCCTGTTCCAAGTATTCATCATTCCAACTTTATTGTACCCTGTTTTCGTGCTCTCTCTTTCAAATACCATGATTTCAGTTACTTTTACCTTGTAAATAGAGCAAAATTACTTTTTAAACATATTTATCATTAACTGATAAAGTCGCCACTAAAATGATGATGAATTGAGGTTTTTAATGGCCTATATTTCATAATTTAAAACACAAATAAATAAATTAGCAAAATTCCGCACTACATATTTGCTATACCGTTTCAAAAATAGTTACATATTTTTGTCCATTATTTTGGCCCTAAATCCAAATTTAAGTTTTAGATGGAAAAGACCGCGTAGCCGTTCCCCTTAAGATTTGGTAGAATTTTTTCTACTCCAGAATGCAAAAGACTTCTAAGAAGTAAATGAGCATTGTGGCATCTTATTCTTCAGGTGGGTTTATAGATGTTACAACCGACATCCCAATGGATGGGCGGTGAATGTTCAATGTACACCCACATCAATCATATTCGAAAAATTCCCAGTGCTGAAAATTCAAAAATTACATTCGAAACAAATACTAACTTCCCTTTACAAGAACTTGTAAAGGAAAGTTAGTATTACGTAGTAGTACGCAATACTAGAACAAGACATGCTCTCCAACTACAAATACCAAAAACAAACACATCCTTTGGACAAAAACACTACAGATACCAGGCTATAAAACAATACAATTCTCTTCCTACACAATATAAAACAACTAATATTATTGAATACAAAAAAAAAAACACAAGAAACTGGCTACAATCTTTCTAACTTTTAATTTATAAATTTTGTCGAATTGAAGTCGATTTTATATTTTGATTTTTATTGTTTCTCTTTTTTTATATTAGCTATTAACACTCTTTTGTTTTACTATTCACAATTTATAATTTACATCTGAAAAATCTCCCCCACAACACAGGTGAACTCCTAGTGTGGAGGACAATATATTATACCTTTGTAACGTAAATGTACTAAGAATAAATAGAAAAAATAAAATAAAAAAATACTAAGTTAGGTAATCAAACCGATCACGTCCCTACGTAGAAACTATTTTACTATTTTGAAAATGTGTCCTAAATACTGCTTACACTAAGTACGAAAAATAATATTACACCATATATTGATATGTTAGGGTAAATCCAGAAGAAATTCCTCAGGTATATTTATATCCAAGGTGCATGCACCATATTGACTTACTTGAGAAAACTGATTCTGTTGAATTTAAGGACTAGGCGGAAAGCAAGTCTTGCTATTCTGTCTTTCAAAATTTGGAATTGTTTCATCGACAGTCCATTTCTCTTGGGATGCTATGATTAATATGTACCAGACCACTAAGGCCGAAGTCGACAACATGATTTGTTTAAAGTAATGAACGGCAGAACAGACGTCTTGGCAAAGCATAGCATGACGAGGGGAGTGGTGCTGTTAAATGAACTTGCAAATCATTTGGATGTAAGTGACTGTTCTTTATAAGCCTTAAAAATATTATTGAAGAGTCACTTGCCCAAATGCTGATAGGGTTACTAAATTGTACTGTAATAGGAATTATTTTCCTGTACAATAATAATACAATAAATAAAATAAAATAAAATAAAATTGCCATGTTCTCACGCAACGAACTTAATTGTTCGAGTGTAAGAACTTACTAAAATAGGAGTTTGGGGAGAATTTATGACGGGAATTTGAAAGAAAAAGTCGAGGATGCCAAAGGAAGACTTGACATGACATGTGAACAAAATACTTGAGTTAGGCTATGCTAATCAGGGTGTTAAGGGACGTACTTGACTTAATTTAACCAGTGATTCCTGACATTATTTGGAGTAAAAAATGTAAATGAAATTTTGGTCTCCGGTGACTTTTTTTGACGACTTTTTTTTTTTTTCAAAATTTTTTTCTTCAAAATCAAACCAAAAAAAAATTCTTCCGCACCTCGTCACTGGTCACTCAACTGGGTGTCTGGCGAACCCCTTACCCCGCCTCCAACTGTTCAACAACTACCATTTTTTTATGTTTTTGTAGAAAAAAAAAAAAAAAAAAAACATCAAAAATGTCACCGGAGACCAAAATTTCATTTACATTTTTTACTCCAAATAATGTCAGGAATCACTGGTTAAAGTAAGTCAAGTACGTCCCTTAACACCCTGTGTAACGTTTTAACAGAAGTGTGAATTGATGTACGGAAATGAGTAAAGCAAGGAGTTATTTAGCGGTCCATCCTCTCCGCTTACCCATGTGTGAGGAAACGGCGTGATAGTTAGTTACATAAAATAGTGTTAAATATTCATACGGGTAGATTCCGATATTCTTCCTTCTTCCTAAGTCCGTGAAAGTCAAAACCTTTCTTCGGAAATGTAAGACTGTTGATAATGATTTTATTGTATTTACCGTTTGTAAATGTCGTATTTTTTATTATTTATTTAATAAATGGTAAAATAATTAAATGTTTTTATGTATCCCATAAAGTTTTTCCTTAAAAAATATATATTATTTAATATGTCTCACACCTTTTTTTTAGCAAAGCTCGTGTTAAAAAGGCGGAGACAACGAATGTAGATAACAATTTTAATTTAAGGTTAAATAATATAGGACAAATAATAATAGATAATTAACAGTAAACAAAAAAATCGTATATATCATATAATATGCATCAATATCACAAAACCGAGATGAGTGGAGGAAGACTCTTGAGGAGGCCAAGACACACCAGGGGTTGTAGAGCCAATAGTGATGATGATGATAGTTTTATATATATAAAACATATAATAGAAGGAATGTAACTGAATGAAGAGGAGGAGATAAAAAAATAAAAGAGAAAAATAAAGAAAGAAAAAGGATATCTGATATTACAATTGTGTTTAGAAATAAAGCATTATAAGATGTAGTGATTGTAATAAGTTAGATATAAAGAGCTTTTATTGATTTTTTGAATATTTTATAATATGTTTCCAATCGTAAATTAACTGGTAATTGCTTAAACCATTTAACTCCAATATATTTATAAAATTGTTGAGCTGTGGTGGTGTTGCAACGCGGGACAGTCATAGAGCCAAGGATATTAATTTGTTCTAATGCTGTTTGAAAAAGGAGTGAAGCTCTCATTATTGAAGCAATCTTTGTGTATTTATAAAATTGTGATTTTTTTTATAAATAACATGAAGTGAAGGTACTTTAAAATCTTGAAATAATTTGATGGTGGGGTAAACATATGACTTTTTAAAAATTATTTTTATAATTATTTTTTTAATGATTTCCAATGGTAAAAGAGAAGTGTTGAAAGCACCACCCCAACCAACCATTCTTTACTGTAGCACTGATTGGATTAAGGAAAAGTAAATATGTAGTTCTTAATATCCTAATATTTAAAATGCTTCGAATTCTGATAAAAATGTTCACTCATTTTCTTAGTCTCTCTACTGTTGTACTGATTTGCACATTCCACTTTATGTTACACCAAGGTGTTTAACATTGGTTTTAACAGTGAGTAGAGAGCAATAAGGTTTACATAGATATGAATTTGAATTTCAATTATATGAGTGGATTATATGTTTAGATTCTCAGGGGTAGCATTTTTAGTCAGAGTGAATGGAATTACAAAAGTTTTATCTGTATTTAGAGATAGTAAATATATCCAAAGGTTCAGAATCCCTAAGCCAACGGAAGTGGCGGTCACCCCTAGGGTATTGGAATCAGGCTGTGTTCTTGCATTAGCAATATTCCAGATACGGGGAGAGATGTCCCCTAATAAATATCAAACGGAAAAACTATTAGTGGCCAGAACCTTTTTGATTGTCTAAGGGTTGTGAACCAACATTTAATTTGCGCATCGAGTTTATTTAATCGCTAAAGAAAAATAGGTTCATTATACATAATACTAACAAATAAAAAAAAATCTTTTTGCTTGTCATGTAGAAAAGGCAAATCAACGATTTCATGAATATTTATTTTCTTGTTTCATCCGTGGGCTTAAAGTTCTAGTCCCAACATATAAAACAAAAATTCTGAGAAGCCTCCCAGAGAAAGGGGAAAATATTGGAACATTCGTGTGAAATTTAAAAGATACGATATAAGTTCTATACATCAGAAATTTGAAATGAAAAACCCAAACAAAGCCTTTATAATAACATGATAAGGAAAAAAATGACTCGAGTTTTCGAATATACATTTTAGAATTTCATGAAGGAACAGTATTAGTTTTTTTGTGGGTAATATTAAATTTAATAGCATAGACGTAGACATGTAAAAATCTCGGTAATATAATAATTGTAGGATTTTTGTGAAGCTAAAAGTGCTTATAAAATATTAGCATAAGGACAACACTGCCTTTCAAGAACAGGTATTTAACTATTTGTTATGGAATCGGTTTGGACTATTTGACCGTAAATAAATAAATAATAAAATATTTATAATGTAATTAAATATTTTTGTTGACAAATTAGAAAAATGCCTGAAATTTACTTCGAATTAACACCACTACTCTTGAAAATTCACTTCAAACATTTCAAATATACGTGTTTTGACGGCCGGCGTGGTCTAGCGGTAAGGCTTTTGACTCGCAATCCGAAGGTCGCGGGATCGAACCCCGACGTGGGAAAATAAATTTTAATTGATAAATTTGTTTTAATTCATATAAAATAATATATGGTAGGTATATTCGCGGCACATTACAGAGTGGAAGATACTCTTAGTATCGCCCTGGTGTAAGACCACCATTCAGAATTGAAACATTGCTTTAAATGGCTTTAGCCGCCTTTGGTGACCAGATCTGAATAGCCAGAACCTTCCCTACCTTTCTCTTCCCTTCCTCACTACCTTCAACCTCACAACATACCCTAATTGGGGATGCTATAGACTCACTGGCTCCAGAAGGGAGCAGCTGGGACTCTTATGAGGTATTCATATAAAAAAAAAAAAAGCGTAAATAAAAATTAAATAATTATTAACGTAATAATAAATCAATACTTGCTTACCTGACAAGAGTCCAAGCTGCCCTCAATATTAAAATACTTTAATTTCAATGCGAATTGTCGGATCCATTTACAGGCAAATCACTGAAAAGTAGACATCCCCCACTACCCCAAGCCCCTTTTTTTTATAGTGATACCTCACAAGAGTCTCAGCTGCTCCCTTCTGGAGCCAGTGAGACTATTGCATCCCCAATTGGGGTATTTTGTGAGGCTGAAGGTAGTGGGAAGGGAAGGAGATGGGGAAGAGGAAGGTAGGAAGTACCTGGCTATTCAGATCTGGTCACCAAACACGGCAACAGCCATTTCAAGCAACGTTTCAATTCTGAATGATGGTCTTACATCAGGGCGATACTGAGGGTATCTTCCACTCTAGAACGTGCAGCAAATATACTATATATTATATACAAAACATACAATAAATTTGCTGTGTTGGAAGAAGTAAAGAATTGAGTTTTTATACAGACAAAACTATTTATTCATTTTCGAATTCGTCGTGCACAAGCGCAAACAATTCATCTTAATTTTCAGATTTATTTTCAGATTAATTAGATTTACCGAAAACAAAGGCCTAAAACTACCACTAATATCAAATAAGTATGGTAGCAGAACGCACGAATATAATATGATACCTTTGATTGAAAACATATTGAATCAAAACATAAATTTAAAAAAAATGAGGAACCCTGCCCTAAACTGACAAAAAAGTGGTTAATAAATGAACAACACATTTATCTATCCTAAATCTTATAATAGGTATTAAAAAGTTCATGCGGTACCTGTACATGCGAGAGTTTGGGTACTACCCTTTGTTGTATTCCTCTGATTTTCTCGCGGGAATGCTGGGACTAAATCGTCTCGACGTTAGGAGAAAAATTGCAATGGTACTAGTAGCACACAAGCTGCTAAACGGGCACATTTGTAATCCTGATGTCCTGGAAAGGATTTCACTTTATGTCCCCGATAACTTCACCAGAGCAAGGCAACACAGACTTTTTACTTTTCCTAGAGGCAGGACCAACCTACCGATGGTTACGCCTCTGGGGAGAATGACCTCACTATTAAACCTTTCTTCTGAAATTGACATTTTTCAATCAAACTTCAATCATTTCAAGAGCGAAATAAAGGTATTCTTTAGCACCTGTCATTATTAATATACCTATATAATTAATGTATTACACTATTAACTAAAAATTGTGAAATGTAATTGGATATATATTTTAACTGTTTTTCACAGTAAATAAATAAATAAATAAATAAATAAATAAATAAATAAATAAATAAATAAATAAATAAATAAATAAATAAATAAATAAATAAATAAATAAATAAATAAATAAATAAATAAATAAATAAATAAATAAATAAATAAATAAATAAATGAATAAATAAATAAATAAATAAATAAATAAATAAATAAATAAATAAATAAATAAATAAATAAATAAATAAATAAATAAATAAATAAATAAATAAATAAATAAATAAATAAATAAATAAATAAATAAATAAATAAATAAATAAATAAATAAATAAATAAATAAATAAATAAATAAATAAATAAATAAATAAATAAATAAATAAATAAATAAATAAATAAATAAATAAATAAATAAATAAATAAATAAATAAATAAATAAATAAATAAATAAATAAATAAATAAATAAATAAATAAATAAATAAATAAATAAATAAATAAATAAATAAATAAATAAATAAATAAATATTGTAACTTAAGAGCGTTTAACCAGCCAGCGGACGAAAATCCACATTTCGTCGAAAGTTGTTCTTATGATCGTGCAGGGCAGTTATAACGAGAAAGATTAATTATTCTCCGTACCAGCTTTTTAAAATTATAACTCAATATCGAATTTATTTCAATTCAAATAAGCTTTAATTTATACCTTCATCAAAAAATGCTGAAAGGCGTGATGATAAAGCTATTAAAATAATGTATTTTTTGTAGTTATTTTTTGATTATAAGTATTTATCATTTTTCAATAATGTCTAAATTTAATAAGAATGTCAAAAATATCTGAAATATATTAGTTTGTAAGTGCGCAAATAAATACACAAATGGACCAATTTTTGTCAAGAAACACATGTACTTACATATTTTTTAATGATTTTATTGAAACTAAAATTAAAATTCTAAAACATGCGTTTGCCAGATAATGTATTGATTTATTTTACTGCATGATTATATTATTTGCAATAGGTAATAATACAAAATCTTTTTTGAAAATTTAACAAATCTGCCAACGACCTATGGAATAATCTTATTATACTAAAAATTTAAAAATTTTCTCAAAATTTATTACATGCGAATGCTAGATAAAAGAACAATCTTTCGAAATCCATTTATATTTTTTTGTGGAGAAGAGTCAATACGTCTAAAATCTGATTTGAAAATGACATATTTCTGGTTTTCTCTGGTAATGCCCTCTTATGGTAATGTGTGTTAACTAAGTAATATTAAACGGTAGAACCTACAGACAAGCTGATCTGTCACAGCTTTGTGGGACTACCCATATCTTATATTGTATTAGATTATATCTACCCACATCTTATACAATCAAATTGATTGATGTAAGATTTGTAAGATAAATATTGTAAAATTAAAAAAATTGAATAAACATACTAAAAAAAGATGTAATTATATTCAATTTAATAAATAATAAAAAATGAAATATTTTAAAGCATTACTTGCAAAAAATGTTTTATCCTAAAATTATTATATAAGCGCCATCCATGAATGAGAAGTTTATGAATAATTTAAAGATGAACCCAGTTTGTGATCAGAAGTACCGTTGCCTCGGTTTCTTCGTCGATATCTGTTTTTGCATTCCCTGGCGATGCTTTTCCTTGAATATTTTGGTTTTGTTTACTTCGCTCGATCTTATTTATTAGGCAATTAATCGTGGCAATCTGCTTCGTTTTCATTATCCATTTAACATTTAACGATAATGTCCGCGCTTTTTCCACATTATTTCTTATTATTGCCTTTTGCAAGCCTTTCTCGCTCATATTGCGAATGGAAAATTTGCTTATTTTTGCGATCAATGGCTGTGACCACCGGAAACGAAATTAATGGCGGCCCTACATTTCATGCTATCTTATGAAGTGTCACGATAACTCAAGGAATTGCTCATTGCTAGCGTCAGGACTATTTGGAAGAATTGCCTAATTTACTATGTCACAATAATAACATAGGTTGTTTAAAAACAAAGAGATAATACGCACGATTAATGGCTTGATAATTAACGATTTAAGGGCCCGCAACCCGGATTTGTACCGATTTATTACGTATTTCCCTTAAACACGGTAAGTTTTAAAGCTCTTAAAAAATATATGTTATTTTTGAAGATAATATCTAGACTTTGCCCGCGCCGAAACGCAAATTATGTAAAATTCCTTCGATAGAAAAAAATCGCAAAGTATACTCCAAAAATTATTATTAACACGTTTGTTTCGGTTATTTTACAAGTTATATGTATGAAAAAATTTACAGTGTTTCTTTAAATGCTGTTTAAGATAATGCCCGCAAGATTTTTGCTCTATTTTAAACGAGTCGTGTTTTATTAAACATTATCGCAATTTTCGCATCGATTTTGTCGCTGTAAATGTTAGCGTATGGTATCTCTCCATCTTCTTCTTTTCGGGCCCGGTTGCAGAGCCTTAAGAAGTAAAAACAACTTTCTTGGCACTTTTTACACACGTAATGTTTATATAAGCGCGTAGTGGGCGCAAAACGCTGTTTTTTCTGCCTACAAAATCAGATAAACTGCTGTCCAGGAACACCAAGATCTTCCGAAAAGGCCTTCCATTGATATGCTTGGTGTAACCTCAAGTGACCAGCTCAGATATGGGGGCTCCATCGAAGCCAGAGTAAAGTTAGACTCTCAAAAACTGGGCGTACTGTACAGGGCCCGCAGATACTTTAATAGTATACAACTGCTAACCCTGTACACATCACAAGTGCGCCACACAAAAATACCCTCGACTCTGTGCAGAAACGGGCGGTCCGTTTGATAGATTCTCTCTTATAGCATAGGCGTCGAGTGGGGATGCTATCCTCGTTCTACCGGTATTACAATGGAAGATGCTCCGAGGAATTAGCGTCATTGATCCCTTCGATACCGGTGCATAGTCGGGAAACACGTCAAACGCGTGCCCAACATTTGTACACGGTTGACATTTGTAGCATGAGAACAGGTCGCTTCTTTGACTCGTTTCTGTGTTCAACAGCTCGGCTGTGGAATGATTTGCCGGCCTCTGTGTTTCCTCCTTCCTACAACATGGGTCTCTTCAAGACCAATGTTCATTCCTTCCTCTCCTCAAAAAGACCCTCCACACAGCATCCCAGATGACATAGGCCCTGAGGGAAATTATTTTCCTCGAGACCTCCTGTGTGGAGTTAATGTAAAAAAAAGATGTTAGTGTACAAAACACTTATTAAACCGGTGCTCACGTACACAGCTGAGACGTTTTTGAAAGGAACATTTTGAAGCATATCTTTGGAGCGGTTCTAGAAAATGGATTTTGGCGCAGACTTTACAACAACGAGCTCTATACTCTGTTTAAGGAGCTAAACGTCACAAAATTTATTAAACTGGGAAGACTTCGATGGCTAGGTCACGTGGAGAGAATGACCGAGCATCAACCACCAAAGTTCAACCTGCTGAACTCAAGAGCGATAGGGCGAAGGAGCTTAGAAAGGCCAGGATTAAGATAGAGCAACAACGTCCTCAAAGACAATCTATCTTGGAGCTTCTAAACTGGAGAGAGAAGGCACAAAAGCGTGATGAGTGGAGGAAGACTCTTGAGGAGGCCAAGACCCAGCAGGGATTGTAGAGCCAAGAGTGATTGTTGATTATGAATGTTTATACAAATACTAATGGAAATAATTTCAGATTTCCAGCCGCTCTGTATATAGTTCATATCGTATTGTGGTATGATAGTTTTGAAGGAGTATACAAAATTAAACTCTTGAATATTTGATAAGCTCGCGTTATTAAATGCTACGCTGTTTAGACCAGATCACATAACAAGAATCGGTGTATGAAATTAGCTAAGAAAAATGCAAAAAGCATTTGAATTGAAAATGTTGAGTTAATATAAGACGTTTGAGAACGTAATTTTATTTATAAATAAATGAATCAATATTACTTTGTCTGAACCACTTGTATATTTGTTTAAAGCCGACCGGTTTCGGAACGACCGTTCCTTCCTCTCTGAAATTTTATTTATTTAGTAAGCGAGTTTTTGAAACATGATACAACTTGAACGTAATATTTGGAACTATACGGGGTCAAAGAACATCACCAAAAAGCGTGTTCATTTTATTTTGCGACGTTCAAGCACAAATTCTAAGGAATTTAATTTTCCTCTTTATACAATAAAACGATATACGAAAAGGGATTCCTTAGTAGGCAATTTTACTTTAAAGCAGTTTTTGTATGCCTGATACTTTATATTTTTCTAGGCTTACAAAAAGACTAATAAAAAAATACTCGAATATTTCAAAACGTATTTTATTCGCAGTATTTTTTAAAACATTTCTAAGTGATCTAATTTTCAAACCAAAAGCACATGATTTTGCTTTACTTAGTAGTGCTTCGCTTAGCACATTTGGGGTGGCGACGTGTGGTTGAGTTCTTTTTAATGTTGTTTTTAATTGAAAAAAATAATAACCGGTCGGCAAAGGGAAGTCTTCAGTTCGTCATGAATGACTATTAATTTTTTATTAGTGGCAATAACGTTAAACATTCTTACCACTGGAGCGGCAGCGCATTTTAAAACTTATTTCTCCGTATGCTCGACATTTTCAGAAGATAATTTTTTTAATTATTCGCCAACATTAAAAAAGTCTTAACTTCGAATTTTAACATGGACACACAAAAACTTGTTATAGTGCTATGTAGCCAATGAATTAACCTTATTTTACCGTTTTTCTCATATTTGTAGGATTTATAAAAAAATATATAAAAAAATCGTTAAGTTTATAACCGCGCGAATCCTGCGTGGTTGTTACTTTGAAACTGCCATGAGAGGTACTTACTCGAGTCAATTTAGAATATTTTCCATTTTCTGTATATTGTCTGTGGTGTACTTGATAATGAAAGGTGCATATCTATGGAAAAAAAGTACTTAATTTTAACCGAAAACAGCTGATCACAAATTCTGCATGGAAAAAATATAAAAAATATATTTTTTAACATATTTATAAAATGGTCTTCGAAATTCGGATTAGCGACATCCATGGTCATAGATAAAGCATTTCAATAGCGTCATTTTAAGTTCAAAATAACAAACGTGGGAGTTGCAAATATTTAAAAAAAATACCGAATTAAGGAGATAATTGCTTTTTTTTATCCGAAAAGCAATCGGAGACATTTAAAATAGCGCCAATATATGGCAAAAATCGCTCCAGTGGTATAAAAAAATTGTTTGGCCTTGAAAACACACCTTAGAAGGCAGTGTTCACTGTTATTTTTTTTATCTTGCCAAACATGATATTAGCCACTTAATTTACAAACAAATAAAAAAAGCGCTCAGTAACCAGATTATCAAAAACATAACCCTCGCTGATGTTGAACGTTGCCAGAAATGGCGTCCCAAGGCAAGATGATCAGGAGCACAAGCATAATCCTTAATTGAAAATGCATAGCCTCGGCTGCCGCCGGCTCCGCATAGGAATATTCTGGCTTCTAATAATATTGGAACTTAAGTAACACTTTAGCCGAACACGGAACCGTGCTCCGGTCCTGGCTCCGAGGGGGAACTTAGTTTTCTAAGGAAATATTCTCTCATGGATATTCAAGATGGTGCAACTACCAGCTATGTGATACGTAGGAGGCGAAATAATATGCATAAATAAGGTACACTGTGTTGCTATTTACATTTCAGACAAAATCATGCTCGCAGCGCAAATTCTGATTGCATAATTTTTCGATTTCAGCTTGTAAGAGACGCAATAACAAAATCCAGACAGAATACCATAATTTTATTGAACAAAATACTTAAATCGTATAAAATACACCCAAATTTGAATTAACATCATAGTTTATGATACGTTTAAGATTTTCACGGCCAAAGCATTTTCGTTATTTGTTTTTGGGGTGTTATGCCGTGTTGCGCTCTTTAGGCTAAAGGGTTTAGGCTGAGGTAGCGCAACACGGCATAACACCCCAAAAACAAATAATGAAAATCATAGTTTATAGTTCTTTATGTAATATGGCAGACTGGGATTGCACTACCCTCCCAGTCCTGCTGGAATAAAAATTAAATTAAAATAAAAAAAAAAATTAAAATACATATCTCAAATTTCTCTCTGAATGACAAAGTTTAACGAGAATAGTAATATTTTTATCATCTTATAAATTTTTATGGAAAATTTTGACTCTTTTGGATTTTATACATATATATCAGATACCAGCTGGTACTCGGCATGCGTAGCAATGCATTCAAAGAAATACATTGATTCTCCCTGCATGTCCTTTCCCGTGCGTTCCCGTTCCCTTCCACCTTCCCCCCTCCCCCCTTCCTCGTCTCTTCCCTCTCGGCGAACACCACTTTCCCCCTGCCTTTCATCCCTGCCGCTAAAATATATGAAATACACACATTTTCATTCATACAAATTTCATAACGCCAGAGCTTTTAACATTATATACAACCTATGTTACTCACTGATAATGTAGCTTTCCATAGGTGAAAGAATCTTTAAAATTGGTTTAGTGGTTTAGGCGTGAAAGCGTAGCAAACAAACACACGCACTTTAGCATTTATAATATTAGTATGGATGACAATATTAAATTTAATATAATATTGTTTTAAGCATTTAAAAGTTTTATGACGTTATTATAATTAGTATTAATGTGAAGAGTGGACTTCGCTTCCAAAAATAATGTATATAATTTTCACTTATTTACTAAAAAAAATTCAAATTTCTTCTGAAATCATAATTTAATTTGATGTAGGTATTTAAACACCCATATACTTAAATATAAACCATTTATTACACGTAACATAAAAAAAAGTTTCACAATTTGTCCAATGAAATATCACTAACTCAATGACAATTCTTATCTGTTTTCAAACCATTCTTTCTTTATACCATAACATCGAAAAAATACCATTAAGATCGTCCAAATGAAAACGTTGATTTCACATTTGAAAAAATATTCTTTACTGAACCATTAAAATGGTCTTCATCTTGAAATGGAAACGTAATGTAGAAACAAATTTACAAATGGATGAAATAGAAATCGGTCGAGTTAAACCAGAATTTCGCTTAGTCTAAACTAAATATACATAAAAGTGATAAACAGAAAGTTAATTTGATTTATTCGATTGATGATATTTTAATGCTGTTCGTTGGATACATGTAAATAATATTATGATTTTGTAACATACATTTGTAATTTATCCGTAGCTTATGAAAATTAATCTACTTTTAAAATGGTACTGCCCGTTCTCATCCCGCGACAAAATGTCCCCGACAAAATACCCCCGACAAAATATCCTTCGGACAAAACATCCTCCAACAAAATATCTATTAAAACTTAACCTAACCTAAACTAATCTAATAGTCCAGTCAATCAATGATTCAAAAGGAGGTGCGTGAGCAGGAATCTAAGCGATTCCTTCAGAAACTTGTTCAGGGTTCTTAGGGTGTGAACATACTAAAAGTCCTGACGTCTAGGTGATGAGCTAGGGGTGACAAGAAGGGGGGGGGCGGGGTAAATAGCGTTTTTCTGAAAATGACAACATTTTACGAAAAACTTAAAATTGCTGTAAATGTTGACCGGTTGGAGATATACATGTACCTATATATATTCTAAAAGCAAATTAAATTCTTTACAAGTTCTTTCAAATAAATTTCTTTCTTCGATAAATATTTTAGACGATTTGAAGGAATTTTTGATGAAAAATGTGAGATAAAATGATTTTTTTCGAAAATATCTACATTTGTGGAGCACGTAACTCTAAAACGGCTGGGATTTAAAAATCACGTATGAAATAAAAGTTGTAGATAATTTCACGAGCTTTTACTTATTCTTAGAGGAAAATTTTCCTCTGCGACGCACTGTTTTCGAGATATAAGCGGAAACCCGAAAATTGGGACCTTCCCCCCTCCCCCCTCTAGCTCACCCTCTAGCTCATCACACTCTACTTTTAGTATGTTCACACCCTAAGCACCCTGAACAAGTTTCTGAAGGAATCGCTTAGGTTCCTGCTCACGCACTCTACACCTCTCCTTGACTGGACTATAACCTTATTTTACATTTTACTATTTTGAACAATAATTTATTGTATTTCCAGGATTTGTATGTCTGTATTATTTTTGTCCCATTTTTTTGGTTGGGTGCGGTTAGGTTAGGTTTTATATTTTGTTTGGGAATGTTGTGTCCGTAGGATATTTTGTCGGGGATATTTTGTCGCGGGTTGAAAAGTACCAAAACCCCTTTATTCATTCACGAATATCCATTTTAATAAATACACTTTTTGCTAATGCATATGCATTTGTCTGGTTTGGGTTTAAATTACGTCAAAATTTGCTTAAAATATTCAAAGGTGGCGCAGTAAATTAATTAAAATTCAACATCATTAGGCATTCGGGTATATCTGCGTTATGCATTCAGTGCGGGGCTTAGGGCAGAGCTTGATATATGGCGACATTAATACCGGCTGAGGCCGTGGAAAGGGTTGAAGGTGAAGGTGGAGAGGAAAAGAAAGAGTGGGAAATTATTGCGGCCGAGTTACTTACAAATTACTCATGCATACTTTATCGTGGCGGCCAATGGGATATTTATATTAGAATGGAATAGTTTGGAAGGAACTAGTTACTGGACTTCAAGACCAGCTGCCTAGTATGGTGACCTAATGTGTCTTTTCAAGTAAATGTATAAATAATGTAATATGTACTTATCAAACAAACAAACAAACAAATAAACAAACAAAACGAACGAACGAACGAACAAACAAACAAACAAAAAACAAACAAACAAACCAAGAAACAAACATACAAACAAACAAACAAACAAACAGACAGACAGACAGACAGACAGACAGACAGACAGACAGACAAACAAACAAACAAACAAACAAACAAACAAACAAACAAACAAACAAACAAACAAACAAACAAACAAACAAACAAACAAATAAATAATTAAATTGGTTCTCCTTAGGGGCGTTTCAGATCTCCAGGGGGCAGTAGAAGACTAAGAGGAAATTGGGGGGGCGTTTCAGACTTTCAGGGGGAAACCCATCCCGCCTCATCCCATCTTACCCCATCCCATCCCATTAGGGGCCATCCTGTGACAAGGGGTATGGGCGGGGGCATGAGCTTTGTGACGTCACATGCACAAAACGGCTACGACATATGCGACTGCCATAACAATATTTTCCCTATCCCATTACGCCCTCTCCGTTGGTGGCAAATATAACCCTGTCGTGGTATCCCATTACGCCCCCTCTGTCATGGTATCCCGTTACGCTCCCCCCCGTTGTGGTAAATCGTGACGACAATAAGGAACTCCAGTGAAAAATATTATGGCTTTAAAAAAATATGTTCATACAGACCAATGAACGCTGATTCTGAATATATAAGTTTTATTAATTGTTTTTGTGTTTAATTCGTAGAACTCCATTTTAATTTTTAGAAACTTAATAATTTGAATTTGATAATGTTATTATCGAGTTCTGCAAGTATTTTAGAATGTATTTTAGTTACAGCTGTTTCGACGTGTAAGGTCATTTTCAAACTGTGGTGAAGCCACTTACGGACGATATATTTATATAAGTTTTATTTCATAATATTAAGATGACAATATACCCTAAAATATACTTAGAATCTTAACGACGTAAGTAAAGAAACCGTATATACAAATTGCTACTCGCGACCCGTGCACTGGACGGACCTACTACGGAATTTGCCGTATCAAAGAAAAGAAGAAGAAGACAAATAATGTGGGAATCTTAACGACGTAAGTGAAGAAAGCGTGTAAACAATTATACGCCGCGCCACGGCGTATTGTTCGAACGTACGGTCGAATTCACCCAAGCAGGCCTGGAGATTCGACCTTTCGGCTGCGTTCATTTTAATTAATTCTGAAGAACGTGCTACAAATATTTAAAATGTGTCTCCATGTTGTCCTCCCGAAATTATTAATTCATCGTCTAGAAAAATAAAATCTGGTGCTTACCGCTAACTTTATAGTTGAAAAACGGGTTATAAAGTTTTGAAATCGTTGTACGTAAAATATATAAATGGTAAGGTACTGTTTTTATTAATCTTATATATAAATAACTCACATTTCTTGTGCGACATGGAAATAAAAAAGTTATTATAGTTACGGATTCGCCGCAAATGATTAAAATGTGAGTTTTGAGCGTACAAAAAATATTAGGATTGTGTACCGCCTTAAACGTAGAGTTCTTAAAAAATTAATAAAAGTGCATTTTTAAACCTCTCGTCAAAACACACTGTAAAGTTGGTATTATTGAATGGTTAGTGCTGAAGTCACGCGTCACCAGTCATTGTATTGAAACTTTGATTATTTATTTATTTATTTTTATTTATTTATTAATTTTCAACGCCCTGATGGGCTTTTACATGACAAGATTATAATACAGAGACAGTTTTTTTGAATAAAAAAGATAAACTATAAAAATATAACTAGTAGGTAAACATCATACAGATAAATTTAGGAATGATAGTGCATTACAATAAAAGAGAAAGTTTCTAAGTTGTAAATGACGTAGAAATAAACTAGTAGGTATGTTAGCAATTACAAACTGATTAAATGTCATGAATAATACATGACAAAATGCAAGATACATAAAAAGAAAACGTTAACAAGTTTTTACATTGTAGATTAATATAGAAATACACAAATATATGCAATAGACCCTAGGTGATGCTCCTTAGATATCAAAATATTCTACATAAAAATATTGTTCAGATATTTCTTGAATAACGGTAAACTTATATTAAATACATCGATATTTGAGGTGTATTTGTTCCCTAGTGTGTGAAGTCGAGAAATTGATGCATGTGTGTGATAGTTGGTTAGAGAATTATTGTTGCAGAATAATATGTTTTGCCTTGTCGCTCGGGTTGGTACCTTAAAGTCAATGAGATGCAGGAGTTCACAACAGTTTAATTCGGAGTGAATAATTTTAAACAAAAAAGTTAGGTCAATTATTTTTCTTCTGTTTTCTAGGGAATGCAATTTAAGTGTATTTAGTAAGAATGTATAGTTAATGTGTTGAATAGGTATATGTAACTTGAAGTTAATAAATCGTAAAAATTTGTGCTGCACTCGTTCAATATTTTTATATGAATTTGATAATATGGGGACCAAACGATGGAATTGTATTCCAGCAAGCTGCGTACAAGTGACAAATATACAATTTTAATAGCTTCTAGTGAATCAAAGTCTTTGATGGTTCTGATTATAAATCCTAGTGTCTTCATGCCTTTGTTGGTTATTTCTTGTATGTGGTTTATAAAATTTAATTGGGTGTCAAATATAACTCCAAGATCCCTGATTTCTTTGACTTTTTCTAAGATTTTGTTATTTATTGTGTACTTAAAAGATAACGGGGTCTTTGTTCTACAGTGTCTTACATTTATCGATATTGAGGAATAAGTTGTTTGCAACACACCAATTGTGTAATTTGTCAATGTTTGACTGTAGGATAAGGCAGTCTCTTATATTATATTATATTAACTAGATTGGCAAGAACTGTACAATTTTAGCACTATAAATGAGGCGGTACATCATTTTTATGCTTGTATTTACAATATTTTTGATGCCTGTTTCTCTAGGAAACCTCCCAGTAGAGGTGGTCGTCGATATCCGAAGTGGTTCTGTCAAGATACCATCGCGAGCATTAGGAAGAAACATGCTCTCCATAAAAAATGGAAGGCTACCGGCTGTCGAGGTGACTATGATTTGTTCAGTGTGCATAGAGCCGTGGTTAAGCGCAATATACGCACTGCTTTCCAATTATATGTAAATTCTATTGAACACGAAATCAAGCATGATCCAAACATGTTTTGGGACTACGTCAAATCACTGAGAAAAGATGGTGGTATTCAAGACACCATGACGCATTGTGATCAGGAAGTTCGTGGAGTAGATGTTGCTAACGCTTTTGCAACACACTTCCAATCCGTGTATAGTAATGAGTCTCCATTACTAAATACAAATATTGCTGCCAAGTTGAATATAAAGGGAGCCCAGAATATCGATATTAATCAAATTGATGAATCAGATATAGAAACTTCCATTAGAAAAATGAAAAATACATATTCACTTGGTCCAGATTTTCTTCCAGTATTCTTCCTTAAAGGTTGTGCCGAGTTTTTAAAAAAAGCCACTTAGTTTCTTATTTAATCTTTCCCTGGAAACCGGTGTATTTCCTGATTCCTGGAAAATTTCGAAGATTTGTCCGATTTATAAAAGCGGTACAAAGACCTCTGTAGAAAATTTTAGGCCTGTAGCAATACTATCTGCACCGGCCAAACTGTTCGAATCGATTATTCATAAATACACACTGCCACAAGTGGAGCCGTACTTAATTTCAGAACAGCACGGATTTAGAAAAGGTCGATCTACAGAAACCAACTTATTGGTGTTTACTGATTACGTATCAAAATCTTTAGATAAAGGCCATCAGGTAGATTGTTCGTATAACGACTTTTCAAATGCCTTCGATACTGTTAATCACGACGTCTTACTCAATAAGCTGGCTGAAATAGGATTCTCAATGAGACTACTCAGCTTTTTTGCTAGCTATCTTGCAGACAGGAAACAGTTTGTATCTCATGGACTATTCCAGTCTATTCTATTTTTTGTACGATCAGGAGTACCCCAAGGTTCTAATTTAGGCCCACTCCTTTTTTCCATATTTATTAATGATATTTCAGAAGTAATTCTGCACTCCAGGTTTCTTCTTTTTGCTGATGACCTGAAACTATTCTTAGAAATACTAACCCTAGAGGACTGCAATCGACTCCAGTCAGATATTGATAGAATTATTGACTGGAGTAAAAGAAATCGGATTGAGTTCAATATATCTAAATGTTTAATTTTGTCATTCACTAGGGCGTGTCATACCTGGTATTACCGGTATACGATGGACGCCCAAAGTCTAAAACGTGTCTCCACCATGAAGGACCTTGGAATCATGTTTGATAGTAGGCTGACATTTCATCTCACATTCAGATGGCTTGTAGCACTTCATTGAGAATGCTGGGCTTTGTTCTGCGTACTGCAAGGAATTTTAAAGACACCCGGGTTCTCATAATTCTATTCAATTCCTTAGTAAGGAGTAGACTTGAAGGTGGGTCGATAATTTGGAGTCCGCACCAAGCAAAATATTCCCTCATGTTGGAGAGAGTTCAGAAAAAATTTCTGAGATTTCTGTACATGAGGGAGTACGGCTATTACCCGTGGCTCTATCCTACCGACTTTCTTTTGGGTATGCTCGGAATGAACCATCTACGTGTCAGAAGGGATGTACACATTGCTACGCATTTCTTCAGATTGATTCGTGGATGGCTTGAGAACTCAGCTATCTTGGAAAATATTCATTTTTATATTCCCGATGGTTATCTTCGCCATCGACAGCATAGGCTGTTCTATCTTCCGACCTGCAGGACTAACTTGCCAATGGTCATGCCGATCGGGAGAGCAATTTTGCTGTTGAACAGAATTAATTCGGATATCGACATATTTAGCGTCAGTGAAGCTGCCTTTAAAAGGCAAGCTCAATTGATGCTCATATAGTTTTTTTTTTGCTTACCATTTATATTTATGTTTAATGTAATACTGTTACAAATGTATTTTAAAAACGCACTGAAATTTTAAATTTTGTAATGTTTTTGAAGGAATAAAATAAATTGAATTGAATTGAATTAGATATTTGTTTATATAATTTGATGTCATCGGCAAAAAGCAGAACTTCTACATCGTCGAAACAACTTATGATATCATTTATGAATATAAGGAAAAGGATGGGTCCGAGATGACTCCCTTGCGGTAGACCACTAGTTGCATAAAATAACTTAGATTTAGAGTGTTTAATTTTGACTTAATTATTATTTTAATTATGTAGGTATATTCGATATTTCACACTGTTTAAAGAGATGTAGTTGTTGTGTTTATTGAAACAATATTTAAGCCTAAATAATTCGGTATTAAAAATAGAGGTATTAGTTTGTCTCTATTATTTAAAATATTGAAAAACTTTTAACTGTACGAAAAAATTGTATTATGCTACAACAAAATGCTACCTAGAGACGGGCAAAGCGGCTCAGTTGAACGAGAATGAAAAGATCCGGTTCAGTGAATCGGCTCAATTGAACGACTAAATTAAGCTACGGACACACTTGCTTATTAGAAGCCAAAGAGTATGCTACCTAGTAGCAATTGCTACCCGCTCACTCGTTCGCAAAGATCCGCGAACCGCAAGCAAGTGTGTCCGTAGCTTTGAAGATCGGTCTTACGGAACCGGATCTTACGGATCCGTATGAAGATCCGGGTCACTGAGCCGACTCGTTCGCGAACGACTCACTTCTCTATGAACTTTGATTTCAAAATGGCCGTCGTCGATCAGCTGGTAGGCGCAGTATCGCCTGTATCCTTTTTGCTTACAATTTTTGTAGTGTGCAGGTGATGCTCCGTTTGAGATAATATTGATTTTAAAAGCTAAAAAAAATATAATTTCAAACAATTTTTATACTACTCTTCCGTAATAATATTAAAAAATATAATAATATAATAAATATAACATAATGATTAAATAATTCCACCTAAATAATGTTTTAACTTATCGAATAGTATCATTCCGTATAATTATCATACAAAATGACAACACCTGTTGAAAATAAAAATAACTTTTCAGGAGTGATGATGTCACACGATTCACAATGCAATTGCGGTGGTTTTCGGGGGATCTTGAAAAATCAAAACTTTGACAATTATTTTAACTATTAAAACTAACTCTAAAAAAAATATGCAGTTATTTAAGTTAGAAGGTCATTATTCAATAAAAAAAAATAAAAAAAATAGACTGGAGTTCTCTATTGCTGTTTCAGATTCATGAGTTAGGGGGCGCTAGAAATAAAAATATTCTCAAAGTGGGCGGTGGGAAAAAAAGGTTGAGAATCTATGTTCTAGACAATGAAGCCATCAGTATGGGTTACATTTTAACCCCGGGAACCATTTATTAGAAAACCAACATTTCTGCCATCGGTCACCCCAACTGGACCGCTATGTGCGGTGACTTATCAGGAGTTCCCGGAATCATGGGATTAGGTTTGTCTAGGTCCTTGCGGCTATTGCCTTTGCCCACCTACTGCGTGGCGGGTTGAATCGGCAGAGACTAGTTGACGGAGAACTATGTCTACACCAATTAATCTACTCCATAATATATCATAGAACTATATCTACACCAACTAATCTACACCACTCCAGTCTGATTCTCTTAACCCATTGCCTTGCATCGCAGTGGGAGGGATGGATTCATAAGTACGTCACTCCTGAACACATTGATCCCCAGATTCCTACCCATATCATACCTTTTTTTCTTTCCAGAACTACCTCAATTTGGGAGGCGATATGGGTACCGCCGCCCCGGGAACCATTTGTTTGATAACCAACACCTCTGCCGTAGGTCACCCCAAGTGGTCCGCTACGTTTGGTGATTTAGCAGGGGTGCCCGGGTTCATGGGGTGAGGTTTGTCCAGGTCATGGTGGCCGATACGTCTGCCCACCTGCTGCGTGTTGGGCAGGCGTATCGGGAGATCTTTTACCCTCCAGCCAGTGTCTTTCAACCCATCGCCTTGCACCTCAGCTGAAGGCATGGATTCATATGTCCGTCATCCCTGGACACACAAAGCCCAAGATTCCTACCCACCCCTTATACCTATTTCATTCCCAAAATTCTCCTCCCTTTCCTTACAAAAACCCTGCACACAGCATCCCCTTAGATGACATAGGCCCTGAGGGAAATTATTTTCCTCAGGGCCTCCTGTGTGGAGCTAATGTGAAAAAAAACCTCTCCTCGCCAAAGACATCCTCAAAGACGACATTGGACCTGAGGGATTTTTTCCTCAGGGCATCTTGCGTGGAGCTAATACCATAACCTAAAAGCGAAATTATAACTGTGCCAGCTTGAGTCCCCGTCGTACACTTCCGCGTCACACATTTCCACCTCTCCTTTCACACCTTTCTTCGTTCATCACATTCGCCTCATTACACGACTTTCTAATTATTTTATTTAAGCTTTGAGCTTTTAGCTTTGAGATTTGTGCTTTGAGTTTTAAACTTTGACTTTTGACTCGTTGAGCTTTTAAGATCGCGCGATTTATCTTTGAGTGTAAGGCTTTGAAGATTCATCTTTGGCACCTGTCGAAGAAATTTGTATGTCCCCGGCGTTACCTGGACTTTACGCAGAGTTTTTTTAAACCAAAAGAATACAGTAATTTTCCTCTCATTTAAAACTTCAGAAGTGCAAAAATGCAGATTTTGTCGAAATCTCGTGTAAGTAGTGACCTTTCTCCCGTTTTGACATTCAATTGTGCAAAATTTCTTAATCCCCGGAAGAAAACTATAAATTTGTTTAAAAAAACCTTGTTTACGCCTCCCGTTAAGACACTCCTCGATATAAAGACATTGTTTACTGTAGTGTTCTGTTATTTGGTTGACACACTAACAGATTCTTCAAATACTTGGATGGAGATTACTTGATGAGAATGAATAGATTCTTGTTCGTTATCTGGATTTTTTTATACTTAACGTATACAATAGGAACTGCGGTAGTCTACCTAACTAGGAGCTAGCTAAAATGGTTCTGCCTAATGTTTATGGAAAAGACTCACTCTGAGCCCCTCCGATCCCCTGTCGGACAACTTAGGCACTAAGCTACCTGCCATCTAGCGGAATCTACTGATAGTTTATATCACCGCCATCTGTGTCTAAAAGGCGGAAGCTTTTTAGATACACAACATTTACAAAGCATTTTTCTATTGACTGTAAACGTAGAAATGCGACCCATGAGGTGTAAGTGTGTTAAATCCATGTATGTTCGTATGAGAATTGTGGAGATTCGCAAAGAATGCAAGGCTGACGTAAGCGTAGTGAGTAAGATTAACAAGGGACGTTTAGGTGGTTTGGGCAAGAAGAACAAACAAATAAAAAAAGAGTGTAATAAGAATACATTACGAAGCAAATGTAAATGGTAAAAGAAGTCGGGGATGCTCAAGAAAGACATGGCATGATCAAGTGATCTAAATACTCGAGTCAGACTAACAGAAGAATACGTAGCGTATATAAGTGAATCAAGGAGTGTGTGCAAAGACCGAGTGCGAACATTGGTTAGTTAGAGTAGACTTTTCTCTTAAGATCCTAAACTATTTGAAAACAAAACAGTACAAAAAGTATTAGTTCTCCAATGACCATATTTGTAGGTACAATTCTCAGGAAAGAAAATTTATTTTAGACGTACAAAGTGGAAAGTTGTCTTTTACACATTATTGGTTTTCAATAGGTTTTTTGTAACATGTATCTACTTTCGTACAACTGGTTATAACTGAAAACACTAGGAGGTTCTTACCAACCGGAATTTGATGGGTTGTGGCTTTTCAAATATATGATTTTCTAATCATATGTAAATTTACAAGTAATAGTAAACTTACATTATATTATCAGCTTACAATATTTAAAGAAACGGCATCTCGCCACGATCTGAAATATAAGCCTATAAACATGTTTACTGAATTAACATTTTTTATTATTAAAATTACAAAAAAACGCATATTTTATTCTTTAAATGCATTCCTATTGTAATATTTTATATTACTTGCAGCCTAAATCATCATATAAAAGAGACATTAAAAATGACTAATGGAATAAGTACATGAAATTAATGTTTCTTTTCTTCAGAAGAATTTTAAAAAATTAACCATATGCTTCCAGTTGTTAATTTCATTTTTTTTTTGTGAATTTCACACAAGAGTTCCAACTGCTCCCAGCTGTATGGAGGCAGTGAGACTATGGCAACCCCAATTGGAGTATATTGTAATAATATAGCTAGTTGGAGGGGGAAGGAGACGGGGAAATGAAGGTGGGAAAGTACCTGGTTAATCAGATTTGGTCACCAAACATGAAAAAAGCCTTTTCAGGCAAGGTTTCAATTCGGAATGTCATCTTGAATCTATTTCTTTGACAGACCCTCCACACAGATCCACAAAGGCCTTTGTCATCTTTGGGGACGTTTTGTGGAGGGTCCTTTAAGGGAAAGGAAGGGGATGAAGGTCTGGGAAGGAAAAATATATAAGGGCGATTAGGAATCTGAGGGCCTTTGTGTCCAGGAGAGACAAGACGTATGTATCCTTATCTCGAGAGACTCCGGCTTAGGTTTCTCTAAATCAGTATTTCGCCATCCGGCTCACCACGCAGCAGATGCATTCGCCGCCAAGACCTAGGCACCCCTGCTAAATCACCAGACGTAGCGAACCACGTGGGGCCTTGACCTATGGCAGGGGTGTTGGTTATCCCAATGAATCCGGGCGTGGGCGGGGGCGGTATCCGTAACCGCCTCCCAAATTTGTGTCATCCACTCTGGAAATACCATTCGGAAGAAGAGAGAACGTAATGTAGTAGAATACGGTAGAATGTGATTTTTTTTTGAAGTTAAAGAAAGATAATTAATAGTATGCAGTTTTAATGCCCCAGCAAAAATTTCTTCATAAATATCCTTCACAAAGCAAAAGTTAGCGGAACACTACAGTTCGCTCGTAGTCTAATCCTTCTAGCAAAGTAAGTTTAATCAGCGAGAATTCTGTTATGGATCGTCTTCCGAGAAGGTACAGTTAATAGTTAATGCTAACTTACTGTGAAAGAAGATCTCTTTGCGAGGAATAATAATTACATGTAGTGGATTTCTATGCTTGAGTCAGTCAAAGGTGGCTATGCTTTTTGAATAGTTTTGAACAGTGTTTTGAGAGAAGTTGGCGCAATACGAGATGCGAGATGAGAGGTGAACTGCACAGTGGTAAACTGGAAGTGATAAGTTCAAATTTGCTCCGTCTTGTTAATTTTGAACATGATTCGTGAGTCAGAGTGTATAGGCGTCTAAGTCAGAAAAGGCAAAGTTTTGTTTTTGAATGGCTTCTTCTTTCCGAGACGATATTTGCATATCTTTCACTCGAGATTTAATTATAAACAAACCGTCACCAATAATTAATTTAATATTATGTGTTAAAACAATAACTTTCTTTGTAATCACGATTTAATTATTAAATTTTTTGAAATACCGACCGGTTTCGCTTAACATAAGCATCTTCAGGGTATAAAATAAAACTGGAATTAAAAAAATTAAAAATAAATTGAAAAACATTACTGTGTATTTATTTTATTTTCTTCCAGGGATCAATTTGGGAGGCCGGTACGGGTACTGCCGACCTGGAAACTGTATATCGGATTACCGCTTTCATAGGTCACCCGAAGTGGTTCGTTACTTTTGGTGGCTTAGCAGGGGTGCCTGGGTTCATGGGGTGAGGTTTGTCCGGATCTTGGCGGCGTCTGCACGCCGAAAAAATGGTACGCCGGATCGGGAAAGCCTGATTGAGGGAGACCTTTTGACATCTCCTGCAGAACTCTCTCGGAACATCGCCTGGCACCGCAGTGAAAGGGAGGGATTCATCAGTTTCATACCCAGAATCATTCCCTCCTCTGATACCCTTTTCCTTCCTAGAACTTCCTGTCCTATCTTTACTAAAAATAATCCTCCACACAGCATCCCTAAAGATACTCCAGAGCCTTCTGTGTAGACCTAATGGAAAAAATCGAAATTCAGACAAAAACAAGAAGATAGAGAGATATTTAATTACGAATATTAGAGGAGCGCGCTAATATTTAAAGCGATAAAATCGGTGCAAAAATCGCGAAAATGTTTAATAAAACACGACTCGTTTAAAATAGAGAAAAAATCTCATGAAAGGTCTAATAATATCTTAAGTATCATTTAAAGAACCATTGTGATTTTTTACAGCTATAACCTGTAAAATAACTTAAACAAACGAGTTTATAATAATTTTCGGAACGATTTTTTTTCTATCGAGGAAATTTTATATAATTTGCGTTTCGGCGTGGAACGCGTCTAGATAATTAATATCTTCAAAAATAACTTTTTTTTAAGAGCTTAAAAATGTTTGAGGGAGAAATGTAAAAAATCGGTAAAAATTCTGGTAGCGGCGCCTTAAATTCTCACCTGAAAAGTAGAATTTTTATAATAAAAAAAAATTTACAATTGTCGATTCCAGTAGTGTTTGCTCTTGGTAGTAAAATTCAGTCTAATGTAAAATAAAATAATACCCATTGAGAAAATAGTTTAGCAAACATTTATCGCACTACATCAAATTCTATAGTCACAATAAAAAACGCGTTAAATCACAAATCCTTCATTCAGTTTATCAAATAAAAGCTCACGCCAGATTCCATTGAAAAGGAAGCAAACTCAATCACAAAGACTCCGTAATCACAAAGCAAGCGTTTTACCATCGCACCATCAATCGGCTGCTGGCTTCATTTGGAGCTTTCACCCGTCAGAAACTTCAAAGCTTGATTTTGAAAAGATGTATCAAATCACAAAGTGACCATCAGGACCTCCCCTCCCACATTTCCCCGTCGTCCTTTGGTCCCTCGGTCCTCGTCCGGGAAATCTTTTAGTGGTCGCGCTCCCTTTATTTGATCCGGAAAAGGAGGCCTAATTGGCGACATTTCACCGCCGAATCGGGAAATAACTCTTCGTGGAAATTGCGGTGAGCCTTCGCAGCGAAAATAATTATGGATGTGGTGTTGTTTTATTCACTGCAAGCTTGCGAAAACACTGGTGAAACGTTGCGGTTAACGCTTTCAAAAGGTTTGCATGCTCATAAAATATATCGTAAAAACACGAGGCCGGCTTACTAAAATATACCAAACGGTTAGAAAATAAATCATTTAAAGTCCACTTTCATCAAAATAATATACATATGTACATATTATAATTTTATTAAACACCTAAATAATGTAAGTACTTAATTTAATCTGAAAAAACCACGGTTGATCGCTGGGAAGTGCTTAAAAAAACTTTATGAAATCATCGACATAATTGTGTACATTGAAAAAAGGTTCTATTCACCCAAAAGTAGTTCGTTCATTCATTATTGTTTTTTTATATATATAAAGCACAAGAGTCCCAACAGCTCCCGTCTGGTGCCAAGGAGACTGGCAACCTCTATTGAAGTACGTTGCGAGGTTGAAATTAGTGGGGATGGGAAATGAAGAGGAAGAGAAAGGTGTGGAAGTACTAGGCTATTCAGATCTGTTCACCGAAAACGATTAAAGCCATTTTAAATTAAACGTTTGTAATCTGAATGGCTGTCTTACACAAGGGCGGTACTGAGAGCATCTTCCACTCAGGAAAATATGGCAAATATTTCGTTTTTTTATTAATTAATTGTGAAATAACACAAATTAATTAAATGGCACATCACGTCGGGGTCACCATTATCGTGGTGCCTGAACTAGACACTCGTTTTGATAGATACTTACCTCGCATCTAGTCAGGTTACGATTTTAACTCACTAATCACAGAAGGTAATATATAGAAATAATATTAACTACGTGGTATAACATTTAGTCATTTATTTAATTTAACTTTGCGACAACAATTAAGTACGATTAGGCAAATACACAGAATTACCATCCAGAATCGGATCACCAACGGGAATGAAAACGGGTTTGCTTCAAAAGTGCAAATCACCTCGTTTTCATTGTTCGGTGTTGCACGCCTAGAAAATACTTTTATGGCTGTAAAATTATTTAAGGAATGTAGGTACCACCATAACTTAAAATTGTTTAGAATCCGCAATCTTCGGTTGGTAGTCTAGAGCCTTATTTCTCAACTACGGAGGCAGTTATTTCAAGGTATTAATCATTAAAAGATCATTCAATTAAAATTCATAAAATCCTCACCAGGCCACAAAACTCACCCACAAAACACAAGAGCAAAATCACATAATCAACTTCTAGTGCCAAAAATTAAATCAACCTTTGCCAAAAATCACGAATCCTACCTCGCACCTCTCAATTTCAACACCTTCCTAAAAGAAACCACTTATTGCAACACTAAAAAAAAACCTAAAAAGGTTATATAAACATTTCAATACATGGTTACTACTCGAAAAAGGGCATGCATCACCAAGCTACTTTTGATACCATCCTAATCTAATCTTCATTCTCTATGTACAGATACGTGTTATTTTATTTATAGAGATTTATTCTTTCCTTTGCTGCTTATGTTTTACGCACGTTAAGTTTATTATTACCTCATACGTTTATTTATATTATTTTGCTTAATTGTTACTATGTTTAGATTTAGATCTTGGCATTACTATGTGTTTTTAAAGTTTTAACGAAATTCTTGATTTTATGAAACTATATATATACATTCCATGAAAAACATATTATAATTTCCATTAATTCTGTCAAGATTTTTGGTTTTATGACACTGTGCACGATACATTCCATGATAACCTTACGACAATTTTCAATAATTCTTTTTATACTTTTGGTTTTATGAGATGTACATCCCACTATAACCATCAACAATTTACAAAAATTTTATGTAGATTCTGTATACTAATGTTTTTATGATTATTTGCATGCATGCGTATATATACATGTGTATGTCTATGTATATGTATGCATTTATGTGTACCCGTCTCAGAACAAACCTTGTCTAGTGAGGCGGATTATTTACTTGTTTCTATATGTTAATGTTATTTTAATAAACGCCCGGGTTGCCGGCAATTAAAAAAAAATTAAAAGATTTTATCAGTACTCAAAACCAGTTTTTGACTTTAAGTCATCGCCAGTTTTGTTTTGTTTTTTGTTTGTTTTTGTAACTTTATTTAGATGTAAGCAAATTTCATACATCTAGTATTAAAAAACATATAAAATACATAATAAAATAAATAGAGTCATTAAATTATAACGGAAAGAATACAGCTTAAAAAAAGAAATACAGTTACTCCAGTTAGAAATACAAACAATAGGGTTTAAGACATACAGTTAATACAAATAAATACAATTCATAAATTTTTCTTAATGTATGTTGCACATGTTTTCCGAAAAGTGCCAAGACTTGGGGCTTCCTTTATGGAATTTGGTAGGTTATTATAAAGTTTTTGACCTTTATAAAACACGCTGTTCTGTGTACACGTAAGTTTAGTTTTGGGAAGCCTGAAGTCTCGGCAACTCCTCGTAGGATAATTGTGAATATTTTCATGGTACATAATATTAGTTTGCAGATATTTAGGGAGCATGTTATTTTTAAGCTTGTACATCATTGTTAACGTATTATATATTATATGTTGTTTAGTTGTCATCATATTTAGGTTTTGTAACATAGTTTTAACTCTAGTAAAGATATTACATTTCAGAATCATCCTCATTCCCCTATTTTGTATAACCTGTAGTTTATTATTTTGTGTCTCGTTACATAAGAATAGAACACTAGAACAATAATTTAAATGAGGAGTTACAATAGAATTGTATACAAGGTGCGTTGTCTTGAGATCCAAGTTATTCCTAATCCTTTTTAAGAAGCCAACTTTTTTAGCAATTTTCTTAGATATATAATCGAAGTGTTTGTCGAATTTTAATTTATCGTCTAATATAACACCCAGATATTTAATATTGCTAACCCTTTCTATATTTATGTTATCAATGGTTAGTATTGCATGTTCAGTTCCACCTTGACTATCCATAATCAAAAATTTAGTTTTCATAACATTCAGTTTTAGTTTGTTTATGTTTAACCAAAGCGTTACATTATTTAAGTCATTTTGTATCTCTTCAATGGCATCCTGTAAATTTTTTCTGGCTATATATAACAATGTATCATCAGCAAATAATTTAATGGCACAATGCTTTAAAACTTTAACAATATCATTTATATATATAATGAATAACAATGGACCTAGGACAGATCCCTGTGGAACGCCTTTGCTAGTATGACGTGGATCAGATGTTATTCCACCATATTTTTTTACTTGCTTTCATTCTGATAGATAATCAACAAACCAATTAATTTCTTTACCGTTAATTCCAATATTTGTTAATTTTTTTATTAATCTGTCTCTATCGATTGTTTCAAATGCCCTTTTTAAGTCTAAAAATACTGCAATAATTTTACTGTTTTTATCTCTATAATTTTTCCATTCTTGTATTACATAGTTAATAGCGGTTTCACAAGAAAATTTATTTCTAAAACCCGATTGTTGTCGAACTAATATCTGCTTTGTCTCAATATATTCAGTTAATTGCTCCTTTACAATGTATTCAAGTATTTGTTCATATTTGGGTAAGCAATTTATCGGTCGGAATTCGTCAAATTTTTTTGGGTTATCGATTTTCGGAATAGGAGTTATTACAGATGTCTTCCAAGTTTTGGGAAACACTCCACTATTCAGAGATTCATTGATAATTTGGACCATCGATTCGCCAATAATATTAATGGAGTCTTTGATTATATTTATTGTAATACCGTCTGGAGATTCTTTCGATTTCATGTTACTTAAGACTCTTTTTAAGTATGGTAAATCTATATTTTTAAACTTAAACTCTTCATCGGTGCATACAGGCCTGTCTATGTCTAGTTTGTTAACAGGACATTCTGGAATACTTTCGCTTATAAGATCTATGCTCGAAATAAAGTGCTTGTTAAATTTTGTCGCTATATTCTCAATTTCTTCTTCATTTCCATCTGGGAAATCAATCGATTTTACAACTTCTTTTTGTTTGCCCTTTATGATTTCTTTTAGTGTTATCCAAAGTTTTCTTGGGTCATTCTGTTGTGTTTCTAATTTTTGTTTATAGTAATCACACTTATGTTTTTTAATTTGTTTTGAATAAAAATTGCGAATTTTTTTATATGCATTCCATTTTTCATTGGATGGTTCCAATTTTGCCGCTTTATATGCATTATCTCTCTGTTTTTGAAGGTTATGTAACGGTATCGAATACCATCTGTTAGTATTTTTAAGCTTAACCCTTCTTATCGGCATATTTTTATCGATTGCGGACGTCATAATTTTGACGAAATTTTCTGCTTTGTCATTTAACGAATTAGACTCAGTAATTTGAGAGATACCATTTTTTAAAGTTTCACAGAATTTAAAGTGATCATAGTTCCTTTTATCTCTATACATAATTTCCCTTGACTCATTTTTTATTACACTCGTTTCAAGTAGTGTTATTATGTTTTCGTGGACTGATATTTTTGGTGTATCCACAACTTTTACGTTCAAGTAAAAATGATTTGATATAACCAAATCAATAATGGTTGCTGATGCGTTTGATATTCTCGTTGGTTTTGTCACAAGTTGTTTCATTCCTAGATCATTCACTAAGCTTTGGAGTCTATTACTGTAGGTATTCTTTACTTTCATATCAATATTAAAGTCACCAGCTATGTAAAACATATCTTGGTTTTTCATATTTTTAATACACCAACTTTCGAAGAAATCTAAAAATTTCGAATGGCTTTGGTTTGGTGAGTGGTATAATACAGAGTAGGTTCCTTTAATCAAGTTTTTTGTTATTTGTATTGCCAGAATCCACGTATTTTTTCCTTCAAATACTTCATTTGATATTATTTTGAAGGATATACAATCTTTAATGAACATAATCACTCCTCCCGTATGTCGACTATGTGAATCGCATCTTACAGTTGAATACCCTATAAATGATACTTCGGAATCGTATACATCGTTGGTTATACACGTTTCACTTAGCATTAAAATTTCTGGTTTGACTTCTTGCAATAATACTTCAACTTCATTTACATGGGCCAACAGGCTTGCAATATTTAAGTAGTATACAGTTGCTTTTCTTTTTATCCTAAAAAATCAATTTTTCTCTTCTCTGATTCTATATTTCTTTTGTATATAGGACACTCCTTGCTCCATGCCTGATGGTTATCGTTCAAATTTAATGAAAGTTTATCATTTGTGAGTTTGCAGTTAATACATTTCATTTTGTCAATATCTTCCTTACATTCTGACGTATCATGTTCGTTTGAACATCTTCCGCAAGATTTTTTATTTTTACAGTCCCCTGCCTTATGTCTATATCCGTTGCAGTTGAAACATCTCAGAACTGAGAGATGATCGTAGACAGCACATCTGTTCCATCCAATATTTATCTTAGTTTCTTCTAACATTTTAGAGTGTGTTTTTCCATCTACTTCTATGAATACAGTAAAATTATTGTATCCACTACTTTTTTTGTTTTCTTTTATAAATTTTACTGATATTTTAGAGTTTTCTTTATCTATGTAATCATTCTGCATCCTTATATTGTTTTCAATTTCTTCGGCGGTATATTTATCTGTAATTCCTATCACTTTTACCGTTGGATTTTTTGGTTTAGGAATGTCAATGTCATACCTATCCCCAAGCTTATTGATGATTTCTTTTTGGATTTTTACCGTTGACTCTGTGTTCTTCAGTTCAACTATGACTGATCCTTTTTTAAAATTTCGGATTCCGGCCACGCCCACATTAACTGGATCTATGTGACTCTTTAATTCATCCTGCGTTTTCTTGTTCTTCTGATCCTGATTTTTCGGTTTAATGATCACAATTGGTTCATATTTCTTTATTTTTTCCTCCACCTGTGGCTGGATAATTGCTTGATTTTTGGATGCAGTCAATTCACCAACTACAATTCCCATAGTAACAGCCATTTCTCCAATAGTTCCCAATATGTCTGTCGTTTTCGGCGTTACTTTCGCTATTTGAGTTTTTGTGAAATTATTCGATGGATCATTGAAAATAGTTAATAGTTCCGTTATCATTATATTTGCTTTTGTCATATATTCTAAAGACTTTACTTGGAAATCCATAGTGAATAGGTTTATATCCTTGAAATAGAATAATAAATAGATTAATAGCCTTGGATGTTTATTTTTGCGCCTGTTGGTGGGCAAAATCCGCAACACCTTCACTGGTATCCTTGGATGTTTATTTTTGCGCCTGTTGGTGGGCAAAATCCGCAACACCTTCACTACTTCTCACAGTGTTTAATATGTAGGTAGGGTATTCAAATTGTCAAAATCACGGTTATTAGACTTTTTTTTTATAAAGAGCTTCACTTATTAAAACAGTTCTGTACATACATGAAATTCACTCCAATACTACCGCAACACTGTTCTATCACTGTTTACACGGATTTGTATTGATTGATATAACTTTTAGCACTTTATTTCGTTATTTTATACGGAGCAAATTTACACTTGACGTCTGCTGTTGGTAGGTATAATAATTAGTTTTGAGAAAATCCGCACTACTTTTTTATTTCACATCACCTTCTAGATACTCATCCAAGGTTGATAGAGTTACGATTCGGTCCTGAAATCCTTATCTGGGCGGCAGGGTTGGCTAAAGAGAGAGATGGAGAAGGGAGAAGGAGAGGGAAGATGAAGGGTATGGAGAAGGGGGGCCGAAGGCGTCGTGAAAGGAAAGAAACTATCGGAAGGGAGCCATTAGGAAAAATTACGACAAACGAGCAAAGCAGTAGCGGTAGTCGCTCGACAAGGCCACCACGTGGATTTTAATATTGTAAGGATGCAGAAGTGTGGTGTAGATCTTTAGATGAACTAAAAGCGCAAAAAACCGGTCAGCAACGTAAGCAGATATACGTGCTAAAATTACGATAGCAGTCAAGTACAATAAGCGTGTTTACTCGTTTAATCGTTGTAACTCCATTATTGTTTTAGTGACATACCTAAAACAAAAAGTAAAAGGCCGATAGTGGATCAAGCTGTACATCCCTATCTAGTTGTCCATAGAAATACATAAAAAGAATATTCTGTCAGTCGCGCGGTTGACACAAATTTTTATCCGCCAAATTTCCTACGGGCAGCTTGACTGCGCTCGACATTGTTAAATTTTATTAAATATTTTTATATGAAATGATAAAAAAGTGAGGTAAAAAAATTGTTTATTATACATTTATACAATAGAATAAGTATTGCTTTTTACATAATCCGTGATTTTAGTACCGTTTTCCCATAAAAAACATCACGTGAGTCATTTTTACATTTTTTTAATGTTTGCATTCTAAATTTTAATATTTACAAATGTTAATATTTATTTATAAAATAATAATTGGAAAGCTTATTTTGTAACCTTTCTAAAACAGTTTTTAGTATTCGGCTACGTTCAGAAATGTTTCATTTATAGAGCTTTAATTGTGAAGCGGTAATAACACAAAGTTTTCGTAAAACTGACATTTCGTTTAAGACATTAAAAGTGAATATTCGCGATTTTCGGAGGGGGCCTTTAAAAATATGCAGTCGTACCTGACTTAAATAAGCAGTGATTCCTGACATTAATTTCACAAAAATTATTTATTCTACATGTGATGAGACATCCAGAGAAATATGAGATCTTGCGTTTCATACTGCAGGAATTGCCGGAAGACGAAGCACTTTTTTTAAATTTTTTTACATTAACTCCATACAAGAGGCCGTGAGGAAAATAATTTCCCTCAGGGCCCATGTCATCTGGGATGCTGTGTGGAGGGTCTTTTTGAGGAGAGGAAGGAATGAACATTGGTCTTGAAGAGACCCATGTTGTAGGAAAGAGGAAACACAGAGGCCGGCAAATCATTCCACAGCTGAGCTGTTGAACACAAGAACAAGTCGAAGAAACGACTCGTTCTCATGATCTGACAAATGTCAACCGTGTACAAATGTTGGGCACGCGTTTGGCTTGTTTCCCGACTACGCACTGGTGCCCAAGGGATCAATGACGCTAGTTCCTCGGAGCATCTTCCATTGTAATACCGGTAGAACAAGGATAGCATTTCCACCCGACGCCTGTGCTCTAAAGATTGCAATCCGTGTGTTAAGATAGGAGAATCTATCAAACGGACCGCCCGTTACTGCACAGTGTCGAGCGTTTTTTCAGGTATTTTGGAGCTCCAGACCAGAGGTGGCTGCCAAATTCAACCGTGGGGCGCATTTGTGGGTTAGCATTTGTGTACTATTAAAGTATCTGCGGGCCCTGTACAGTACGCCCAGTTTTTGGGAGACTAACATTACTATGGCTTCGATCTCCCTGGAAGAAAAGAACCTCATGGCTGAAAAACCCGAGAACAGTGGTTTGGCCAGTCTACTGTAGAGCCGTTCCGGTCCACAGTAAACAAAGTCCACATAGCCAACATGATAGTCAATGTCCGTTGAACGGACAAGCACAAGAAGAAGTTTTTCAGTAAAAAATGAAAATGAAATTTTGGGTACCGCGAGTTTTCATCTCGCGACAAAATATCCTGACACAATATAACTCCGACAAAATATCCCTCGACATAACCCAAGGATAAAATATCCTACGGTCAAAACATCCTCCAACAAAATATATACTAAAATCTAACCTAACTTAACCTAACCTAACCTAACCTTAGTTTACATTTGACTATTTTTGAACAATATACAGGATGTCTGTATTGTTTTTGTCCCATTTTACTATTTTTGTTAGGTCAGGTTACAATTTTTAGTTAGGTTAGGTTAGGAGAGGTTAGGTAAGTTTGGGTTGGGTTAGGTTAGGTTTTTAGTAGATATTTTGTTGGGGGATGTTTTTTCTGTAAGATAATTGGTCGGAGGATGTTTTGTTGGTTGGATAGTTTGTCGGTATTTTGTCGCGGGTTGAAAGTCGCGGAACCGAAATTTTGGTTATTTGGTTATAGCCTTTACTTTTCTGTGCGGCAGACTGAAGCGAGGCGCGGAACGTTTGTTCCAAAACATATGTTTGTTTTTGAATTTTGATTTGAATGTGATAAATTATTTTCATACATCTAGTAGGGACAATACGTAATTTATTTTTACGTATTTAGCACATATCCTAGGAAAGTGCCGAGACTTGGCTTCCTTTAAGGCTTTTGGTAAGTTGTTATAAAGTTTTTGCGTGTTGGAAAGTCTAATATTTCACCGACCCGCATCAGACAAGGGGAAAAACTTGAGATGAGGTGTTTTTTTTAACATTAGCTGAACACAGGAGGCCCGGAAGAGAATAATTCCCCTCAGGGCTAGTCATCTTTAGGGATGCTGTATGGAGTTATGATGGGTGGGTAGAAATCTGGGGTCAGTTTGTCCAGGAGTGACACCCGTATGAATCCATCTTTCCCACTGACGTACACAAGTTGCGAGAGAGCCCTGTTGGAGAGGTCAAAACGTCTCCCCTAAGAAGTCTCTTCCGATCCGGCTTCTCACGCATTTGGTAGGCAGATGCTTCCGCCGCCAAGATCCGGACAAACCTTACCCCTACGAACCCGCCCTAGATACCCCTGCTAAATCACCAAACATAGCGAACCACTTGTGGTGATGTATTGTAAATTTCGGAGGCGGGAATTTATGTTTATTTATAACTTTAACGTGCAAAAAATAACAATAAAAACCAAACCTCATCATCCAACCCGGCTGGTCACCGTGGAAGATCAAGATCAAAACCCTTTGAGAAATTCTAAACTTCCTCAAAAATACAAGAAGTGACACAAATACACGAAATACTTAAGCCTACAAACCATACAAGTGATAAACGGAATTCTTTAGAGGGGGCCTCCATCTTCACCTGAGAGATAATAACTATTTAAGATACCTATATTATATTTTTCGTAAATAGCATTAAGTATACATTTTCTTACTTTTTATAACCCTGTAACATACCTATTTGCAAGAAATAAAAGGATTTTTATTTATTTATAACTTTAATGAAATATTTTTTTTAAGTGACCCATGAAACATATCCTCCATATATAGGCCCTTTATTTGTCCAAAATAAAAGTGTCGAATCAACTGTTTGCTACAACCGCTGGGGGAGAGTTTTGACATTTCGGTTTGCTGCCAGCGAGTATTGGTGGAAATGATCCCTAATGAGCACAAAAAGGAACAAAAATAAGGCTAACCTTATAAATCTGAAAAGAATTCATGTGAAATTTATATTGGATTTTATTTAGTCGAGCGTATTTTCACGAACATGAATCATGGAAAGATCAATTGATTAAAATAACTTCGGTCATGTCAATAATTTAATTAACCATAGGGTATCTAAAATACGTCGTGTGAATGTGGATGAAACAAGGAGTATGGCCAGGATTGATATGTTTGTATGTATTCCATCCTCAATACCTTCTTCAGTAAGAAAGTGGTGAGACAGTTTGTTCAAGTAATAAGTATTTTTAATTTTACATTTCAAAATATAAAATAAGCCATAACACTTTTTATCATAAAGACAAAATCTAGGTTCATATAAATATATATGGCATAAATATTAGATTCTTGCTGTTTTGAATTTTTTTTTTTAGATTGATTTTTTACATCTACCGGATCTGCCCTGATGATGGACACTGCAATGCTGTTCGAAACGTTGGCTATAGAAGCAGGTAGCGTAACACGGCATAACACCCCAAAAATAAATAACGTTTTTTTTTTAAATTAACAAATTTTTAGTTACTTGCAAAATAAATATATGTAGATACATATGTAAATATAATTCTATCTGCATAAGGCAAAAGGTATAATAATTAAAAAAATCCCACTTAAGCAAAATCCAGTTTTTTAAGCAGATAAATTTATTTATTATAATGTACATTTTATATACATTTTAATACATGTTTTTTTAACATCGTTGTGTCTCCCCTACTGTATGAATCTGAATAGCGTTAGAAAGAAGAAACAACACGATTTACATTCAAATGTAAAAGTTCACAAAAAAAAAAAAAATTACACTTTTTGAAACCACAGTTTCAAATAGTAATTTGAATAGAAAATCTTTGTTATTTTTTTATTTATTATTTTTAGAAGAAGCTATAAAAAAAGCGAGATAACCGTAAGGTTTATCATTCATTAGTCTAATAAAGTAAGTGTGCGTTTTTATTTTTTTCGTTTTCTGTACTTTTTTTTTAACTTTTTAACTTTTTTTTGTTTGCATTAAAATAATTATTCTTCAAAAATTTTACGTTTATTTCTAATAATTTATTTATTTATTTATTTGTTTGTTTACGCCTCGATGGCTTTTACATATAAAATAAATTGTACAGGAGCATTACAACAAGTATGCAGTATCATAAGTATATAGTACATAAAATGATAAACAGAGCTAGAAAGATATAAGTAGGCCTAACATAAGTAGGTATCAATATTCGAGTAATTGTTTACAAAGGAGTTCAACCAGCGGATTAGTATTTGGGCTCACGCTACATTATATTCAATAATTATTGTCACAATATCACACAAAATGTGATTCCAAATATACTCGAAGCATACCGGTATTGCAGTGGTGTAAAATATTTTTAACGATTAATATAAAAGTAGGTAATGAAGCGTGTTTTAACACCTTTCCAAAACAGTTATAAGTTTTTGTATACGTTTAGAAATATTCCATTTATTTGGATTTTATTGCAAAGCGTAAATTTTCTTTACTTCTGACAGAATGTGTCCGAGGCCTGGGGGCATAAGACAAGGTGGATAAAGTTCTGGCGCCAAAGAAACATACTACATACCCAACTGGTTTTCACATAATAATACAAGAAATTCAACCCCAAAATCCTACTAATATTATATAGGCGAAATTTGTATGGATGTATGTAGTATGTTTGTTACTCTTTCACGCAAAAACTACAGAATGGATTTAAAAGATAATTTACAATAATATAGTTCACACATCAGAATAACATATAGGCTGCAGCCTAGAGCTCAGAGTTCTGGCATTATGAAATTTGCATAAAAAAATTGCAACAGGTGGCACGATTAGTAAGATATCTAAAATTCTTTATTTTATTCAAATTATTAGGGGAGTACTTCAAATAAATGTGGGATGGAGGAGGGGGGAGTGGAATCGGGGGAGGGGGGGGAGGGGGGGGGGGGGGGGGGGGAGGGAGGAGGTGGAGTTGAAACTCCCTTATTACTATGCGAGCGAATCCGCGGGAAAAAGCTAGTAATGTATATTTTCAGAAGGCTCCATCGTTTCTGAAATTTTTCCTAAAAATGCATTTAAAAAAATACAAGTGTACAGCTCACACGCGGTAGAAGTGAAACCTTCAGAAAACTAAAGCAGACAAGAATGGGGAGTCTACAAACCACCGCACAAAAAGGATACCAATTATTCTATATCATTCTCTCATAGGCTAAATCCTGTAAATGTACGTGTTTGCCACTTTTTAGTATCGCTTTTTCGTTTCACCGAGTTTCAAATCACAACGGTGCTAAAGAAGTGATGTAAAACGTAATGCGCAAATTTTTCATTAATGCAAAAAAAAATCACAGCCCACATTTTAAAAGGTGTTGATTTACAGTCGCCTTAAATTTTATAGCAGAAGAGTTTACTTTAGTTTTTAGCCAGCTTTGAGCTTAAAAAGTAAAATATCCCGATAAGTACTGCATCCACGTCAAAGTGTCCTTAAATTAAATAATCGTTAAAAACTAGTGGTCATATACTGAAAATACAGCTTTTTATAAGGTGGTTCAATATTATGTGGTATAGAGCGCTTAGTATTATGATCGTGAATAGGTTCGGCTTATCGGTTCAATATGTTCTTATCGGAGTCCCCGGAGGGTTATAAATGAAGTGACCATGTTTTATACCCACCGGAGAATAATGAAATACATTTTTTTATTTTTTTATTTGATTTGGGTTAAGATTAATAATTTTCATCAAGAAACGTTGATGTAAAAGCATGACACGCGATTATAAGTGTTATAATATTTTTTTTAAATTCTGACAAAAATACACCAGGTGCTTTTTTACAAAGTTTTAATCGGCAGTTTTTGTTTAGTGCTAAAAATGTTCGGTGACAGAATTATGTTTTAAAAACGGTACATGGTAGTCGATCACTTGGTCACCAAACATGGCTAAAGCCATTTCAAGCAACGTTTCAATGATTGGTGGTCTTAAACCAGGGCGATACTGAGAGTATCTTCCACTCTAGAACGTACCGCAAATATGCAATATATTATTTAACCCTGCGAGATGGGGGCTGGGTCAAGATTACCCGCGCCTTTTAAGTTTGCCTATTAATTTTAAAACAATTTGTGCAACGTTGCTGCTTTTCTCAGTTGCTGGAGTTATTGAGTGCTTTGACAAGTTTCTGGCGCGAAATCAGTCAGGCATTAGCCGCGTTGTGAGCTACACGTGCCAAAACTTGAAAAAGGTAATTATTACTTATGCCCGTATTCGGTGTAACTTTTCTTTCTGTGAGGATCTTAGCAATAATGATGTCGTTAATTAGTGCTTTCGACTGTTTCCGTAATTGCTTATGTTAGTAGATTCGTGAAAAGAACATTTAAACAATTGAAGACTTATAATTGTTATATTTAACTTTGATTTTGCTAGAAGAAGCCAAAATTTGTTGATTTTTTTGCTCATTAAGTTTCAAAGCCTTGTTAATATTGTTCCTTGTTTTATTACATTGATAACAGTAACATAATGCTCGTAACGAATAATATTAATTTCTTGAAATAGATACTGAAATGTGTGACATTGTCTATTCCGGTAACAACTACCCCCCCCCCTCCTCAGTGTAACAATTTTCCACCCCCATCTCGCCGGGTTTTAAATGTGAAATAAAGCAAATTAATCAAATAAAATTTATTTGCCTTGCGGCCTTGCGACCGACAGTAACCACATAAATGACATAGGTCCTGAGGGAAATTATTTTCCCCAGGGCTGCCTTTGTGGAGTTCAAAAACACATCTAATAATTTTTAATTGAAATTGAATAATCTAAAAATAAATCATATTTCAAGCATATTGACAGTTTTAACCACATGGTCACACTCCGCAGTCTTATTTTGTTTTGTTTTAGTTTTAGGGGATAGTTTTCTGACCTGCTGAAGCCCGCCCATAGCAGCGGACCTCGGGAAGCTTTTGAGTGCACCCCCGCCCTGAGCGCCCCTGTGCACGCTTATCGAACGATAATAAACGTAACACCCCGAGCGAAGATTTTCCGGAAAAATTATTTTAGGTTTTAAAAGAGTTGCAGAGTTGTATTTTTTTAAACGTGTAATATCTATGTAAAATGTACTTATATGTGTATGTCCTTCCGTAATGAGTTTTTTCTCAACTCATTGGGAATAATGTGTTACTTACCATGTTTTTGTAATTTATTGTAATTAAATAAATAAAATAAAAAAATAATGTGTAATTATTGGTGACCGGATAAATCAGGATGAAATCAACTCAGCAACTATGAAAAGTCATTAAAAGTGATGCAATAAATGTATAAAAAATCAGAGTGTGCAATACACAGTCGGTAGAAGTGAAACTAGAGAGTCGCTAGATGTCGCTTTCTTTTCTTTTGCCTGTTTATTTTAAAGTGGTTTGAAGATTGGATATTGGTTTCACAAAAATAAAAATGTTTTTTTTTTGATTTGGTAGGCTTCGAAACCCCGTTCGCTTGATGTCTGTCTCTCTTGCCGCTGAGAATTGTCAGGCAACTTATCCACTGCGCTGTGAGAGGCACGCGCTGAGATCCGAATTTGCTGCATTATATCAGAACCGACGACCGCCAAATAATAAATTTGTGACGCATTTACGTTTCATCTGAATTTCTAATCACTAAAGGCGCTAAAGAAGTTTCACTTCAAAAATGGCTAAATAGGTTACGTTAGGTTAGGTCATTGGCTTTTTATCATAGCTTTAAATGATTTTTCAAAGAGGTGTTGAGTTGACTTGGAATAGTCATGGAACAGGAATTGGAGTAGTCATGGAACCGTTATCATTATGAATACTGCTAGAGTTTCAAATGTGGAAACTATGGGTTAGTTTCCACCGCAATAACTAGACAGCCATGGGAAAAAAATTCCACATTCTAATATTCTTACATACTAGCAGTTAAAAACCCGCTCCGCAGGTTTTTGCTGCTAGGCCCTGCGGGCGGCTTTTACTTCGGCTTCGCTCAGTTAGGTTGGTGACCAATTTATTAATCCGATAGAAACTGGTTCCAAAAATAGCCCGTTCTTAGGATCCACTGCGATCCAGTGATAGCTAGTCACCGGGAGAGCCAATGACGTCATATAAAATACATGGCCGCGTGACACTATTCTTCACAATCACAGCTAAGTATTACCGTCAATCTTTCCATATCGGTAAAGATACTCAAATTTAAAAAATCGTAGTACTCATACCCAGGGGGGGCACGTTCTCACGTGACCTGATAATGAAAGTAGCACCATCCTTTGACGAATTCTTGAATTCGAAACCGAATTACAACGGTAGCTTTGTTTGAAATTTCATGAACACAGATGTTTATATGGCGCGGCGCGTACGATGCGGAGGCAGACATGCACTCGAAGCTGGGTTCTTTTAATTAAACCACGCAGATGCAAGCCTATTAATACTGTTTGATGATGATGAAATTTTTTTAGCACATAATTCTTTCTAAAATTTAAACAGAATTTAACGTTTTGTGTAATTCCAGTACGTGTATTTTAAGTGTTATGCTATACATGGGTAATTTCGTCAATGTTTTATTCCGTTTTGGTATAATTCTGGCAGCTTAATATTGTACCGGTGAAATTTCTTCCTGACATCATTATTTAGAGCTCTAAAGACCAGATAACAATTCAGCTCGTAGTCTTTAAAAATAAGGCACTTAAGAGTCTAAAGTAAATAATTTCGCACTTTTGAATGTAGCTATAACGTTGTGGTTTTCCATTATAGATAAATGAAATAATGTTACTTTGTTTGAACCACTTGTATATTTGACCGTTCTTTCCTCAGGGCAAATGTACACTGATTTGACAAATTACAAAATAATGGGTGGGAACAATGTATTATTACTAAGGATTGTGGTAGGGGTGGAGGCGTGGCTAGGGATTAATGAAGAGTGGGTGGGGGAACATATCCATCATTGGGCTGTATGATAATTTTTTTATTTGTCGATAATAGATTTATTATTTTTAAGGATTTTTTTTTTATTTCCATGGCTTCTAAGTTATCTAAGCGTTTTCCTTTATGGTTAATATGAAGAATATTTTTATCCCCGTATTTTTTTTCAAAACTGTGCTAATTTTCAATGATAATGGTTAGCGAACTCAGAAAAATTATTATTATTAAGATACCTTAAATGTTCTTTGATTCTGATTTCAAAATTACGAGTTGTTTTTCCAATATAAAATGAGGGACAGTCATTATTACATTCGAGTATATGTATTCCGGAATTAATCAATTTATGGTCTTAATCTTTAGCGTTCCTCAAAAAATTACCGATTTTATTTCTTGTATAAAAAGCTGGTTTAATATTATTTTAATATTAATCATTAATCCCTAGCAACGCCTCCACCCCTACCACAATCCTTAATAATAATGCATTGTTCCCACCGACTATTTTGTAATTGTCAAATCAGTATACGTTTGCCCTGAGCAGGAACGGTCGTTCCAAAACCGGTAGGCTTCAAACAAATGTACAAGTGGTTCAAACAAAGTAACATTGTTTCATTTATCTAAATAATTTCATTAATGTTATCATATTTAAGTAACCCATCATTGAATTTAACGCTATTAAAATTGAAAGAAACATCATAAAAATGTAGGAAGGAAATGTCAATATCGCCTGAAACATGAATTTATTCGATAAGCGCCTTTTTGGTTCCGAAAACAATTCTTCGCAAGGACTTACCCCTTGTTTTAGATAAAAGTTATGAGCGGAAGCCCATAGATTTTTTTATCACATTCATTTGTCTCAATATTTCACAAAGAGGCTTCTTAATCTATTTACACAAAATTTAGTACACATAAAAACATTTTTCGGTCCGAAAACGATAAAAAATGTTTTTCTTTTGTCTTTACATCATAGATTACGTAAGTTTAACAACTTCAGAGGAAAGAATTGTTTCCACTTCCTTGCACTAATAACACAGTTTGTAAGTTATGTATGTAGATTTTCTGAAAGATTTTTTTCTTCGTAACGATAACGTATATTATCGGTAAATCAAATCCTACTTAGGGACAAGTTGTTGAAAACTAAATAAAAATATCGTTATACAGATCAGAGGTTTTCTTACATAATAACGAAGTTCTTAAAATATTGTTGTTATTTATGAAAGATTCGTGATTTATTGCTAAAGAATTACTAAACTATTTATGGGATTTTGTTCTTTCCAACATTTGACAATGAGGGGACGTAATTAATTTCCTCCGAGAGTTTAAAGCAGCGGCGTGCGAACTTTCTTGGAAGTGTAAGACTTTATAAACTGGCTTTGAAACACAAAATTCGCTACGAATAGATCCTCGTCAACTTCTTGTACTGAGGAACCTGAATACAACATCTTCACAAAACTTTTCCGTGGCGGAAGATTGTCAAAAACATCAGCTCTTGCTGGAATTTTACTTTTTCATTGTCTATCATTACGACTCGCCTTAGCCAAGAAACTCATTTTATCTATCAAGCGATTTGGACATTCTAAGTTCGTTTTTTTTTTTGCATTTACCAATAGAAAAATGCATTCAAACATTTTTTCCTTCTTGACGTACGAATCTCATCGAATCTTGTTGAGGATGACATTGTAAACTGAAGAAAAATACGTTTAATTCAAAACAGAAAACACTTTATAAATTAACACTACTGAGATCGCCATTCATTTATTAATGTGTATGCAAATAGATTTTTAGTTGCAGGCTAGATCTACATCATAAGATATTTTATCATAGACCTAGATCATAATATAATTAACTACTGTTCCCTTACCATCAGTGAACACTTTCCACATGCAACTCGTTGAATAATTAGGAAGACCCGTGATCTTCACTGCCAGCGGAGCACGACCTCATCGTCAACACGACCCCGCGTCACTGATCTTCAAATCAACGAGATATTCTCTACTGTCTACACTACTGACACATTCGCTACGTATGCCAAAACAGGCACTCTTTCAACCAATTGCACTATTTCATTCATCCGACTTTTTACCGCTGATCCCTCACGTTGAACATCGGTTCTTAAAAGGGTTGCTAAGAGGCAAATACTAGAAAGAGGCAACTACTCATGTGTTGAAAGTGAACTAAATCACCTAACTACACATCTCTTCTTCAAAAGACCATCAGAAAAAACTATCTCATTTGTTTCTTCCAAATAATAAATTATTTTATTGATTAACCTATGTTACGAGAACTCATCACTTTCAATTAATTTCCTACAATAAAATGGTCTTCCTTAATCAACACTCGACTAATAAAATTGTGAATATTTTTCACCACTGTCCAGAATGTCAACTCGAGTCAAGACCCTGATTTTTTTTATATAAGTCTAACGATTTTTGTCGGTCTCTAAAAAGGTGAAGAAATATAAATATTTGTAACACTTCTAATAATGACTTGCCTTCCGTTTTCTTATATTTATATCTTTTAGATTTGCTTTCATGTACCTCTTATATTTTACAGAATATTTAACGAGCAATATGGGCAATGGAACCATATTGATTATTCTAAGGCCTTCGATAAGGTACACCACTTCACCCTAATTCAAAAATTAAAACAATTAGGCATCCATGGTGACTTACTCCGGTGGCTCGCTTCATACATTTGTAGTAGACTTCAAAGTGTCACAGATGAGGGAATAAAGTCCAGCTTCTTTTCTGTGCCCTCCGGTGTACTTCAATGTTCTCATTTAGGCCCGTTATTATTTAATGTGTGTATATATGACATTCACAAATGTTTTTTAAATGCTAATTACCTAGCACATGCAGATGATAAAAAAATTACTTAGTTATTAAATCAACTAATGACTGCATTAAACTCCAAGAAGACCTTGTCCATTGTGAATTAAACAAACTTGTTATTAACATCTCAAAAAGCAATAAATTAATATTTTCACGTAATAAAAATAAATTTTCCTTTCTATAGACGTTCAACATATCAATGAAGTAGAATATATAAGGGACCTTGGGATAACACTAATGTTAAATTAAATTTTATCCAACGCACTGACGAAGTCATTAACAAAGGCAATAAAATGCTGGGATTTATAATTCGAATAGCAAAACCCTTTCACAACATAAACACTCTATATTCCCTTTACACCTCGTATATTCGCCCGCATTTGGAACACTATACACCGATCTGGACTCCTATATACTAAGCCCATATTAAAAGAAAAGAAAGAATTAAAAAAAAATTAAAACGCATAAATTACAAACTGAACATACTCTTCTCAAATTATACTAAACTCATTAAATTTAACAATTTCAAATCCCTCCAAACACGACGTCTAATTTTTTATCAAATTCTACATTTTTCTTTTCGCGTCCTTATTTTGTAAATTGGACGTACGTCCGTTAATAAAAAAATAAATAACCTGATTGATTTAAAATTAAACAAAAATGTTTTTAAAGGCAAGGGTAATATATTCTAAATGATTTGAGATTTTCACGGCCAAAAGTATTATTGTGATATATTTTTGGGGTGTGTACCTACCTCCTACTGCTATAATGTCTTTACTGGACATTGACGATGAACACTAACGCTAAAATGAAACATTGGCAAAACGGCAAAATACAAACAAATAAATCGCGATATTAAAAAGTTATAAGTTGGTGTTTTGAATGATAACTTTATTATTATTTTATTTCGCTTGTGTAGGCATTTTTTAGAATCTTAACTCGAAAAAAGTTTTAGGAGGTTATTCGCACAATGGTTGTGTATTGCTGCCCTAAGGGGACAAAGGAGTGTCTCTTATTCTTCCGCACGTCACGGGCTATATGAAACTTTGTGATTTATTGGAGATACTGCATAATAACTAAATCTCCACAAGAAATAAAATAAAAATAAATACTAATGCGACAGAAAATTAATATCGACACTTCAGACAGGAAATGAATTCGACTTTTCTTTGTTTTATTACGAAATATGGGAAAATGTTTCAAAATATTTGTAAATATAATATTTTTCATTTCTCATTAAAATACAAAGCGCTCAAAAGCCACACCATTTCTACCGATTTATTACATAATATATGTACCTTAACTTTAAGTTTTAAAGCTCTTAAAAAATATACATTATTTAAAAATGAAAAATCTGGAATCTATAAATTGAAGTGTAACGATTGTGGTTTCTTCTACATAGGTAAAACTTCGAGAAACTTCGAAATAAGGATTAAAGAACATATCAAAGCTTTAAACAATAACCTTTTCTCGGAGTTTGCCAACCATTTGGTGGAAACCAGTCACACCTTTGACTTCAATAGTGGAATAGAATTAATGCATTGTAATGTCAATGGCATTCAGTTGGATAAACTAGAAATTTTAGAAATACGTAAGAGTGTTAATGCGAATTTGAATATTATTAATAACCAAAAATTGTTCTTAAATGACCCAATATTAAACCTGTTCCCATTGCCCCTCTCTCCTCTACCCACTCTCATATTTTTATTGATACCATTGTCTATGTCCATTCTTTTTCAATTGACACCATTGTCTACGTCTATTATTTATAATTAGTATCAATAAAAAACCCTGAAGAAGTGAGCACTGCTCACGAAACATGTTGCTTTTGTAAATAATAAAAGTGGTAAAAACGAAGTAATTTATTAATATAAATATACATTATTCTTGAAGATAATAATGTAGGCATTCCCCACGCCGAAATGCAAGTCATATGAAATTTCTTCGATAGAAAAAAATCGCAATGTATTCTCCGAAAATTATTATAAACACATTCGTTTCAAGTATTTTAGAAGCCATGTGTATGAAAAAATTCACAGGGTTTTTTAAAATGTTGTTTTAGACAAGCCCCGCGAGATTTTTGCTCTATTTTAAACGAGTCGTGTTTTATTAAACATTTTCAAAACTTTCGCTTAAATATTATCGACTTTAACATTAGCGCGCTCTCTACGTATCTACATATCTCTCCAACTTCTTCATTTTGAGCGGGTATACCGCGCCTTAAAGAAATCACACAAATAAGTCGTCTCAACATGTCATAACCACAGTCTGAAAATAGTCTTGAATATCAAAACGCCTGTCACAACAATTTCAATTTAGGAGGCGGGTATGGGTACCACCACCTAGGGAAACATTTATTGGATAACCTACACCCCTGCCATTGGTCACTCAGAGTAAATCGCTACGTTTGGTGACATAGCAGGAGTGCCCGGGATCATGGGGTGAAACTTGTCTAGGTCTTGGGGGCTAATGCGTTTACCCACCCGCTGACTGTGAGACTGATTGAGGTAAACCTAATCTACATCTATTCAACCGAACTCTCTCGATCGATCGACTTCCACCGCAGTGGGAGGGAGGATTCATACATCTGTTACTCCTGGACACATTGTCCTCCCACCTTCCCACCCCTCATGCCTTTTTCCTTCCCAGAACTTCCTCTCCTTCCTTTCCCTAGAAAGACCCTGCACACAGCATCCCCAAAGCTAATATAAGTCCTTAGGATTTTTTCCTTGGGGTCTCCAATGTGGACCTAATGTAAAAAAAAACAAATGCAGAACTTTAACATTCCTTCGACTGCAACAATAAGTAATAATCTAGAATGTTCCGCGAATATTCTTATATTAGGTGTGAAAGATTGTTAAGGGCGTTGTTAAGCGGCCGAAAATCCACATTTCGTGGAAAGATTTTCTTAAGATCGTACAGGGCGGTTTCAACGAGAAAGATTAATTATTATCCGTACCAGCTTTTTAAAATTATAACTCAATATCGATTTATTTCTTTCCAAATTTGCTTAATTATACCTACATCCAAAAATGCTGAAAGGCGTGATGATAAAACTATTAAAATTATGTACTTCTTGTAATTATTTTTTGATCATAAGTATTTATCATTTTTCAAAAATCTCTAAGCAAAATAAGAATGTAAAAAAATCTGATATATCGCACACCTAGATAAAGAGTAGTACAACTCAAAATACCTCTTTTTTAAGGAACAGCGAAAAATGTTTTACTCGATTTCTATTTGACCGATTAAAAATATTGTTATATGAAATTGTATGTTATTTTACTAGGATATTTATTTGCTTAATCACTTAACCATTAAATTCACGTGTCACGCGTTTATTAATTAATTTCTTGTTATTTTAGTATTTGTGACAAAATCATTTTTTAATAATTTTATCAACTCAAATTGATTCCATATTAGTGATAAATTTTGAATTAATGCACTCTTATTCTGTATATTTTGTTTTATATTCTTCACAATACCGGAGTAAGTGGAATTGATATGTAGAACGCCCGAAAAACAAGACAAGTTCAATCACGAATACCAAATCAACTCAAAATATTCACGCACCATGACTGCGGTTAATCACGAATACAAGACTGAGTCGAAATAATCCAGTCTTTGTGCGTATTGACAACACCTTCCCCTACATCTGGTATGTCGTAACTGGTGATGCGTTACTATTGTTGGTGGCGGTTCTCGTAGAGCAATTCAGAAAGACTGACTTAAGTGCCATCTACAATTTTATTGATGGATATTTTTAGACTGGTGTCTTTGTGGTTTGTGTAGTTTTCGACGCAGATTCCGAAAATCGTAATAACTCGATTTTGGATTATTTCGAGTTGTGCTAGTCTTTATCTAGGTGTGCGATATATTAGTTGTAAGTGCGCAAATAAATATACAAACGGACCAATTTTCGCCAGGAAACACATGTACGTATATATTTTTTAATGATTTTATTTAAACTAAAATTAAAATTCTGAAACCTGCGTTTACCAGACAATGTATTGTTTTATTATACTGCATGATTACATGATTTGAAATGGGTGTTGTCAATAACTTCATTTCATCGGGGTAGTGGACTTTTTTTATTGTAAAACACTTTTTAATTTACAACAATGAAAATCAACACTTTATAATAATTTGGCCCGGACCCCGCCCGAGGACGTAGAACTAGGTTGGAACTTGGAACCTAGGTATCGATTAATGCGAGAGAGGGAAGTATTTTGAACAACACCCTTTTTATACTATTAAAAAATTGAAAATACCCGTAGATAAGGCTTACAACAACAGACAACAATAATAAACAGATGGCTGTCGGAACCCACTGAGTCACGTGGCATATTCTAGTCAACCAGCAATATTAACTAGCTTCAATAAAAATTACCTTGATGTCTCTAGTATTCATTATTTCTTAATAACCTGATCAAGATTAAATCAATGATTTAATCACAGCAATCATCCCATAGATGTCTCTATTCTTAACAGGTGTTATATAATAGAAAATCTTTTTTGAAAATTTAACTCTTCTGTCAATGACCTAATACCTTATTATACTAAAAATAATAATTTTTTTTCAAAATTTAAAACATGTGTTTAATAGATAAAAGAACAATCTTTTGAAATCAGTTTATAATTTTTTATAGAAAAGAGTCAATACGTCTAAAATCTGATGTAAAAATGAGATATTTCTGGTTTTCTCTGATTATACCCTCTTAAATATTAAATTTTGTTGAAATTTGCTTACGCAGGGATTCGGGCTAACTGGAAACGTGCTCAACAAATGATTTCTGAAATGATTCAAAAAGCGACATTGTGCGATCAGTTCTTTAAATGTATAAAATATTTGTAAATCTTAGGGGTTAACAAAACTCTGAATCCTTCATCAAGCATTCTCTTTACTCAACCACCCATTCAAAGACTGAATAAAAAGAAAACGTATTCATGATCCACCCCAACATATATTTTGTTTATTTGTATACCCCACGTCAAAAATGATACGGCAGGAGATTTCAAAGGAGTGCAGGAGAGATTCTAATAAAAGGGCGCAGTTTGCCCTTTGCGGGCTGACAGCGTAATCTTCTACCAACGAGAACTGCAGAGAAGTGTAAAGTAAAAGGCAAAGAAACGAGTCAGTAGTGAGAAATGTACAGACTGTTTGTGACATGGCGTAAGAAAATATTGCAGAGAAAATAACAGTTGAATTTATATGCTACGCAGAAAACAATGGATTTTTAATCCATTCCGATCAATTCCTGTTAATACACCTTTGCTAATTTCATACAGCCACTTACAAAGTAGTAGAAATGTTATATTCTTTGTAGTTATTCGTATAGTTCAGGCCTCCTTGGAAGGGAGTGTAAATTATTTCAACTTTTGAATTCAGAAACGACCTGGGTCTCAAAAGTTGCGTCTTACAAAGAAAACGAGAACTGCATTTAATTTTTTTTTAAATGGTTATTAGCCCGCTAAAATGTATTGAAAATCAGAAAACAAACCTTAATTCTTTTTTTTTCAATAATTTAACCTTTTAACATTTGGTTTGTTATTAAAAAATGCGAATTGCTAAAAAAAAGAAAAAAAAATGATTTTCGTTATTTATTTATGGGGTGTTATGCCGTGTTGCGCTACCTCCTTCTTCAGCCAACGTTTCGGACATCGTTGCAGTGTTCATCATCAGGACACATCTACTGGATCTGCCCTGATGATGGACACTGCAACTATGTCTGAAACGTTGGCTAAAGAAGGAGGTTGCGCAACACGGCATAACACGTAATCGTACCTTGGATCTAGTATTGAGTAACTTCAGTATGTTAACTAAAAAATCCGTTTTTTATCTTGTAAAAGAAGATAATTATCATCCAACACTTTTGACGGAATTTAGTCTTAAACACAACAGACCGTTAAAAAATCGTTGTTTACATTTAGATAATGACTTCCGTGGTTGGAATTTCTACAAAGGCGACTTTGAGAAGCTTTACAACCAACTGCGTGCCCACGATTGGCAGGCTATGTTGGAGATTTCCGATGTTGACGAGGCAGTTAAATACTTCTACGATATTCTATACGCGTATTTTGATCAATGTTTTCTAAGAAAAAAAGCTCCGCGAAATGAAAACTATCCTAGATGGTTTTCTCGCGAGATTATCGGGGACATAAAGATGAAGCTCATACACCATCGGCGGTGGAAACGATCAGGTTTGGAAAGTGAACACGAGTTATTCAAATCTTATCGTACTAGAATTAAACGTAATATTTCAACAGCCCACAAAAATTATATTTTAAAGGTAGAAAATAATGTGAAACACGATCCGAAGTCATTCTGGAAATATGTTTCTGATAAGAAACACGATAGAGGCCTCTTAATTCATATTATCCTAAATGATTGCACTTACAAAGGAACCGACATACCGGAAGCTTTCGCAAAGTATTTTCAATCTGTATATAATCAGGAAAAAGTTGATTTTGAATCATACGTGCCGGGACAGATTGGATTAAGAAATGCTCAAAATATCTCAATTGAAAACGTTAATACCGTGGATTTCAGCTTAGCAGTTAAAAAATTGAAACCAAAAACATCCTTTGGTCCTGATTTAATTCCACCCTTTGTCATTAAGGGATGTTCTGAACCACTATGTAAGCCACTTCTACATTTATTTAATCTTACCATTAAAAACGGAATTTTTCCTAAATTATGGAAGCTGTCGAAAGTCACCCCCTTACACAAAGATGGTGACAAGTGTCAAGCAACCAACTACCGTCCTATAGCGATTCTTTCCGCACCCGCCAAGTTATTAGAAATAATTATCCATAAATATGTTTACGCCAAAGTTGAACCATTCTTGATCGATCAACAACATGGATTTAGACGTGGCCGATCAACTACTACAAATTTAATGGTTTTTACAGATTACATAGCGAGAGCACTCGATAACAATGAGCAGGTTGATACGTCATACCATGACTTTGCGAAGGCTTTCGATAAGGTGGATCACTTAGTGCTCCTAAGTAGGCTTGAAGAAATTGGTTTTTCCGACAACTTACTAAAACTCTTTAGTAATTATTTGAACGAAAGGGAATAATTCGTGTCCTATGGTGAGTTTAACTCTAACACGTATCATACAAACTCTGGTGTGCCACAGGGATCCAATTTAGGACCCTTATTGTTTCTAATTTTTATTAACAATATTCGGGGAAAAATCAAATTTGTACGTTTTTTACTTTTTGCAGATGACATTAAACTCTTTCTGAGAATAAAATCATTAGAAGACTGTCGAAAACTCCAGGAAGACATAAATTCAATTATTGACTGGAGTATCGATAATAAACTCGAATTTAACTTCCAAAAGTGTTCAGTTTTGTGTTTTACGAGGTCACAAAAAACCATATACTTTAATTATAAAATGAAAAACATGTCTTTGAAACACGTGGTGACTTGCAAGGACTTAGGAATTGTGTATGACGCTCGCTTAACATTTCATGCTCACATTGAAAAGATTTGTAAATCAGCCACAAAGATGTTGGGTTTTGTCATACACAATTCTAAGGAATTGACCAACCTTACAGTTATAAGGCTGCTTTACTTTAGCTTGGTGCGTAGCATTCTCGAGAGTGGATCTCAGATATGGGGGCCAGAGGACATCGTCTATGTACTAATGGTCGAGAAAATACAAAAGAAATTTTTACGATACCTTTATATGAGAGAGTTAGGTTTTTACCCATGGCTGTTTCCAACAGCATTTATCTCGGGAATGCTGGGTATCTGCAGCCTTAGTACCAGAAGAGATGTCGCATTACTGCTGATGGCTTATAAGCTTCTAAATGGTTTTATATCGGTACCAGATACTCTAGCTGAAATAGGATTCTATGTCCCGGATAATTTCACGCGAGGTCGCCAACACAGACTTTTGATTCTTCCCAGATGCAGAACTAACTTACCAATGGTGATGCCCCTGGGAAGACTCACTAGGTTAATTAACTGCCTCGCAGGAAATGTGGATATTTTCCACATTTCCTACAACGATTTTAAGCGTGAAATAACACTTATGTTTTAACTAAATGTTTTACTTTAAATGTATTTATTATGTATCTTTTCTAACCGCTTTTGCAATGTATTGGTTTTATGCTGTTTTTGCAAATAAATAAATAAATAAATAAATAAATAAATAAATAAATAAATAAATAAATAAATAAATAAACACCCCAAAAACAAAAGGCCGTGAAAATCTTAAAACGTATCTTAAAAAATTGATGTTTATGAATACAAGTAAGTCAACGGGAATTCTGATTTTATCCAGAAAAAGTGTTAATTTCCCCTTTTATATTTTTAACCAAAACATCACATATGTTTAAAAAAATTTTTTTTTTGTGTTCTTTGAACTGCAGTTATGGAATGAAAATTAAGTTTGGTACAAAATATAAAATATAAACCCTTGGTTTTATTTTTTTCCAAATCACGAAATCTCTTTTTTTTTCAAAATTTCCTGCCATTTTAGCTGGCTAATAGTGAACAATAATTTCCTTTAATTTTAGGTTTTCGAATAGCTACAGATCATACGAAACTTTTGAGACCCCGGGCGTTTAAATATAAGGCCATTTTTCTCTCTCTATGGAGAGCGATACAAGCTATCCTTGGTCCAGGGGTAAGACACTCTACTCACAATTCGAAGGTCGCGATTTCGAACCCTGCGTAAATTAATTTTTTGTTGATTAATTTGTGGTATTTCACAATTAATTACTTAAAATAAAATGTAGTACATTTGCAATACATAGTTACAGTGTTGAAGATAGGTACTCTCAGTATCGCCCTGGTGTAAGACCACTATTCAGAATTGAAACGTTGCTTGAAATGGTTTGGCCGTGTTTGGAGACCAGTGAATAGCCAGATCTGAATTCCCCTTCCTCTTTTACATCTTCTTCCCCTACCCACTAGCTTCCGGCTCAATACCTATATTACATACCTACATACATATATCCCAATTGGGCAAGCCATAGTGTTACTAGCTCCAGACGGTTGGGAGCAGTTGGGTTGACATTTTGCAATGAATTAACTCTTTATTTTCATATAAAAAATTTTTAACAATTCATCAAATTCTTGAAGTTAATTTGAACGTTCTGTGCAAGTTCTGTAATTATTTCACTTTTATTAAGCAACTAGCCTACTAATATAATAACAGAACTTGTATAGAACTTACAGAGAACGTGAAAATCAGCTTCAAATATTTGATGAATTGTTCAAATATTTGATGAATTTGTTTTTTTAATCAACCCATCCTAACAGTTGAATCACCAAAAGCGTGGACCTTATTTTGTTACCTAATGTCAGGCATATTTGTTATTATCTGGTTATTATCCATATTCATCTATACAAATAAAAATGAATCGCCGAAATGTATGTATGCGCATAACTTCCGAACGTCTGCACCAAATTGGATAATTTTTTTGTGTTTGTTTTTGTCAGTACACCATTTGTACAAAATTACTGGTGAGCTCCAGCATTTATTTTTTATTTTTTTTTATTTATCTATAATAAAATATATTTACAATGGTTTTATTTGTATGCCTGTCTCACTAGGGTATACCTGTGTCGAGACAGGCATACAGGTATATAAATGAATATAGTAGTTACAAGGATATTTCAGGTAAAATACATATTATGAATAGAATTAAAACAGAAGGGTGATTGGAAGGGTGGTAAATCTTTTAAAGAGAGTTATTTTATAAATGTTGGAGATGGAGCAATGAAATAAATTCTGCCTAATCTATTTATAGGTTAAATTTGACAGGATTCCATTATTTTCATTTATTTTATATGGGTTAGGTTGTATGTGTTTGAGAAATTTGCATAAAAAAATTGCAATTATGAAATGAAATTTGCATAAAATTATTAAATTATATTATTATTATGAAATTTGCATAAAAAAATTGCAATAGGTGGCACGCGAGCTGTTTGAAAACTGAATATATGGAATGCGAGAGGTTAACTCGGGTAGGGGGTTCTCGGGAGGGGAGGGGGGAGGGGAACCCAGGGGGAGAGGGGAACCCAGGGGGGGAGGGGAATCTGGGAGGGGGGGGGGGGAACTCGGGAGGGGGTTTCGCGAGATGGGGGAAGAGGGAAAGGGGAAGTGGAGTGGGGATAGGGAAGGTGGAGGAGGCGAAGTGGGAACGCGACTGGGAAAGGACACGCAGTGAGAAACAATTTATTTATTAAATGGCATAGCAACGTATGCCGGGAACCAGGTAGTTAATAATAAAATTTAACACCGTTTCATTAACCGTTAGTTGATGACGTCCATGATATATTGAAGATACTTTTAAAATCCACAACGCAAGTTTTTTGTCGCTTCTGACCTCACCAAATATACATAATAATGTGTATTGCGTGATGTAAAGTATTTTATCACACAATAAACGCGACGAACAAAACCTTACAATCCACACAACACATTAAACCATTTACTACACCGGCTATATACATCATACAAAAAAAAAACAAACAGCTGCCACAAAACATCAAACGCTAAATAACAATTCGGGTATAATCAAATTTAAAACACTATTAAAAGTGATACAAAGCAAATGTCAATTCACCGTTAACTAATGCTTCCCACAAAAAGAAAAGCAACACTGGAAACGTTATCTGAATAATTTTATTTGTGATTTTTTGAGGGCGTTGTTTCTTTGTTTGTTACGCGAAATTTTTATCGCTGTAAGAAATACTAAATGTGTTACGTCGTAAATATTGTATAATTTTCACACAATAAATTCAAAATATATAACACCTTTTTTTTTTAAAGTAGAACTTGGGGAGTAAGCAGGTGAATGCGTGACGAGAGCGTTACGAAAAGCGAGGCGAACGGTAGTTGAGAGAGATACAAGTTAGTGAAGATAGAAAGAGAGAGAGAGTTACGTTTCGTATGTTACTGTAGGGGCAAGAGACACAGGTGCGAGCATACAATTTCTTTCTCGCTTTCTCTCATAGCCAGTTACGTTTCGTATATCTAAGACACAGTGCAGGTCTATTGTCTGTATCACACTGTAGGAGCAAGAGAGAGCAGTGCACGCGCACATTTTCTTTCTGTCTTCCTATCATATAGATGGAGCTAAAGATGTTTTACTTCAGTCGTTTGGTCTAAAGCACACTCGTTTTTTTTTAACATTATTCCCCAGGAAAATAATATCCCCCAGGACCTATGTCATCTTGGGAGATGTGTGTGGAGGGTTCTTTTCAAAGGAAAGGATGAGGAGGAAGTTCTAGGAAGGTAATAGGTATGAGGGGTGGGTAGGAATCCGTCACTCCTGAACATAATCTAGGAGTGATGGTTGCATGAATCCATTCCTCCAACTGGGGTGCAAGGCGGCGGGTTGAGAAAATCTAGCTGAAGAGGTTAAGAGACCTCCCTTATCCAGGGAGAGGGGGGGAACTGGAGTGGGGATAGGGAAGAAGAGGAGGTGGAGTGGGAAGCCCCCTAATGCTATGCGAGCGAAGCCGGGACCAAAGCTAGTCCTACTATCCTACTATAATATTACAAAGGCGAAAGTTTGTATGGATAAATGGTATGTTTATTACTTTTTCACGCAAAACTACTGAATGGATTTTAATGAAACTTTACAATAATATAGCTCATACACCAGAATAACATATAGGCTGTAGCTCAGAGCTCTGGCATCATGAAATTTGTATAAAAAAATGCAATATGTGGCACGATTAGTAAGATATTTACAATTCTTTATTCGATTAAAATTAATAGGGGAGTATTTCAAATAAATGCTGGTGGTGAGAGGGGGAGGGTGGGAGGGAGGGGTTGGAGGGGGGTGGGAGGAGGGGGGAAGGGGGAGGAAGAAGTGGTGAGGGGGTGGCGGGAGGGTGGTGAAGGGGCGGGGGGGGGGGGAGGAGGAGAAGGCGGAGTGGGAACCCCCCTACCATGTGAGAAAAGCCGCGGGAAAAAGCTAGTAATATTATAAACGCGAAAATTTGTATGGATGTATGTGTGTTTGTTACTCTTACACGAAAAAACTACTGAATGGATTTTAATAAAACTTTACAATAATATAGCTCATACATTAGAATAACATACAGACTATATATAATGATAAGCTCTGGCGTTATGAAATTTGTATAAATAAAAATGTTTGTATTTTATATATTTTAGAGGCAGGGAGGAAAGGCAGGGGGAAGGGGAACGGTGGTGGTTGGGTTCGCGGAGAGGGAAGGGACGAGGGAGGGGGAAGGGGGTGAAGGTGGAAGGGAACGGGGACGCATAGGAAAGGACATGCAGGGAGAATGAATAAATTTATTTGAATGGTATTGCAACGCTCTTGCGGGACCAGCAAGTTAATAATAATTGTTCTAACCTTTTTTGGATATGGAAAAGAAAAAGATTAGGTTGCAGTTGTTATTAATATTGTTGTGTGTAATGTTCTTTAATCTGTCGCTCACTAGCCCACAATACCAATGATTACAACGTAAGTTCTTTTAGTTTAGTTTATTGTGAATTACAACGATCGGGAGTGATATTGTATTTATGTTATTTGGTAGCGACTGTTTACTGAGGCTCTCTGATTAGATCTGAGCGCTGCCGACCAGGCCAGCTGTTTCATTGTACCGTGCTCACTCGTGAAACTCCGGAAACCCGAACCTTCCCGAGCGAGCGCGGTGTGTGAGTATACCTACATATAACATACACTACATTGTGTATTATGTAATAACATGAAACGCAACACGAATACGTCATTTTAATTTTAAAAAATAGTAATCGTGAAGCTGGTGAATACTAAATTACACCCTACTGACCTTACTTTCGTTCTATTACTAAACGTTTCCACCCCTAAAACTACACGTAATAATTTCACACGTTATCTATTCGAACCATCAAGCAATTTATAGTTTCGGCTGCCTTTTTACAAAGCCATACATTATTTCCCCGATTTTGTGCAAAAGTTTCACCCAAAAAAGTACACAGTGCAACACGGTGTGATTGATATGACGTCACCGTCACAAGGGATGAATGATGTCAGGGGGGTGCAACCAACTCTTATCTAGACCCACGCCGCGCCGTGGTAGGAGGGAACTACCGGTATTAATCACGACAGACATACAAACGTTGCGCTCACATAGACATGCAAATATAGCTGTTTTATGCCTTACAAAAATCACTTCAAATTTGACAGAAAATGCTGACTTTTTCTATTACCAAGACTACAGCTTATTTATTTATTTATTATGTGCATTTATTATGTGCATCTGTATAAAAAGGTTTACATATATTTTTTTGGCCTTGCCTGTCTCACTAGGAAATCCTGTGTCGAGACAGTCTTGTTTACAAATATTTTATAAATATTAAATAAATTACACTTTTCAATACAGCAAAAATATTTGACAAAAATTTTCAGGTAGTGGTACCAATAATGAGATAGAGGATTATATTTGAGTGAGGTGACTAATTATTGCACGACCTTTATCGATGCTCCATTGTTTGATCAGGATTTTGTATGTGTTAATATTATTCGATTGTCTATTTTAGACGCAATGTATTTGAAATTTCTTTGACCAAATGTTGTGTTTGTTTTAGGTGTTTGTATGAGTTCTTTGGTTTTGTGCCATGTGTTTACAATATTTTGGGTATTTTCATAAAATGTACGTGTTTTATTTTTAAACAGATGAGTTAAGATTGTTTTTGTGTAAATTTGTCGAATATCTTATACAGGGAATTTTTTGAATAATATCTACGGTACTTGTAATTAAAGACACTTTTGCTTAATTTTATATTATAATTACTATCACGGTTATCGGCCTCCGTGGTCGAGGGGTAAGACTCTCGACTCACAATCCGAAGGTCGCGGGTTCGAACCCGGCGTGCGCAAATAAATTTTATTTGATTAATTTATTGGGGTTATAATTATTACAAGCAATAATTATCAGCCTGAAGCACTCATCTACATTGAAAAAATCTTCCGAGAAAAGATACATGCCGCCAACGGGACTCGAACCCTTGTCTTTCTGATTTCCGGTCAAATGCTCTGACACTGAGCTACGTCGGCTTATCTCCTACCCGCCAAATAATTCAATATATGCTAGTGTTTCATTGCTTATTACATTTTTTCCCTGGAAATAACCAACTTAATTTTTATATGAGAGATGCATTGTAAGTGCTAAATCTCTCGCTAGGTGGCGTCGAGACAAATTATGTCTACATTTTTTGGTGAAATACTTTAACTTGTCAAATATTAATTATCATTTTTAATTGATAAACTAATGTTTAAGATAAGATTTTTATCATAGCACGAAGGGTAACAATTGTTATAAACAATAATTATCCGCCTGAAACACTCATCTACTTTGAAAATATCTTCCGAGAAAAGATACATGCGTCCGACGAGACTCATGTTTACGATTGTGTTTTGTTTGGTAAATCAAATAAGCAGATCGTAGATACAGTGCTTATAGGTTTATTTAACAAATAACATACGAACATAACGCACCATAATTTAATATTTAAGTATGAACAATTGCATATAAAAGTGGAGAGCGAACAAATACGATTTACAAGACTGTGCATTATCCGGCAGTTTAAGGTAGAATGATTTGGATGATCTTTGTTGCAGCGCGAGAGAGTGAATTGAGATAAAGATTGATTCCTATTGGTGTATGGGGGACCAATCGGATTGCCGTAAGACTGCAGATCGGTGTCCTTGTTCGACCTCCACAAATGAGATTAATTTTAGGTATTTTACAATTAATTAATAAAAAATAACATATATTGTATTTGCGGCACGTACAAGAGTGGAAGATGCTCTCAGTATCACCCTGGTGTAAGACAACTATTCAGAATTGAAACGTTGCTCGAAATGGCTTTGGCCGTGTTTGGTGACCAGATCTGAACATTCAGGTGCTTCCCTACCTTCCTCTAACACATCTCCTTCCCCTCTCCACTACCTTCAACCTCACAACATACCCCAATTGGGGATGCCATACGGGAGCAGTTGGAACTCTTGTGTGGTATTCATATTAAAAAAATTCATATGTTATGTAAAACTTAAACATAAAGAATATAAATTATATAAAAAAATTCTGATTACAGTGAATTTAAATATTTAAGAACTTTGTGTAAAAAAATGTCTATGACTTGCTACCGTAACCATAATAAACAATGTTAATTATTTTTGGAAATATTCGAAATCTCTTAAAGAAGATGATTCTGAATTCCCGAGCATTATGCACCTAAATGGCAGCCATAGCAATAATACTGATGGTATTGTTAACTTGTTTGCAAAATTTTTTAAAAGTGTTTATTTAACAGACGCAAATAATGCTCCTCTTCCATCAACAACTCTAGATGAAACTCTTGATATTTCGCAGTGTACCATAAGTCTCTCTGATGTAGTAACTAAAGTTAAATCATTAGATATCAACAAATCTGCAGGACCGGATAATATCCCCACAATATTTATCAAAGAATGTATCAAAGTAATTGCTCTTCCATTAACCAAACTTTTTAATTTATCTTTATCCAGTGGAATTTTTCCCGATATGTGGAAACATAGTTATTTGACTCCGATTTTCAAAAAGGGCGATAAAAGTGATGTTTGTAATTATAGACCAATATGCATTCAATCCACCATACCGAAACTATTTGAAAGCCTAATACTTGACAAACTTTTTGCCCAAATAAAACCTGTAATATCACCTTACCAGTTTGGATTTATGCCAGGTAGAAGTACACTTTCTAACTTGATTATTTATGAAAATTTTATAACCAATGCTTTTAAAGAAAAAAAACAAGTAGACTCTGTCTATACTGATTTTAGTAAAGCCTTTGATTCAGTTTCCCATAAAATTCTCATTTGGAAATTAGAAAAGCTTGGTATACGTGGCAGTATATTAGCCTGGTTTGAAAGCTATCTTACTGGAAGACAACAAATTGTTAGAATAAAATCCTCATTGTCGGAAAAAATTTATGCAACAAGTGGAGTTCCACAGGGTTTACACCTTGGCCCAATATTATTTATCTTGTTTATAAATGATCTTACAAAAATATTTCATGATGTATTTATCTTACTTTTTGCTGATGACCTCAAAATTTTTAGAATAATTCAAAATATTTATCATTGCAACATTCTTCAAGATAATATCAACAAATTGTTAATTTGGTGTAATGAAAATAGACTTTACTTAAATATCTCAAAATGTCATATAGTTAGATTTTCTCGTATAAAAAATCCAGTGATCTTCAATTACAACATTGATAACAATACTCTGGAGACATTAACACAAATTAAAGACTTGGGCATCACTTTTCAATCTAATCTTTCATTTGTTAACCACATAACAGAAATCTCTAATAAGGCCTTAAAAATGTTGGGATTTATAACTAGGCTAACTAGAAATTTTAACAATATTAAGTGTATAAAACTGTTATATTTTGCATATGTTAGAAGTCAACTTGAATACAATTCTCCCGTCTGGAACCCATATTACAATATACATGTACAAGCTGTTGAAAGAATACAAAACAAATTCTTACGTTTTCTTAATTTTAAAATGGGTATTCCAGCAATTATGTTGAACTACAATACTATTTTGAATGATATGAATATGCTGAAATTGTCAGACAGAAGAACTTTCACTGACTTGGTATTTCTGTATAAAATTCTAAATGATTTAGTTGACAGTCCGATATTGCTTGAATTGATAAGCTTCCGGATTCCAATACGTAAAACTAGAAGTCAAGATTTATTTCAGTGCAGTAATTCTGGAACTAACTATCATATGTATTCCTCTTTGCCCAGAATACTAATGGAGGGAAACAATTATACCAAGTCAGTGGACATCTTCAATTTATCTTTAAACAAATATAAAATATTGTTACGAAGGCAGTTCAGTTATGTACAATAAATACTGTGTATTTCTTACTATTCATATGTAAAAGCCCCGAAAAAGGGCGTTAATAAATAAATAAATAAAAAAATAAAAAAACGTAGATTACATAACATGTGATTTTTAAATTTACATGTAGAAAGAAATACATATTTTAAATAATGTAAAACTATTTTATTTTACTTTAGTTTATTAGGGAAACAAAAAAATATACATATTTTATTTAAATTCGTATTATTTAAAAAAAACTTCGATGATTGTAGAATATATAAAGTGGAGTTGGTAGAAAAAGAAAAAAATAGCTACAGATTAATGTGTAACGGATAGATCATGTTAAATTAAACTATGTACCTGTCAGTGGCGGCCTTTTTTTTTACATGAGCTCCACACAGGAGGCCCTGAGGAAAATAATTTCCCTCAAGGCCTATGTCATCTTTGGAGATGCTTTGTGGAGGGTTTATTTAAAGGAAAGGAAGGAGAGGACAGTTCTGGGAAGGAAAAGGGTTTAACGGGTGGGTAGGAATATGGGGTTCAATGTGTCCAGGTCATACGCCTCCAAGACCTAGACAAATCTCACCCCATGAACCCGGGCACGCCTGCTAAATCACCAAACGTAGCGAACCACTTGTGGCAGAGGTGTTGGTTATCCAATAAAGTTTCCCGGGGCGGCGGTACCCATTCCCGCCTCCCAAATTGAGGTCTGCGAGTTTTCAGTGAGCTAGAGTACTAAGATTGAAAAATACGACGTAACTGATTGTTGCTATACCTACTATAACTGATCGTTTTGTACCGTCCTTCTCCCCATATAAGGGGTTGGACCCTGGACCGTGTCCCCGCCTACGTACCATGGCCGGTCTTCTAGAACTGGTGGAGCTGCACCTGTTTGCCGCGCCACACCCCGTGACATGAAGAGGCTGGGGAGAAGGCTGAACGACATCCGAAAGCTGTCCGTCCCGCCTCCGGCGACCCGACGCTTCTCTCCCTAGGGTCTTCTTCATGTTTTCCACTTACTGTCGTCTAGGCACCACCGGCTAGCTGGCTTAAGGACGACGCTGCCGGTTGTGGGGAGGCCGGTCAATCAGCCTCCTTCACTGTCTCGGGGACTGCCGGCAGCCAGGTTGCGGTGACACCGGTTCTTATCTGTATATATGTTATTTTACTTTTGTTTCCTTCTTTTTAAAGTACAGTACTCGGTGCCGCCCGCCGGATTATGTATGGTCATGTCTCCCGCTGTCATGAGCTAATTACTCATGACGGCTGCTGTCATTTTTGATTACTTTATTTATTTGTTGATGTTACTAACAACTTGTTTGACTGTCCATGAGGCTCACTGCTTTTGCATTGACACCTCCATGGGCTTTAGAATTGTAGAGATTGACCATTACAGTACAGTCCTGTAGGCGCGCCCGCATACCGCCACCTAACACAGTATGAGGGGACATTGAAGGTCTAGATTCGTTACATTAAAAGTAGAGCCATTTATTCAAAAAAATTAGATTCTTGCGAGAACTCCGAAGGGGCGACCATAAGTTGCCTATACCGGGGTGGGACAGTGGTGGGTACTTCAATGTTGCTATACCAGGAAATGAATTTAATTTTTTTCTGAAAAACTTTACACAAAAAAATTGAATTAAAAAAATATCTTATTCAGCTGAAACAAGATCAATAACATCGTATTTTTCAAACTTAGCAGTAAAGCTCACTGAAAACTCACGGACCGCCAATGGTATCCATAAAAAAATTATACATATTTACTTCACGGGATAATTAATGTTCCAAGATAAAAAAAATCCTATTAAAAAAAAATTATAAATACTTTTTTTACTGGTTTGAAGTCTTGACACATGAGTTTGAATTTAAAAAATGACACATACATTTTTAAGAATTGATATTGAAATAGATTTACAGTCACAGACAGATCCATCCCAGAATTTTTAATGATGATGATTCATAATTTCTTCTGCTGTGCAGCGATTGTTTTGACAGCAAATGCGCCGACAATTTATTTAGTTGTATTTTTATTATTTAAAAATCGTTTGAGTTAGTAAACATAAAATAAAAATTGTTTAAATATGACATTACTTCAGCTATAAATAATCACAATTGATCATAATATTGTTAACAAAAATATTGTACGCGACATAGGCGCTGTGAAACAAGTTTTCTGCTATTCCGTTATATCGATAGATGTCGCTAGTTGTATCTCATTTGACGCGAACCTGATACAATTTATTCAGCCTTTGAAATTTTATTCAGATTTTGTTTTTGAGAAATAAAGAAGAAGGAACTTGGTGCAAACTTTGGGACCTTCTTAGTAATTACGACTATATCCTCACAAATATTTTTGACACTCAGTTACGTGAAATTCTACGAGAATTATAATAATAATAATAATAATAATAACTTAATTGATGTAGCTATTCCAAATTCCTGTAATATTCAAAAAACTGTTTCTGAAAAAATTAGAAAATACACAGATTTAGGAAATGAGATTAAAAGAATTTGGCATTCTCGGACTATAAAAATATTACCATTTGTTATTTCGGCCACTGGCATAATACCTAGGAATCTGATTCAAAATTTAAGCATATTAGATTTGTCAAAGAATTTGTATATAAAAATGCAAAAAGCAGTAATTTTAAATACATGTAGGATTACAAAAGATTTTTTAAATATTTATATTGAGGGATCAGTAGGATTTATAGGTTCAATTAGAAATGCCACAGAGCCGAACCCTCTGATATGAAAATATCTGGAGTCAGTGAATTATATTCCCATTTGGTCTCTAGTAGGTTGACATGTTGTTCTTGTATTGTTTTGTATTTATAATACTTATATAGTGCAATTGCATAACGTGGATTCACTAGATGATCATTTGGGGAAGTGTATGAAAGGGTTTAGTTTTTCCTTCTTTTTTTTTTTTTTTTTTTTTTTTTGGGGGGAAAATTTAACCCGGACATTTAAATCTGGTGCGTAAAATTTATTGTCTTCATTTCTTAGTAACAGTAGAGATAATGATATCCTCACTGGGATCTCCCGTGCTGAGGATTTCATTTACATATTATAATTTAATTATAAGAAATTGATATGAATTAGACATAACATATATCATGTAGTATTTTTTTAAAATAATTATAAAGTAAATAATCCGACAATACCGTATTCTAACAGTGATTGGCAGAGAGCCATGTAAATCTTGATTAAGTCTTTTTTAATGAGGACATTCCTGATAGTTTTGAAAAAATAACTTAGTTTTTTAATTTTATTATTTAAATACGTAATGTGTTCGGTCCATTTTAAGTTTTGGTCAATTTTTAGACCCAGATACGTTATATGGTCAACGTTTTCTAATGAGGGACAATCACAATTCTCATTTAAGTGATGCGGGCTATGGATTTTCACGTTCAGGTTTTCTTCAGAGTTTTTCTTATTTTTTATTTTAAAAGTGATGAATTTGGTTTTGTTAGCATTAAGTGTAAGTGAATAGTAGTCTAGCCATTTTTTAATCCTATTAAGTGTGTCTTCTGCTTTCTTAAATGTTTCTGTCCAATTATTCCCATTTATTAGGAGAACAGTATCATCCGCAAAACTGATGATTTCTCCTTCACATTCTATGTGGCATAGATCATTAATGTAAATAAGGAACAGAATCGGACCCAGAATACTTCCTTGCGGCACCTAATATTATTAATATTATTCATTGGCTGGCCCCCATCCCAGGGATCGAAATGAACATATAAAATTTAAATATTTACAGAGGCATTAATACAGAGGCATTATTACGGTAAAAATTATGTATTTTTTTCCAAATAAAATAAAATAAAATAAAATAAAAATAAGGTAAGTAATGATATTGTAAAATATCTAAAAATATGTATTTACAAGTGCTGTAATGTATTTTTAGGCATTAATTCCTAGGCAGATATATTTTTTACGTTAACGAGGATCTAAGAAAAAATAATTTCCCCCGGGGCTTGTGTCATCTTTGGAGATGCTTTTTTTTACATGAACTCCCGGAGGAGGAGGCTCCGAGGAAAATAATTTCCCTCAAGGCCTACGTCCTCTTTGGGGATGGTGTGTGGAGGGTTTTTTAAAGGATAGGAAGAAGAGGAGAGTTCTGGGAAGGAAAAGGGTTTAAGGGGTGGGTAGGAATCTGGGGTTCAGTGTGTCCTGGTCACCCGCCTCCAAGACCTAGACAAACCTCACCCCATGAACCCGGGCACCCCTGCTAAATCACCAATCGTAGCAAACCACTTGGGGTGACCTAAGGCACAGGTGTTGGTAATCCAATAAAGGTTCCCGGGGCGGCGGTACCTATTTCCGCCTACCAAATTGGCCTTTTTAAGGAAAGGAAGGAGAGGAAGTTTTAGGAAGGAAAAGGTATGAGGGGTAGTAGGAATCAAGGGGTCAATGGGCATAGGAGTGACGGAGGTAGGAATCCATCCTTCCCGCTGTGGTGCAAGAGATGGTTCGAGAAAAACTATCTGGAGAGGTCAAAGTCTCCCCAAACCTGCCTTTACTGATCTGGACCGGCAGACGTATCCACCGCCAAGACCTGGACAACCTGGATAAATGTTCTTATTAAAAATAAATTATTCGCGATGTTCTACATCGGGAAAACTAATGGTATTATTTTCAAAGTTTTCGTTAAGGTTTTTGGTAAGTGGTTGGCATCAAATACCTAACTATATGTTTTTTATTATTTTTAAAGAAAACAAAACACTCCCAAGTTACGAATAACCTGACAATAATTTGAAATATTCCACGACCATAATAAGCGGAAAATGTTGCTTGTGTTGTGATGGAGGACTTATTAAGCTGGGGAATCGAACTCACGACGCCTGAGAGGGACCCGATGCCAACTCAGCCGCTGTCCGGCCATTAACAACAATAAACATAAACGAAACAAAAGCATTGTAAAATCATTAACAATAAGTATATACTTCACATACATAGTTTTAGTTTTTAGTATTAATTTGTTCCCTGATGATGCTTGAGCACATCGAAACCGGTCGGTAAATAAATTAATTAAAATTCGTGGTTTTACACAAAATGACAAAATAGGTGTTTTAGTTTTATTAAATATGTCAAATTGTCAATGATTGCTTTCTAAAATAATAAAATACATTTGTTTTATGTTTAGATGACATTTTAAACGTATCTTAAACTAAATAATATGTCGGTGTATTGTATTTCAGGATTTTTCATAGTTTTCCCTCATCACTAAGGGTCTGTAACATCGAAGCAGAGGGTGGAACAAAGGTTATTAATTATTAGCGTCAATATTGACCGGCCAGTGGCGGCGGCAGTGGGACACTTTACCCCCGGGCAATCGTCACATTCTCGTACCTTCATTGAACAGATAAATAGATAGAAGGACACCATGGGTGTGTCCGTATGCCTGAATTAAACTTAATTTTTCCACCGAAATTTATTTTTGTTCAATTAGGGCCTCAGCTCGTGGAGAAACTGAAAAAAAAACAGTTCTCAACTGTGATATATGCAATTATATCGCATTTGTATCTATGTAGTAATTCGGGAATGCTCGGGTCGCCGAACATTGCCGATCGGGCATACGAGCCGGGACAGCGGTCCGGTGTACGGCCGCGGCCAGAACCATTCTAACTTCCAGTATAATCAGTCGCTACCGAGACAAATAATATTACTTATTGAATCCATTGTACTTTGCAATAAAGACGAGAACTTACGTTAAACATATCCATTATTATTGTGTGGCAGTGTGGCCACAATAAAAGTACATTACAATTGGCGCAGCCGTATTAAAGTACAATATTGGATTACCAAATTGGATCACAAAAAAAAAATTACCAAAGCGGGGAGAGCTAAGTCACCCCGAAAAAAAATTTTTCAAGGCTACCTACAGCCGAGGCGGAACATTGGAGTATTTTTTGGGTTTGTCTGACCGAGAGAAAGGTCCGGCAGAACAAACCGAGGATATCTCTGGCTATTCCTGGAGCCACAGTCAGAGTTCTGGAGTACCATCCAAGGGTACTCAGAAGCAAGAGACGGTGGTCGTTTTTGGGGCTCAACAGAGCCTTTCCACGAAGGTGAAGTTCCGAGGGAGTGCCGAGGGAAGGCATTCTTACAAGGCAAACAGTGCTAGTGTCGAGGAAGGTCACTCACTCATCAAGAGGAAACAATCTGGAGACGTTGCAACCGCAATTTCTAAGATAGGTTTTTCTTTTCTTTCTTGTGGAGGATTTGTCTGGGTTTTTTGTAATTTTTTCCGGGGTAGTATTGTTGTCGTAGCTTCGCGTGATTATTTTTTTTTCCTTTTGTGAAGATGGAATCGGCGAGAATTCCACCGTTCTCTCACATAAACGGAGATTGGGATGTGTTTCAACTCAGATTGGAGCAGTTTCTCGTGTTACATGATGACATTACCGAGATTAAGAAAAAGGCTTATCTGATAAACTCGCTTGAAACGGAGACCTTGACTCTTCTGTCCAACTTATGTTTCCCGATTAAAATCACAGATGTTACGTTTGAGAAATTAATTGAGTTGCTAAAAAAACATTGTGGTAAATGTAGATCTCTTTTTCAAGAGCGGGAATCATTTTTCCAAGCTAAACAGAATCATAACGAATCGATAAGGGATTTCGCCGCAAGAATTCGAGGGCTCAGCTCATTCTGTCAGTTCGGAAACAGGCTGGAGGATAATCTTGTAGACGTGTTTGCAATCGGTCTACTTCCGGGCCCTGTACGGGTAAAATTGTTTGTTGAAGGGCCTAAACAAAACTTTAATCAACTAGTTGAACTTGCAGTGACCGCGAAAGGTCCTGAGGTCGATTCAATCAAGATGAAGTTGGAAGTAAATTCGGTAAAGGAATTTGGAAGATCGGCTTCTCCGGCGCGAGAAATAAATTCGGTAAAGAGATTTGGAAAATCGGCTTCTCCGGCGCGAAAACTTTATTATCGGTCGAATAGTTCCGATTCATGTAGGTCGGATAAACAAGTTAAAACCGGTTCATCACTAAAAAAGTGTAAGATCTGTGGGAAATCAAATCATGACACTCATAACTGTAAGTTTAAGCAAGCTAAATGTTATTCTTGCGGTAAATTGGGTCATTTACAGAGATTTTGTAAAAACGGGTCAGTAAAATCAGTTATGAATTGTAATAATGAAAATATTGAAAATGTAGCTTTTGTTAAGGCAATCAAGGCACAATTGAAATTAAATGGGAAATCCTTCGAAGCGATGATTGATTCAGGATCATCAGTTTGTGTCATTCCGGAGACATTGTTTTGTAAACATTTCAGTAATATAGAGTTGTCACCCGAAACACGAAAAATTTCAGGTTACGACGGGAATATGTTGACTGTTGTGGGTAATGCAAATTTCAAGGTCGAATACAATAATCTAGTTAGGTTAATAACCTTTGTCGTTGTAACAAGCGGTTCGGAAATGATTGTGGGAAGAGATTTCATGGAAATCTTTAACCTCAACATTGTTTCAAAACAAAATTCTATTAATTGGGTTTCGTTCGCGAATAGGAACAAATTTCAGAAAATGGGGAACGTAAAACCATATTTTTCAGGGTATGGAAGTTCTAATCTTAGGGAATATAAAACCATGTTTAAAGGGCATGGTAGTTCATCTGCAAATAAAAGGAATGTAAAACCTTATTTAAAGAATACGGTAGTTCAGTTGCAAAGATTACTTTCTGGGAAACCGATGAAATCAGGTGGAAACCAGGCAGATTTTCTGTCTCGGTTTCTGTTAAAGAACAAAGTTGAGAATTCTAAGGTAGAATTTAAAGATTACTGCGGTTCAGATTTCGTAGATTTTGTTAGCAATTGTGAACATCTTGACGTTAATTCGATTAGGGAAGCCACTAAAGTAGATACGGTCATTCAAGGCGTAATGGCGTGTTTAAGGCAAGGGTGGCCCAAACGTGTTAAACGCGAGGAGGAATTATGGAAATTCTGGATAAAAAGGAACGAACTTTCGATTGTTAAGGATTGTTTATTTTGGCAACATAGAATTATTGTTCCAAGTTCGTTGCATAAAAAAGTGTTAGAGCTCGTGCATCGTTCACACTTAGGTATTGTTAAGATGAAAGGGTTAGCAAAGGGTTATTTCTGGTGGTCATCGCTGAGCAAAGATTTAGAGAAAATTGTTCAGGAATGTCCAGAATGCGCGTCGACGAAACAATCTCCGCCAAAGAGTCAATTATCGGTATGGCCTAATTCTGGGAAGGTCTGGAGTAGGTTACACCTGGATTATAGTGGACCGCTGGCAGGGAAAATGTTTCTGATCGTCTGCGACTCATTCACTAAATGGGTTGACTGTATTGAAGTTCAAAGGGCAGATTCAGCTAATACTATATTTGAATTGAGGAAATTATTTTCAAATTTTGGCTACCCTGAACTCATAGTGTCAGATAACGGAACTTGTTTTACGAGTGAAATTTTCCAACAGTTTCTTCGGGAAAACAATATTAAATTCATGTCATCTCCAGTTATGCACCCAAAAAGTAATGGTATCGCTGAAAATTCAGTGAAAACTACTAAGAGTTTTCTTAAAAAACTTATGGTAGGAAATAAATTTCAGGTTGATTACAAGGATAAATTGTTACATTTTTTGTCCGATTATAGAAATACTCCACATTGTACGACGGGAGTCGAGCCAGCAGTTTTATTGTTTGGTAGGAAACTTAGATCTACTTTTGACAGTCTCATTCCGAAAGAGAATGAACGGGTTGTGTCAAAACAACATGATTTGGCGAATAAAAATATTGAGGCAAATCAACGTAAACAATCTAAGTATTATGGTGGTGTAAAAACAAGAAATTTTATTGTGGGACAAAAATGTTTAGTTAAAGATTTCAGGAAGAATAATAAATTTACATGGGTAAAGGGAATTGTTACAGATAAAATTGGAAAAAAATTATATTTGGTAAAAACTTGTGATTCTCAATTAATTTGGAAACGTCATGTGGATCAGATGAGGAACTTATCAGTGTCTTGGAGTGATGTTGAGTCAGATTTGCCAGATTCCGCGTCTGATGACACGAGGACTGAGCACTCTGAGAAAGAGTTATCCAATCTGTGGAGTGAGTTAACGGTGTTTTCTCCTGATTTCAGATTTGCGGAGGGAGGAGAGAGGTCACCGGAGGTCACAGACACGGCAATCGCTGGTCCAAGTCAAAGTTCAAATCCCTGGTTGGGGAGACTCCGCCCAAGATAGTCCACAAGGAAGGAACGGAAAGCCTTCTAACTTAATATAATTTTGTGTGAAATATTAATAATGATGTGTTTATGAAAAACATTATAAGAACTTGAGTGAAATATCAGTATAATATTTACAGTGTTTGAATTATATAGAATCATGAAATACTTGAAATACTTAAATATGTAGTGACTGATTTACAGGGGGAAGGGTGTGATATATGCAATTATATCGCATTTGTATCTATGTAGTAATTCGGGAATGCTCGGGTCGCCGAACATTGCCGATCGGGCATACGAGCCGGGACAGCGGTCCGGTGTACGGCCGCGGCCAGAACCATTCTAACTTCCAGTATAATCAGTCGCTACCGAGACAAATAATATTACTTATTGAATCCATTGTACTTTGCAATAAAGACGAGAACTTACGTTAAACATATCCATTATTATTGTGTGGCAGTGTGGCCACAATAAAAGTACATTAACTGCAATCAACCTAACAAAATCGATATTTTTCTCATCTGACATGTCAAAACTTGACAGTTCGTGAGCCTGAACAATGAAACTGAAACTCGTTCTTTAGTTGCATTGTTGACAGATTGCCATCAGAAAAATATAGATTTTGTTAAGAGGAATATAAACGCTAGAAATATTTCGAATCTCATGCCTGCAAAATTTTTAAATCGAGTGTCTTTTTTCACGAGGCGAATAAGCGAAAAAGTGGTTTTTATTTTTTTTTTGCATAATTTTATAAGAACGAAAAAAAGTTAAAACAAGGAAAACCTCGAAAATAGTCTTAGCCATAAAGGGGTATTTAAAAAAAATTGTTTCTTGTATTACTTCATAGTTAAGTCATGAAAAAACATTTTTTTGGTGGTTTACGCTTATATTTTTTGTAAGGTAAATAATAATTTTATTATAATTCCAATACATAGAAAAGCTAGTAAGAGCTTCGATTTATCCGTAGCATATTTTTTGAAGTTCATACTGTAAGCCGATTTGTCGTAAAGATTAATCAAAATAGTATCTAAATAGGATTTCACGTATATATTCATCTTAAGGAGGTTGATTGCAGTTGTGTTGAGAACTGTTTTTTTTTCAGTTTCTCCACAAGCGGAGGCCCTAATTGTACAAAAATAAGGGCCTCCGCTAGACTAGGTGGCTAACATTAATTAGGTGGCTAACTTTGACTTCGTGGCTAAATTTGACAGAGATTTTCAATATTATGTATGGTACCTACCTTCTTACAGAAAGTATAATAAGAATAGTCATTAATAGGGAATAACCAGACAAAACCGGAAATATGTTATATTAAAATCAAATTTTAGACGTATTGACTCTTTTTGACAAAACATTATAAGTTGATTCCGTAGATTTTTTAATTTTATTTTTTAATGCATTACAGATTAATATCATCCTATTACAATACATATTATAGAATATTAAATTGGATTATGTACATGTAGGTACATTGTACATACAACATAAATATTATCTTATTTTATCCAGTAAAGCTATGTTTTAATTTTTTAGAAAATATGTTTATTTTTAGTATAATAAGGTTTTACCGTAGGTCTTTGGCAGATTTGTTAAATTTGTAAACAAAATTTTGTATTATACAACATTTCAAATCATATAATCATGCAGTAAAATAAATCAATAAATTATCTGGGAAAGCTATGTTTCAGAATTTTAATTTTAGTTTAAATAAAATCATTTAAAAGAATATCCGCAAACGTGTTTTGTGACGAAAATACTTCAGTTTGTCTAGGTATTTATTTACGGTCTTACAAACTTATATTAAAGATTTTATTAACATTCTTGTTTTGCTTAGACATTATTGAAAAATTATAAATTCTTATGATCCAAAAATAATTACAAAAAGTAAAGAATTTTAATGGTTTTATCATCACACCTTTCAGCATTTTTGAATGTAGGTATAAATTAAAGCAAATTTTGAATGATTTTAAATCGATATTGAGGTATAATTTTAAAAAGCTGATACGGAAAATAATTAATCTTGACAGTTGAATTAATTAATTAATTAATTGAATTAATCTTTCTCATTGGAACCGTCCTGTACGATCGTAAGAACATCTTTCGACGAAATATGAATTCTCGGCCGCTGGCTGTTTAATGGCCCTTTAGATATTGAAGTTTCTTATGAAAATTGTTTAATACTTTTTTAAATAAAAAAAATGTTACATACAATGTATGGTTTATAAATTTGTAGGTAGGTATTCAGGTACCTACTTCTAAATCTTGTGATTTTAGACGAAATTTTGGATTAGATTTATAAAAAGAAAATTAGAAATTTACTATTTTGGCCCCGAGGTCTACCGTGGAAAACACTTCTAGGTCCTAGGTATTATCCGTAGTGTGCTTGCCTCTTACCAAAGATATTGAAATATTAAGTAGATGTGCTATCTGCTGTTTTTACTATGCGGGTCTGCGCTTCCGGATGTCGCCGATATTGTTTACCAATTAACAAATAAACTAAAAGAACAAATAATTAACGAATACACCAAACGAACGTTAAACTAAATGAACGAATTCTTTCCTTATTCAAAATATATTGTTAACCAATATTAATGCACATTTTCAAAAAATCAACGAAACGAACAAATTCTTTTTGTATGAAAACTACGCTAATTAGCGCGTAGTCCGGCGACAGTTGCGCGGACACCATAGCATATCTCTCTGTATTTGAATATCTTTGCCTCTTACCTTCTTCTACTCAAACCAGTGATTCATGGAGGAAACTTTCCACTTGTTAGCTTATTGGCCATAACCGATGTTGCTTGAGTGTTGTTCCTACTACGCAGTTACTTATACTTATATTATATTTGTGAGGATTTATCATTTCCTACGTACACGTGTTTAATAATGTGAATCATCATCACTATCATCATCATTACATAGTATTAAATAAAGTCGCTCAAAATGTATGTGCGCGTTAATCTTTTAAACTACGCAACGGATTTTCATACGGTTTTCACCAATAGATTGAAGAGGAATGTTTATATGTATAATACATGTAAATTATATTAGAGAAAAGCTGAGAAATTCAAAGAAAACATATTTTTGTGCGATTTAAAACGGCTGGCGGGCCGTATTATACCGTCCCTTTTGAAATTCGTTCTACGGAAGAAATTGGAAAATAGATGTCAGAGTAAGTAGGTATTTGATTTTCCCTTTTCAAATTTCCAGTGTTGCATTGCAAGCATTGTATAATTAGTGGCGAGTTAATTAGTTTATATCCTACTAATATTATAAAGGTGAAAGTTTGTATAGATGTATGTTTGTTACTCTTTCACACAAAATCTACTGAATGGACTTTAAAAATTCTTACACTAATAGAAAGCTAGATTATTTGCGTGATCTGTAGGCTATATATATTGGTAAGCTCTTGCGTTATGAATAATCTTTGGCGTTATGAAATTATTTATCAATCGTTTTCTGTCGCTAATAAAATCGATTTATTGCAAACGTCATAAACCAATTGTCGCCTTGGAAACGATGTTTTTTTTTTAAATTAGGCAGTTCACCCTAAAAAGAGTACTTAGTTGGTGTCGTACTTAATAACTATCTCTAAAAATGATGCGCATAAACGTAAACGACTGCACCAATTGGATAATTCTTTTTTTTTGTTCGTTATTTTGTATAAACTACCGTTGAGTTCTGGCATTATAAAATTTGTATACAAAATTATAATAGGTGGCATGCGAGCAGTTTGAAAAATGAATCTGTGGAATGCGTGAGGTGAGTGGGGGGAGTGGGGTGGGGGGAGGGGGTGTTGGGAGGGTGTTGGTGGAGGGGGGAAGGGGTTATGGGAGGGAGAGGGGGGAGGGAAGGAAAGGGAAAAAGGGAGGAATGAAGGAAGGTGTGGGGAGGGGTAGGGGGTTGGGGGAAGGATTTTGATGGGGGGGAGTGGTGTGGGGAAAGGGAATGTGGAGGGGTAGGGGGTGAGGGGAGTGGTGGGTGGAGGCAAGGGAGAGGGCGTTGATGGGGGGAGTGGAGTGGAGAGAGGGATGGTGGACGAGGCGGAGTGGGTGGAAGAGGAGGGAGGGGGGTTGATGGATGAGTGGAGTGGGGAGAGGGAACGTGAAGGGGGGGAGAAGTGAGGGAATGGTTGGGTGGAGGGGGAGGGGGATTGATGGGGGGGGGGGGGTATGGAGTGGGTAGATGGAAGGTGGATGAGGTTGAGTGGGAATCCCCTAATACTATGCGAGCGAAGCCGCGGGAAAAAGCTAGTGTATAATACTTGCTTATTATAGTAGAGAAAAGATGAGAAATTCAAATATTCAATTCAGGCAGCGGGCAGCGGGAAGCTGGCAAGCGGGTGGTGTGGATTTTATAAAGGTTGGGTAATGGCGTTGTGCTTCGTTAGCCACAGCAACGTGTGGCCGGGTCTGCGAGTCTTTTATAAATTAAAGTTGCTTGAACATCACGGCGTGATGGTTTGTTAGTTAATTTTAACAACGTGTATTTGAGATATTTATTAGTAAAATTTGAATTCAAAAGCTTTGAACAAAATCCTTCGTTAGTTGCAGGCTTCCCAACCGTGATAGCTTTATTGTGTAAACATAGACCAAGGTCACGTCACGTACATACTTGCCAAGTTTCGTCATCCCTCGTCCCATGCGTTTAACTGCTGATCACTGAATAAATGTATCGCTTGTTTTACAGGCCCAGAGTTCATACATCCGTCATCAAACCGTCCCAACATAAAACTGGATTATATAAATATAAATTTGGCCCCTTGGCAATTACTTGAAGCGTTATCACCTATAAATATGTTATGGCTGTTTTTATGGACACCATAAAGTCCGCGCAGTAGCCGATAGCTACAGGCAGATAATTGAAACTATTGGACGATGGCTGTGGTTACTGTATAACTGTATAATTAGCTATCATTTTACTCTACCTTTCAACAACTGGTTGTTTTTAAAAAATATGAATACTGTTAAAATATGCGAAGTATTATTCATAAACAAATAAAATTTAAAAATAATAAAAAAAGTTTAAATCTTCAAACTTTAATGTTCACCTTTTTCTGTAATATTTTCAAAGATACCTATATTTTAATACTTGTAGCAATCGGACGTGCTACGTAAACGTGTAAAAGAAAACACTAGAATTAACTGTTGATAGTTTTTACTAAGCATTAAAATTCACAATGTTATCGGAATACGGAGCGTGACAGTAGTAAAATAACGGGACCATTTGTTTTGGCTTGCTGTTCTAAAGACTAATTAAATGTACAGGGAATTTGAATGCTCCGGTACTTTCCATAAGGTGCGACGATGTGCCAAATATTTCAGCGCATGTAGGTAAGTACTTCGTGTTCAGCGTTGTTATTACTCAACGTTTTGTTGAGCGTTGGCTCGCCACGTACTTATTCAACGAACATCCCTGTCATAGGTTTTAAGATTTTCACGGCCAAAAGTATTTTCGTTATTTGTTTTCAGGGTGTTATGCCGTGTTGCGCTACCTCCTTCTTTAGCCAACGTTACGGACAGTGTTACCGGATCTGCTCTGAAGATGGACACTGCAACGCTGTCCAAAACGTTGGCTAAAGAAGGAGGTAGCGCAACATGGCATAACACCCCAAAAACAAATAACGAAAATCCTTGTCGTAGGTCATTTTAAGTGTATCGCTGCGTTTGGTGATTTAGCAGCGGTCCCGGGTTCATGGGGTGAGGTTAGTTCAGATCTGATGGTCTCGTCCGAAGCGTCTGCCCACCTGCCGTGTGGTGGTCGGGATTGAGAGAGACTGGTTGACGGAGGTCTTTTGTCCTCTCCAGCCGGAAACTCTCGACCCACTGCCTTGCACCGCAGTTGAAGGGGTGGATTAATACGTCCATTACGCCTGAATACATTGACCCTCAGATTCCTTCCTGACCCTCATACCTGTTTCCTTCCCAGAACTTCCTCTCCTTCCTTTCCTTAAAGAAACCCTCCACACAGCATCCCCTAAGATGACATAGGCCCTTAGGGAAATTATTTTCCACAGGGCCTACTGTTTGGAGTTAATGTAAAAAAGAGGTCTCCTGGTTCATGGGGTGAGGTTTGTCTTGGTCTTTGTGGCCAACGCATTTGAGAAATTGGTTGAGGGATACCTAACCTAGTAATTAACTAACCTAATAATACCACAAATAAAAAATAAACATAAGACACAAGTAATGTAAAAGTAACAAAAAGTTTTGGGAAAACACTAAAGCACTGTGGGTGTGGGTGTGGGTAATATAAACAAAAATGTTAAATTACATCAACGTACAAGTATAAAATATTAATTTTTAGGTAACGGTAATTCTACTGCGGTGCAAGGCGATGGGTCGAAAAAGTCCGACTGAGGAGATCAACGTTAAGTCTCGTTTAATTTTTATTTATTTCACCAAGCTGATTTTAGAGATTTACCTATGTAAGTCCCTTGGCTCCTGGACTCCTGACAGTTCAATGGCTGTGGTTATCAAGTCAAGAAATAATTTAGATATTTGAAAAAATTAATCAATTTCCCCCGATGTAACATAAAATTGTCATTTTCCAGGCAGTTGTACACACCCACAACCTCTTTCTACCGGTTAATTTCTCCAGTGTTTGAAATAAATAAAAATATATGGGGTAATTAATTGTTTAAAAAACCCCAAAAGGTAAAAACATATTTTCACTCGCCTTGGATTCGTGAATTATTAATTTGTAGGTGACAATCTCATCATATTTTCTGCAGTTTTTTTTAAGCAATGAAGCTTGCAATTCATCTGTGACCAATTCCATGTATCCGATCCACGGAAAACAATAGACTAACTCGCGAAATGTTCAACCCCTCGCTGTGTGTTGTTTTTCCAGTTCCCTTGCAATAAATTCAATTGTGCCTTGAAGTACCAATATGGCTTCAGACTCTTCAGATTCTTGTTATAGTGTAAAGGAATTTTTATCCGGATATTGTGATTGTTGATTTGGTGATTCATGACTCTCTCAATGAAATCTAACTCATGATAAAACTCCTCAAAATCTTGATGAATTTGCTGCAAATGCATTTACCATGACTGTTAAGACGGATATCAATGTTCGATGACAAAACTCAAGCAGACTGTAAAACATAAGTTATTGAACATTTGATTGGGTTTTTTTATATCACAGGACAAGTGAAAAACGGGAAACCCTACCTTTTAGACTAGTTATCTGCTGGTCCCTCCACGAGACGATTACACCGTCAGTATTATAAAATTGATCTAAACTTGAGTTTCGAGAGAAAATCAATAATTGCTGTTGCGCAGATCCCAGGTGTGGTCTCCAGATAGTCTGCAGTCAGGGTGTAAGTTGAGCTGCTTTTGTTGGCTTCCTTCTGTTCCACACCAAGGAACGTATAGTAAGATAGAGAGAGGTGTTGGTTTGAGGTGATCCTTTGTTAGAAAAAACACTTGTTTTGTACTAGATATTTGAAACTGTTTATTCTGAGTAATTTTACAGCGAGAGATTCTGGTCTGAGAGATCAAGAAAATCGAGTAAAGAGAGAGAATAAGGAGAATGACAAGCCATTTTATAAACAAAAATTAGAAAGTTTGACGCGGCCACAGACAAAAGTGAGCATAGACATAGAAATTAAGGTAATGTTTAAATAAAATGTGGCATATACAGGTAAGTTTAAAGTAAGAGGCTCTAAACATCAAGATTAGCAAAGCGAGAAATAAAAAGTGTTCAGTGCTAAATGAAGTTAAATATAACAATCACAACACACAACATCCAACAGCTGTTACCACCGATGCGACAATATTTCAACTGACAATATGGGTATTTTAAATTGATTATGCAATAATATTTCGAACTGGCCAAGTAGGTAGGAATGTAGTCATCTTCTTTTTCTGCTCCCTAGTAGGGCTTTTTAGGAAGAATATGGACATTGGGAGATGAATATACTGAACAGGACCTTGGGAAATGGATTAGTCCCAAAGCTATTTCAACAATAAACAGTGACCATAAATAACCTCTTTACTAGATATTTAATCCCAGTACAGCGAAAATTTGAAACGTGTATCGCACAACCGCAGAAAGGTGCCGAAGATCAAAAAAGATAATTTAAGAGGAGAGAGAAAACAAATGCATGAATGATGAACAAGAGGTCCCATCGAAAAAGATACTAGCGACCTCTTGCGGAGATGGAGTGATCTAACAAACTGTTTTCGTGGGGCATAGATAATCTTAATCACTTTTCAGGAATAAAAAGCAAAATGGAAAATTTTGTACTTTTGAATGTAGCTAAAACTTTGTGGTTATTCATTATAGAAACTTTTGACTTACGACACTTTTCTATGGGATGTCCGATACGTAAGAAAAAGTTTCAGTCTTTAATCTATGCTAGGATCATTTTTTCTGATTTTTCTGATTTAAATTTTGTTTTAGAATTACTAATATTGCTTTCAATGATTAAATATTACATTTTGAGGTTTTACTCAAAAGCTATCAAGAAAAATCAATTCACACAGGTTCTCCTAGTGAAGTGTTCACGAAACAATATAATATTTAAAAGAGTTACATTTTTATTCTTACTTGTACTCTGTAAAATGAAAACTTTACGTAGGAGTATAGAAAAAAAAACGAGTGTGCTTTAGACCACACGACGAAGTAAAACTTCTTTTGCTCCATCTATACGATAGGAAGGAGCTCTTGCTCCTACAGTGTGATACAGACAATAGGCCTGCACTGTGTGTTAGATATATGAAACGTAACTGGCAATGAGAGAAAGAGAGAAAAAAATGTGTACTCGCACCTCTCTCTCTCTCTTGCCCCTACAGTAATATACGAAACGTAACTCTTCCTCTTCTATCTTCACTAACTTGTATCTCCCTCTCAACTACCGTTCGCCTCGCTTTTTGTAACACTCACGTCACGCATTCACCATCTTAATCCCCAAGTCAAGCGGGGAAAAACAAAAAACTTCAAAAACACAAGTCTTTTGAAATTGGATTTGAAATAAATAAGTTTACACAAAACTCTGATGCGTTATTATTAAGAAAAGTTGCCGTTTCATTTGTCGGCTAGATTTATTCTCCAGATGGGATAAAATTAACACTGAAAGTTTATGGCGAGCCACGGATTCAGGGGATGTTCTCCCTTTACCTGGTACCTATCAGGTAGGAGTGTCCGCGAAGCCGTTAAGTAAAGTGTGCATCAAACAAAGTGGTTCGCAATTAAAATGGTTTGTCTGCAACCCAGCCTCCATTCCAACCTACTAACTACCTATCCGGTAGTTCCGCTATCCGGCGGCAGAACCTACCCGGCAGATAAAACATGCAGTGGGGGTTTAATCAAAGAAATGCGATAGCACGAGTTCATTTCTTTTTGCCGAATAAGGTTTTGCAATCACATGTTTTTAATTAGATTGCATTTTAGAGCCGTTTGAGTTCTCGGGAATTTAAAGCTTAGCGCGGTGAGTCTGTAAAAATGCCTTATATGAGTGAATGAGAGTAGGTTCAAAGATTCATTGGTTCAAATATTTAAGTGTTTATAGATTCATAGGCCCAATGTTAACAGTTTCATAGAATCTTATTTTTAATATTCCAAAGGTTCAGAGGCATGTTTGATAGAGCGCGCATGTATATATATATATTTTATTTGTTGCTGGGGCAATCCTGATAAGTTAAAAAACTCATTTTACGACAGGAAGAACTTACAACTCATAAGAAAACTCAGAATGAAATCAACTCAACACCTACCTTGAAAAGTCATTAAAAGTGATGAAAAATATATAGAAACAAATTGGGTGTTGAGTTGACTTGATTCTGAGTTGGCATAGAACCCTATTTAATATGTAGGTGTTTGGATAACCAAAATATAATTTAAGTAGAATAAAAAACAAGAGAAAAGAAATAATAATAAAAAACAACATATACAAATATGATATCAAACAAAGGAAAAAGAAGAGGAGAGAAAAAGAAATGAGACAAACAAAACACGACAAACGAAATAAACGAAACGTAACTGGCTATGAGAGAAAGAGAGAAAGAAAATGTGTGCTCGTACCTCTCTCTCTCTTGCCCCTACAGTAATACACGAAGCGTTCGCCTCGCTTTTCGTAACGCTCTCGTCATGCATTCGCCAACTTGCTCCTCAAGTCAAGCGTGCGTGAAGAAGTCGAAAAATCCACTTTGGGAAACGAATTTTTTTGATTTTTTAAATCGAATTTGTACCAATTTTTTTTTTTTTTTAATGAGCTCCACGCAGGAGGCCTTGAAAAAAATAATTTCCCTCAGGGCCTGTGCCATCTTTGGGGATGCTGTGTGGAGGGTTTTTATAAGGAAAGGAAGGAGAGGAGAGTTCTGGGAAGGAAAAGGGGTTTAAGGGGTGGTAGGAATCTGGGATTAAGTGTGTCCCGGTCATCCGCCTCCAAGACTTGGACAAACCTCACCCCATGAACCCGGGCACCCCCGCGAAATCATCAAACGTAGCGAACCACTTGGGGTGACCCATGGTAGAGGTATTGGTTATCCAATAAATGTTCCCGGGGCGGCGGTACCCATTCCCGCCATCCAAATTGAAAATAGTGTATATTGCCCGTTGAATTAATAATACCATGACATTCGCAGACAGAAACTAATTTATACCATTATAATATAATCCGTTTCTAAATCGGTCATAAATCAAATCCACCACTCGATCCACTAGCCAGTAAATAATTCCATTAATCAAAATAATTGACGAACTGTTCCACTTTAAAAAAAGCTAGTTTCATCAAATCAGTCGGCATCAAAGACTAACTCAATATCCATTCCCAGTGGTGACAGCGCTGGGAGCAATTTCATTTGGTGCATCCTGTAGCACCCTCCCCCCTTGATCCGCCTAATTCCCCCCCCCTGACATTTCCCCATCCCCGTTATTTCCCCCCCCCCACTGCCGTCGCTCTTCTCGCTCCCACACGACGTGATGATAATATATTCAATGTATCAAACGGGGGATTAGTTTGTAGGGAACAAAGTAAGACTAATACAAGTATCTAATAAAAAGTAATCATGGTAATTGACATATATTAACGTTTTGAGTTTTTGATAACGGCTATAATTATTATATACTAGCAGACCCGGCCACACGTTGCTGTGGCTAACTAAACCTTTATAACCAAAGCCATCTGATAAATCAAATCCACACCGCCCGTTTGTCAGTCCACTGCCCGATGCCCGCTGCCCGCTACCGCTTGGCCAGATATATTATGTATTTGAACCAATTTACACAAAACCTTGACTAATTATATACCTAAGAACCTTCCTCATGAATCACTCTATCTTACGGTGAAAACCGCATGAAAATCCGTTGCTTAGTTTAAAAGATCTAAGCGCACATACAACGTGAGCGACTTCATTTTATACTTAGTAAAGATAAAGATTGATAATGTGTATTAGGAAATATATAAATTAAGAATTTTTAAATACGATGGTGACAATTTAGGTCTACTTCTCTTAAAAAATGGGGATAGAGTTGTGTAAAAAAATCAGAGTGTTCAATTCACACGCGGTAGAAGTGAAAGAGCACTTTTTCATATTTTTGTCGTCGAATTACAATGCACCTTTTCTATATTAGTATTTGTGTTTTCCACTTCGTTAGATGTCGCTTTCTTTTGTGTTTTTTTTTTCATTTTGGTGTGGTTTGAAGATTGGATATTGATTTAACAAAATATATGTACATTTTTTTTGGATTTCGTTGGATTCGATCCTTTGTCCGCTAAATGTCTTGCGGCTGATGTACGTCAGGCGCTTTATACACCAAAGGAAACTATCATGAGACTGTGGATTTATTGTATTATATTGGAACCTACCCGTGAATTAAATAAATTATTGTTATCTCATTCTCTCGCAGGCTAAATCCTATAGACAATAGTCTAAAATCTGTGGGGTCCGCGAATATATGTATAGGGGTCCGCAGTCTCATCTCTGGACCATTTAACAATAATAAATAAATGTCATCGAAAGTCTCGTAATCACAAAGCGTCTTCGTTTCGGGATTATTTACCAGTATCCGAAAAAAATAAAAATTGGATATTAGACCCTTTCAACGCAGATATTACTGATATTACGGCACAGGAAAACCAATTAATAGAAATAACTTGTGATTCAACTTTGAAACGTAATTTTAAAGAATCCTCTTTGTCAAGTTTTGGGTGAATGTATAGAAAGATTATAAAGAAACATCAGGTGAAGCACTAAAATATTTAGTGCTTTTCTCAACTCATACCTCTGTGAAAAGGCATTCTCTTCTCTTGAATATTTATATAATAAAAACAAATACAGCATCACATTACAAGTGGAATCAGTTGTGAGATTACAACTTAGTAGTAACATCAACCGGAATATCACGAATTTAGTTGCAAAAAAGCAACACCAACCTTCACATTAATTAACCGTAATTAATGTGAATGTTGCACGGTGTTGCTGTTTAATTTAATTTTATTTTTTATGTTTTATTATTATTATTGTACAACAGAATAATTCCAATTACAGCACAATTTAGTTACCCTATCAGCATTTAGGCAAGTGACTCTTCAATAATATTTTTAAGGCATATAAAGAGCAGTCACTTACATCCAAATGGTATGCAATTTCATTTAACAGCACCACCCCCCTCGTCATGCTATGCTTTGCCAAAACGTCTGTTCTGCCGTTCGGTACTTTAAATAAGTCATGATGTCGATAGCATCCCAAGAGAAATGGGCTATCGATGAAATTGTTCCAAATTTTGAAAGACAGAATAGCAAGACTTGCTTTCCGTCTAGTTTCTAGAGTCACAGAATCAGTTTCCTCAAGTAAGTCAATATGGTGCATGAACCTTGGATAGGTTCCATGCCTCCGCATATAAAGATATTTAATAGATCTAGATTTAGATGTATATCTGATGAATTTTTGGTTTTATGGAAATTTGTTAATTCCTTGATAACTGTATTTCAACTCCCAATAATTCTTATTTGATTATATGTATTTATGTTTTAATATGTATCTATGAGTTCGATTATGTACACGTATGCGAATGTGTGTAAGTATGTGCGCATATGCGTGTATGTGTGTATGAACATAATTGTGTTTATGTATGTACATATATGTAAATGTATATGTGTCTAAGTTTATGTATATATATATATATATGTACCCGCCTCGGAACAGACTTAGTCTAGTGAGGCGGGCTACTAACTTGTGTGTATATGATTATTATTACAATAAACGCCCGGGTTGCCGGCATTAAAAAAAAAAATAAATAAATAAACATACTTGAGGAATTTCTTCTGGATTTGCTCTAACATATCAATGTACTTCTGGTGGTACGGTGCCCAAACATCGCTCGCGTACTCCAGCTTGCTTCTCAGTATGTCATCGAATAACGCTAGCATAGCTTCTGTTGTACGTTAATTACTAAGTATTTTTTTTTTTAAAGTATTTATTTTATATTCGTTGTAGAAAAAATACTAAAGTAAATTGTCTGAATTTTATTGCTGTTTTTTTTACATTAAGGGGTCCTTGAAAATTGTGCTTGATTTTCTAGGGGCCCGTGGCTGAAAAAGGTTAGGAAACGCTGTTATAGACGTATGTGTTTGTCTCTTTCTAGTGTCGCTCGATCCAATTCATCGAGTGCTAAAGAAGTTTTCATTTAAACATTTGGTATCCTTTGAAAACGCATTTAAAAAGAGATGTTTGTTATAAATGGATTTGACTCATATTCTTATACGGTGTCTAAATCGGATTTGATGTCTACCCTTTTCTCACATTTTTATTTAATTTGCATATTTTTCATTGTGTTTTTTTTTCATTTACTCCACAAGCCCTTTGCTTTGGGTATAAGAATAACAGTAATCCGTTTTTATTCTGCCTTCGGTTGTGTTTTATTTTACATATGCCTATGTTTACATTCCATTAACAAATGTACGTTACATTATTGGTCTAGAAAGGATTAGAATTTTGAATTAAAAAATATACACGTGGAAAATATCGACATTAGACGCAATTTAATTAAGAGCACGATCATTTTTTACTAATGGTATATTTTCGTAATTTGTTTTTGGGTGTTATGCCGTGTTGCACTACCTCCTTCTTTAGCCAACGTTTCGGACAGCGCTGCAGTGTCCATCATCAGGGCAGATCTGGCAGATCCGGTAGATGTGTACAGATGTGTAGTTTTTAGTGGTGAAATGTGTGCTTATTTACTAGGAAGCGATACCGATGTACGATAGGTACGATGTGTTTAGAAAGGATCGTGACTACTCAGTATCTGGACAGCAGCAGGGAGGGGGGGTATTAATCGCAACCTCCAAATCTCTTAATGCTCAGAAACTACCGTGGTCTACGTGTACTGAGGACATTTGGATATCGGTGCCAATACTAGGTAACAATAATAAACTCCAAAAATTATATATATGCTGCTCGTACCATCCACAAAACACCAACTACATTCATAATCTAATTCATCACTTAAACAATACATCGGACCTGCACACAAATCACCCGGAAGGATTGTTTTTATTAGCTGGAGACTATAACATACCCAAACTAAATTGGAAGGTAACAGAAGGGCAAAACTATTTAGAATCAAATTTTCCAGAAGATACTGCTAGTTGTGCGTTGGTTGACTTCCTTTCATTCACGCAATTACAGCAATTTAATTCTGTGATCAATACAAATAAACGAACTCTTGACTTAATCATGACAAATATTTCAGAATGTAGCATAACTCACAGTACCCAGCCTCTGACGCCTGAAGATACACACCACAGAGCATTAGACATAGAGTTATCCCCTGTTATTAAACCGTCTCCCCTCGTTTCGTCAGGGACAATCAAAATGTTTCACCGAGGTGATTACGGACAAATCATAAACGAATTATCCATAATAAATTGGGAACACGAATTTCAAAATAAGGATACTGAAGGGGCCGTATTAAACTTTTATAATATCATAAATGACCTCATACGTAAACATATTCCCGAAAAAAAAATTTATGTTAATTTGGAAAGGTTTCCCCCCTGGTATACTTCCCCACTTATTAAAATTGTAAAAGAGAAACTAAAATATCACAAAAAATGGAAAAAATACAAAAATCTAGCTGACTATCAATCCTTTTCAGTGCTGAGAAATCGTCAAAAGAAGATCTCACGTGAATGTTATGATAACTACATTAGGACGGCAGAAGAATCAATAAAAAAGTGTAGTAAACGCTTCTGGTCGTTCGTAAAATCAAAGCAATTGTCTTCTGATCTACCAAATCAAATGTATCTTGGCGATATCTCCTGCACTGATGGACAATCCATTTGTGACAATTTTAGTGATTATTTTAGATCGGTTTTTGTAGAGAATCCCAACCCCAGCCTCGATCCTATAAACTCTGATAACAATGTCGACAACTCTTATCTTCATATTCACACAATTAACTTTAATCAATCGCATGTACTTAATTATCTAAAAAAACTCGATCCGAACAAAAGCGCGGGATCTGATTTAATTCCATCTATTTTTTATGTAAAATGCCGGGACCAATTGGCTTATCCTATCTCCATGCTGTTCAAAATGTCATTTGAGGAAGGCAACTTCCCCAACGTCTGGAAACAAGCACTCATTACACCAATCCATAAAAGCGGGGACAAAAACAACATCACTAACTACAGGCCCATCTCCAAACTCCCAATTATCAGCAAGATTATGGAAAACATGGTTCTTGACCAACTTTTTCCAGCAGTACAAACTACCATATCAAAAAATCAGCACGGCTTTTTTAGAAAACGGTCAGTCGAGACAAACCTGCTGGAATACACAGATTTCATATTTAATTCTATGGGTAGTAAAACTCAGATTGATTCTATATACACGGATTTTTCAAAAGCCTTTGATAAAATTAACGTCAAACTGCTTCTGAAGAAGCTATTAAAAATCGGGATCAGTGGGGACCTTCTAAGATGGATCAAATCGTACGTCACTAACAGGAGTCAAGCAGTTAGAGCTAAGGGTTTCTCTTCACGTTTCTATAATATACCCTCAGGAATTCCACAAGGATCACACCTCGGACCTCTCCTTTTTATTTTGTATATAAATGATATAGACTCTTGCTTCAAAAACTCTAAAATCCAAATTTTTGCTGATGACATTAAAATTTACAAAAAAGTAATTAATATTAATGACAGCCTAGAATTGCAAGAGGATATCAATAGGCTTGGACTATATTGCGCGAACAACCAACTGTACCTTAATCTAGAAAAATGTAATACAATATCTTTCACCAAAAGCACTAACCCCCTAACATTCCCATATAAAATAAACGGAGTTGAATTAAAAAGGTGTAGTGAAGTAAGGGACTTAGGAATAATAATGGACTCCGGAATGTCTTTCAGATCACACATAAATTCCATTTGTGACAGGGCCTACAAACTCCTAGGATTCATTGTAAGAGTGACTAAACCATTCAGATCACCACATGTAATCAAGATATTATATTTTTCTTTTGTTCGCTCCATACTAGAATTTGGATCAGTGATTTGGAATCCCCAATACAAAGTCAATATTGATAGGTTAGAAAGAATCCAAAAAAAAATTTTGAAATACTTAGACTTTAAATCGTTCCGAATATCAGAACATGTAAAAGATTCCTTAGCATTCCATAAAATTACATCACTAGAAGAGAGAAGAAATATATCTGACCAGAAATTTTTATACAAAATCATCAACAACGCTGTTGACAGCAACTATCTTCTGGAAAACATCCATTTCCACTGTCCAGTACGTAATACAAGAACAAATAAACTATTCCACATCCCACAATCAAAAACTAACTACTCACAACATACATTTCTGAAAAGGACGTGCACAAAATATAACAATATCCTTTCAGACGCTGATATTTTCCATTTGTCCTCAGTTCAATTCACAAAATATGTAACGGAGAAGATCAAAACAGATTGTTGATCGTGAATCTGCTGTGTGCCTTATTTTATTGTTTTTCTCTTATTATGTTGGTTTCATCTGATTTTCGTATGAATTATTATGTTGGTTTCATCTGATTTAATTATGTTTATTATGTTGGTTTCATCTGATTTTCTGTAATCTAGTTAGGTATTATGTATGTATAACTTCTTATATTAATGAGTTTTTTGTTTTTTCTTTAAATTCTATATTCTCAAATGTGGAAACTTCACTGGTTCATGCAAATTTGTCAAATGTAATTATTTAATAAAATATGTACAACTGTTTGTTTTCCCAAATAAAGTAAAATAAAAAAAAAAAAAAAAAAATAAAATAAAATACCGTGTCGCCAGCTCCACTAACTTTCACCGGTACAAAATAACCGTGACAAGCAGTGGCATCATCGCCGCGGAACGGAACAAAACACGGCATAACACCCGAAAAACAAATAACGAAAATACTTTTGGCCGTGAAAATCTTAAAACGTATCTAATGGTATATTAGTTCTGCATCATTTGTGCACGCCCGGGCATGTAAAATGTTCAGGGGCATTTTTACAGGGCATTTCTACAATCTCTGGATTGCTGATGTGACGATTCAAGAGGTTTTAGACCATTATCAGCAAATAGCTATCCGTCTGTTAGCAAGGATGTTGGTACTTAAATTTTGGATAAAAAGGCTAACGGGTATAATGGATATATCCGAAGTCTATGAAATATAAGATTAATTTGTTGGTGGTGTGCAATACACAACTCGTCACATGAATTATAGGAAAAATGAATATCTATCTAAAAATCTTTAAGCCTGCCTTTAATGCACACCATCCGAAGCAAGTATTTCTAAGTATTTGATCCATCTTTTATCGTGTAGATACTCATTATGGTCCTATCGGGTGTAAAGTTTGTGACCATAATTTTAGCTACCTTTCTTTGCCTTGCAATCAGTTGTACAATAAACTACTTATAGGATAACTTGCAAGCGCTTGTTGAAAAAATTACCCAACTGGAAAAATTAGATGTACACAATTTCGATTAATTAATTTTCAGATAATACATTTAATACAATTTATCACGCAACATTACAAATTTATAAAGACAATATTCAAAATAAAGTTGCACCCTTCAAAAATAACAGAAATCTTAGACAAACATCAATACTTCCTATTCCAAAATGTAAAAAAACAATAGGACAGTTAAATCATTAATATCTCGGAGTTAAATTTTTTAATTCACTACCTGAAAAAATCAGATACATGAACAGAAACATAAAAAAATTTAAAACTCTGCTAAAAAATTGCACTGAAAATTTGGACTGAATAAAAAATAATAAATTGAACCAATATTATAACACCCCCCATATACACAAGCCCTGCTTATTTATGGGGGTACATCATATAAATGCATTATGTAATTAATTATTGTAAAAAATATATTATAATTTATGTATCCAAAAAAAAAAAAAAATTGTGAAATTGCAATTTGAATAGACTATCGAACGACCAGTAGACGATGAACGTTGTAACCGGTAAATGGTTTAACAGTAAATAAGAATTTGATACTACATTCGGTCAAACCATGTCATAAAATTACACTTATTCTTGTGACAGTTCTTCTAATGCAAATATTATTATTTAATAAATGAAGACAATATTAGTGATACTCATTCAAAAATCTGAAACAGAAAAGTCGGATAAAGATATGGTCACATCCAAGAATCATCTAATTATCTCGGTCGTAAGGCTCCGCCCCAGCAAGGCTAAGGTACTGGCTTCATTTCCTAGATGTGACCGTATCTTTTTCTGATTTTTCTGTTAGAGGTTTTACTCATTAAATAAAAAATAAAAAGTAGTTATATTATTTTGTAAAACGTTCTACTTTTAAAGATTTATTTTAATAAATTTAAATAATAGTTTTTAAACGACAGAAAAATTAGTTTTTAGATTTCTACAAAAACGATATGAGCTTCCAAATTGAAAATTGATAAAACTTGGGCAAGGGTGTCCCGTCGCACGCACCAGTCCTATTGTACTGCGAAGCATGTCCTGTGATGTCGCACCTTTTTCTACAAACCTACAAGTTTTCTACAAGTCAACATTTTCACGGCTTTTTATCTTCGATAGGTACTATTCGGTGTTTTCAAAAATTTCAAAAAGATCTATCAACAGCATTCTAAATTTGCAAAAATGCTGAAATTTTGTTGTAGGAGTTCCACTCCTTCCTGTTTATTTTTATTGTTCGTTCATTTTTCCTGAAATATTCATGCGTTTTTTCGACCGTTCGCGTTCCGCAAAAGTATTTTCAAAACGAAGGGCGTAAGTGAAAGTTACGATTATTGCGGCGATCGGGGTCAAAAGCATCCTAAATCAGATGCAACTTTCAATAAGATAGTGTGAGGCGGTGGGAGGAGGTAGGAGGGAGGGTTAGGCTTTGATTGGGGCGGGAACATTATGGGATAGTACGTGATCAAACTTTAAATAGACATAAAAATAATTTCCCCTTTCGTGTACAAGAGAGAAGAAATATTTCATTGCATGTATTGTCTGGTATTTCACCAAGGGAATAAGCGAAGGAGATTTTATGTTAAAATTTGTATTTACTTTTTTGTGAAATAGAACTAGTTAACTATGTCATCCCCAATTCGGGTATATTGTGAAGCTAGAGGTAGTGGAAAGGGGAAGGAGATGTAAGAGGAAGGTGGGGAAGTACCTGGCTATTCAGATCTACTCACCGTACACTGCTAAAGTCATTTCAAGTAACCTTTCAATTCTGAATGGTGGTCTTACACCGATACTGAGGTTTAATGATATCTTACACTCCAATGCCGCATATATACTAAATATTACTTTAAGTTGATAAATTGCGAAATAACACAAATTAACCAAATAAAATTTACTTTCGCGCGCCGGTTTGCAAGTCGAGAGAGTTACCCCTCACGCACGAAGGTTTTTAAATAAAATTTTGAGTGTCACCGCGAATAAATATTTGGTTTTTGTTATTGCCGAATTCGTTAGCATTCTTGATTCAAAATAGATGATTTGCCGGCCTCCGTGTTTCCTCATTCCTACAACATGGGTCTCTTCAAGACCCAGATTCAGTCCCCCCTTTCCACAAAAAGACCCTCCACAAAGCATTCCTAAAGATGACATATGCCCCGAGGGAAAGCATTTTAAAATTTTGATAAAAAATCTGCCAATTATTATAAAGTTTCACCCCAATAAACCGCAGCGTTGATTACTTACAGCTTTTATCATTAAAGGCTTTAATTTAATTTGTAGAGTAGGTACTTACTTATTTTTTGCGTTTCATGTGTCCGTTGTCTGTTATTCATAATCCAATGTATTATTTTATAATCCCATGATCACGCACTCTTTATGGAATGTGTGGGAGTGCATTAACCTCCCCACATATCAGAATAAATATTATAGATATAAATCATGAATAACTTTGTAGTTCTTTTTTTTTGTTATTTGTTTTTGGGGTGTTATGCCTTGTTACAGTGATGATGGACACTGTAATGCTGTCCGAAACATTGGCTAAAGGAGGAGGTAGCGTAACACGGCGTAACACCCCAAAAACAAATAACAAAAATACTTTTGGCTACTCCCAAAAATCTAAAAACTTTATAGTTCCATAGTTCCATTGCTGTGATGTAAAAAACCTAACTGTTTTGGTTTATAGTTAAGGTTCAAACCAATTTTGAATTACAAATATTACTTCCTATTTAATTATAAGAAGCCACGCGCCGGCTAAAAATTACTACTTCTTAACTAAACTTGCACTTAAAAGCATTATTTATTTATTTATTTAAAATTTACGGCACAAAGTGCCATTTACAAACATGTATTATTATAATATTTAAACAGTCATAGTACAGTGAAGAAAGATTGTTTTTTTTTAAATTTCTTATAATAAGAGAAAAAGAGAAAAAAATTTCTATCAACTAATGAAAACTTCAAAAGGATACAGTGAAATAAAAAGAATAACTTGTTATGAAGTAACCTCGTTACAATACGTAAGGCTGAAATGTTTGATAAGTAGAGCCTTGTATTTTAATAAGGAAATATGAAAAATATCAGCAACATATGCATAAAAATTACCAATGGTGAGTATTCTATTTATAACAGAATTATATCCAGCGACAGATGTATAATACATACTACTATACTACATATGTAATAATACATACTAGGGAACCTTGATCTAATGGTAGGTACATGAAAGTGAATCAACTTTAATATATCAGGGCTATCCAACAGATGATTTACAATTTTGTATAAAAATATGAGATCAAAAATTTTTCTTCTGTCACTTAACTTCGACAATTTCAATGAGTGTAATAAAAAGTCATAATTTATTGATTCTAAAGGGATTCCAAGTCGAAAATTAATAATATTGATTGAACCTTTGTCCGTTGGGTGGGAAAAAATTGCTTGAAGGTAATTTGTAAATTCAAAAACGTAACAATAAAAAACCAAGGATTTAATTTCCCAAAGGTGCTTTATTCAAAAAACCATTCTACCATTTCTTCTTCTGTGATGACCTAACTATTTTACTCCTAACTTTAATACGAAATTTTTAAGCTGTAGTCTTTTTGTTAATATTTTGAATGTAAAAAAAATGTGAAAATAAACAAAAAAGGTTACAGATTTTGAAAGGAACTTTTTTTGTAGTATTATTTTCGCAAAAATCGGATAAAAAGTAGTTCAATTGGTGTTTTGCTTAAAATAATCTAGAATATAAAGAAAGAGTTTTTAAGTCCAGTGAGTATCTTTAAAACTCCATTCAATTCCTTTATTCATTTAAAAACATTAACAAATTAACATTTTAAAGCGTTTTTAAAAGAGAGAAAATAGATAAGATAAGCAGATTTATACTAATAGCGACAAAGCTTGTCGTCTAAATTGTGCTTCGTTGATATAAAACATATCGATATTTGAAGTGATTCTATTTAACAACAAGACAGCTCTCCCGACTGTCATGACCATTGGTAAGTTTGTTCTGCAAATTTTTTTTTTTTTAAAACCCAGAATAAATGCAATACTTGAATCAATAAAACAGAGATGAGCTATTTAGACCCGACTTTCGACAAATAATCTACCAAGGGTCCACCAAGTACCAAAAGTTCCGCCTCAATTTACAAAATTCTTTTTAAAAATTTCGGAAAGCAAATGATCATTCCGCTCGCAGATTCGGTTTGGTTTATCCACGGCTAAGTGTGCTCCAAATGGAAGAGAAGGGCAAGGGGAGGGGCAATACGGGCGCCTCTTGTTCCTCGCATGTTTATTTCCGTGACCGATTCAAATAGTCCGATTGTGGCATCAGCCAGTTTGAGCTTTTAAATTCAATTGGTGCCATTCGGTTTTGCATCGAGAGGATGCGAGGGTTTTATGGTCCAGTTTCGTGCGGCACTTGTCCCGAGGGGTAATTGTTTATGGGGGGCGGTGGGTGGGGTGGAGGTAACCCTCCAATCGCTAGCTTTGTTCGGTACAATTCGGGCATTTTAAATAAATGCTGCGAATATTATTTCCAGGATTAAAAATCATTCCGTTTCGAACAGTTTTTTTAAATGAATATTATAATATGTATAGAGCTGATTTGTTTAGTGAAATTGTTTAACCCTGGATCTTTCATTATATGTAGCTTTCATTTCTCTTATTATAACTATTGATACAGTCATGATAATTCATATCGTGGTCACATCGTTATCATGAATATGAAATTAAAAGACATGAATATTTACAATAATATATAATATAGAAGAAAAATAAAGAAATATATTATGGTGGATAAAAGTAGAGCATTTCAGGATTATGAGCCTGATTTTCAAGTGAAAATTTTGGAAACGGTTTTTTTGTTAAAGATTTTTGATTCAATAATTGTGTTTGGTTAATAAATATTTATGATTTCTTTGGGTTTTTATTAAAGAAACGTTTTCCTTGGGATGTGTATGATAATGCTGTTCTTCAGATTAGGGAATATAGATATATATTTAAGACTAGTTAGATGTTTAGTTATGAACAAGTATTTTATCTTTTTCTTTAATAATTTGTAAAATTCAATTTTTCACATATAAGTTTTTTCGAATGGGCTTATTATAGATTAGTTGGTCCCCGGCTTACGTTCAATGCCATTCAAAGAAAAAAATGATTCTCCCTGCATGTCCTTTCCCGTGCGTCCCCGTTCCCTTTCACCTTCCTCCCCCCTCCCTCGTCTCTTCCCTTTCCGCAAACCCCACCTCCACCGTTCCCCTTCCTCCTGCCTTTCCTCCCTAATGCTAAAATACATAAAATACACACATTTTCATTTATACAAATTTCATAACGCCAAAGCTTACTATTATGTATAGCCTATATGTTATTCTGATGTATGCGCTATATTATTGTAAATTTTTCAGTTTCTCATTAAAATCCAGTAGTTTTACGTGAAAGAGTAAAAAACACACCATCCATACAAACTTTCGCGTTTATAATATTAAGTTAGATTCATATAGCTATTTTGGTCCGATTTTATAATTATATCTATCTGTGTACATTATCATTGTTTTCTACACAGGTAATACATATAATCTCCTGTGTTCGCTGTTTTCTTATGATTTTATCTATCACTTTTATATCCATCTATTTTTCCATAATTCAATCAGTATTACAATATGGAATTGTTGGCTGGGGTGGTGCTTTCAAAACTTCTCTTTTGCCTTTAGAAATTATCCAAAGAATATTAATAAAAATAATTCTAAAAAAGCCATACGATTACCCTTCCATCAAATTATTTCAGGAATTCAAAGTCCTTTCACTTCATAATATTTATAAAAAAATTACGCTTTTACAAATACACAAAGATTGTCTCAATAATGTTAACACTCTTTTATCGAACAGCAATAGAACAAATATCCTTGGTTCTCTGACTATACCGCGGTGTTACACCACCACAGCCCAACAATTCTACAAATATATTGGATCACTTCTTCTACTAGTGCAAAATTATTTTGTGGTAACATTTTAAATTCAAATTAATAAATAACGTTGTATTAACCACTTAATTATTTACAAAAACCGACATGTTTCGTCAGCAAAGCTGACTTCCTCAGGGTTTTGACAGAACTAATTTTTAAAAATAGACATAAATAGGTAATAGAGAAAAATAATAGACATAAACAATAATAAAATTTGAAAGAAAATAATGTGTAAGGGACGAGGGGCAATATAGAACAATTAAAAATTTTTAAATTTTTAAACATGTCGGTTTTTGTAAATAATTAAGTGGTTAATACAACGTTATTTATTAATTTGAAATATATTGGAGTTAAATGGTTTAACGAATTACCCTTGAAATTAAGATTGGAAACAAATTACACAAAATTAAAAAAAAACTCTTTTTATATAACTTATCAACATAACAACTCAAATATAACAATAGTTATCCTTTTTCTCTCATTATTTTTTATCTACTCCGCTTAAATCTGTTGTTTTTCTTATCTATTATTTGTTTTATACATATATATAAAAAAATATTTATATATATGTAAAAATATGATTTTTTCTTATTTTCTGTTAATTATCTATTTTTTGTTTTATATATTTAAAAAAATATTATTTTTCGTTTGCTAAATCGTTGCGTTTATCCGCCTTTTTAACTCGAGCTCTGCTTTTAAAAAGGGTGTAAAGCATATTATTAAATGTATTTTAATAGAAAACTTTATTTAATGTATGTAAACATGTAATTGATACTATTTTATTAAATAAAAAAAAATATATATATATAAAAGCCTTTTTAGGTGTGCAAATAAATAAATTATTTTGTTCCCACGATTCTAACCTTCTTCCCGCCACCTGAGATTAATGGATTCCATCTTTTAAATGGAAAATTAATTTCTAATTTATTTATTAATCATCGAAGAAGATAAAGCTAATAAATCTAAACGAAACAAAATAAGAATAAGAAAATTTGATTGGAACCCAGGATCTATTTCTTACCGGAACAACGCCTCAATCCACTTGACCATTGTGACTTAATTTTTTTTTGTCGTTTTTATCAATCTCATTTTTCAAATTCAGAATTCTCTTCTCGAAGAATCTTCAACTGATTTTTCAACATTATTAATGCCATCTTTTTTAAACGATCGTTGAAATCAGTTGTAATCTAGATAGTTTCTATAAAAAAACCAAAACTCGGAAAAACGCATAAATAAACAAACATCAACTTTTTTTATCAAATGTTTTATTTAAATAAATATTTTTTGTTGTACTTGTATCATAATTTTACCAACCGGAATGTTCTGTTCGTACTTAATGAAAAAACAGGTTCCTTTATGTACCACAGTTGATGATTGAACTGTCTTCCTTTTAAACCAATTTTTCCCCGAATCCACTTTAATGATGAAAATTTTTAAAAACAATATTAAATTTCAGACTTTTCAAGAACCAGTTTCTTTACGTATAATGTGGCTGAGAGGTATTTTTATTATTTCACAAACATGATTACGAATTCTTGCATTACCGATCTTGAAATACACAGCGAACAGAAGTTTTTCTTAGAGAATATCTATCTTTGAGATTTATGTTTCCCTCAGCAACGTAAGCAAGTATACTCGTTAAAATAACGACAGCAGTCAAGTACAATAAGCGAGTTTACTCGTCAACGCGTGTGTCTCCATAGAAACCGTTATAACTCCGTTATTGTTTTAGTTACATCCGTAAAATAAAGAGTGAAAGGTCGATAGTGAATCATGCTGCACATCTCTATTCAAGTTTTCCATAGAAATACCTAAAAAGAACATTCTGTCAGACGCGCAGTCTGACAGATAATTTATCCCGCCAAATTTCCCACGGGCGGGTCGCCCGTTCCCGACATTGTTAATTTTTATTAAACATTTTTATATGAAATGATTGAAAAGTGAGGTGACAAAAATGTTTATTACACATTTATACAATAGAATAAGTATTGTTGTTTACATAATCTGTGATTTTAGTACCGTTTTTACATAAATACATCACGTGAGTCATTTTGACATTTTTTTAATGTTTGCATTCTAAATTTAAATATTTACAAATATTAATATTTATTTATAATATAATAATTTGAAAGCTTATTTTGTAACCTGTCTAAAACAGTTATTACTATTCGGCTACGTTCAGAAATGTTTCATTTATAGAGCATTAATTGTGAAACGGTAATAACACAAAGTTTTCGTAAAATGTCATTTCGTTTAAGACATTTAAAGTGCAAATTGGCGATTTTCTGAGGGGTTAACCAGCCAAGTTGAATAACGTTATACGACGCAAAAATCAAAGAACAGAGGTGAGTTTATTTAAAGAATTTATTTATTTTTGTCATGAAAGTACATTTACAGTTTAAGGAAGCTTTGACTGACTAACTAGGAAGGTCTGCCGTTCTAGGACAGTCAAATTGACAGGTTTCGTTTATATTAGGTAGGTAGGTTCATGATCATTCATATAATATGTAGTATTAAGTAAAGTTAACATTCATAAATTCCATTTACATAATTATAATATATGATACAGTAAATAAATGTAAATGTAGAATGAAAATGATTTATTTATATTGTATATTTTACCGAATGATTTCTATAGTTTTATACGTCAAAATCTAAAATTTCCACAACCTATATGCCGTAGTCAAATTAGTTTGACTTTGATATTTAAGACATGTCGACATGTTTCACAGTCTCATTAAAATTTCATAACTTATAGAACACCGTACAGGCATTATAATACGGCGCTGGAGGGTTTTTGAAACCCTTAGTAGATAGGTAGGTCCTTTGAAACAGGGGTAGCTACTAGGTAGGCAGTTGCTTTGAGAAAAAGAGACAACTTGCGAAAGAGACCCGAAGGGGGCGAAAGAGATAATTCTCTCCTAAAAGGGATGATGCTATCTCATGGTTTATGTGTTATTGTATCGAGATAGTTTACGGTCAGATTTTTTGCGGTCAAAGTTAAGGCAGATTGCGCAACCGTTCTTCAGAATTAAGCCCTCAAATTTTATCTTTTATTTGCAAGAGTTATGTTATGACTTTCAATTATTAATGATAATGCCGTTTTAAAGACTTTTCAGCACTTAAAAAGAAAGCAATTAGTGTGAGAAATGTGCATTTAAAATATCTTTACGATCACGATTAACTTAATTAATTATGTTCTGAGTCGCGAGAATATCTATATATATATAAAAAAACAATTGCTGTTCGTTTGTCTCGCTAAAACTCGAGAACGGCTGGGCCGATTTAGCTGATTTTGGTATTGAAATATTTGTCGTAGTCCAGGGAAGGTTTAAATGGTAAGAAAATATAGAAAAATTGTGAGGAAGATAGTGAAAACAACAATTTCATTTTCTTATATAAACTGTTCTACCTACTTTCCTGTCAAAAATTTGACGTTCGTCCCTTCGGTACGGTAGACTGGGGTCCACTCGAGATTGCGATGAAACTTTGGTGAGTCGTTGTGAGCACGCCCGCGAAGTTTTCTATATATTCTGGTGAGCTCTGGCATTATAAAATTTGTATAAAAATTGCAATAGGTGCCACGCGAACTGTTTGAAAACTGAATGTACCGGGACTGAATGTATGGAATGCGGGAGGGGTGAGGGGGGAGTGGGGGAGGGAAGGGGGGAGGGGAACTCGGGAGGGGGGTTCGCGGGAGAAGTGAGGGGAACCTGGGAGGGGAGATCGCGGGGGAATTAGAGGGGAACCCGGGAGGGAGGAGGGTAACTCGGGAGGGGGGAGAGGAACTCGGGAGGGGGATCCGCGGGAGGAGGGAGGCGAATACGAGAGGGGGAAGGAAAACTCGGGAGGGGGGTTCACGGGACGGGGGAAGTGAGGGGGAGTAGAGTAAAGGGGAGGAGGAAGGTGAACGGGACGAACGGTAAAGGACGGGCAGGGAGAAACAATTTATTTGTTAAATGGCAAAGCAACGCATGCCGGGTACCAGCTAGTTATAGATAAAAATAATTCGCTGTTCTGAGATTGAACTCTTGATACCTAGTGCGTGGTAAAGGGAGCTCCTTGTGTGACTTCTTTTGTTTTCCAAAACAATGGGGTTGATTGCATAGTAGTTTTGGAGATTAGACTTGGAATGAAACAGTTGCTTTCAATTTCTGGTATATTGGTTGATTGCATATAAAAGCTCAGGTATACTTGCAATAACATGAAATTATTTTTTTACTTTTTTTACATTAGCTCCTCACAGGAGGCGCGAAGGAAAATAATTCCCCTCAGAGCCTATATCATCTTTGGGGATGCTGAGTGGAAGGTCTTTTTTTGAAAGGAAGAAGAAAAAGTTCTGCGAAGGAAAATGGTATTAGTGGTGGGTAAGAATCTGGGGGTCAGTGTGTTCAGGAGTGACAGACGTGTGAACGCTGATGCTGGCTGTAAGGCTTGTAGAAATCACACGGTCGAGTTTTAGCAATGAATAAAATTACAATAGTTTTAAAATGATTTGATACTTTCGCTCCCAATAAAAGCATAGAAAAAAATGATATAATGACAAATTTTTTGAAACACTAATATAAAATGCGATACAGACTACAAAATTAAAGTAAAAGAATCCATAGATGGAAATGATTTTAAATATATGTAACATGACAGGTAGAAAATAAAGTTAAAAAATTTCTTATAGAATGCCGCAACACTCAACACCTAGAATTCAGAGAAGTGGTAGACTCATTCTCCCAACTACATAATATGTAGTTCTATTCTACTACTCAAAGTTAGTGATGATAAATGTAGGTAAATAACGCGCCGTAAAAAAAAAAATCAGTCTATCGAAATAGATGCATAAATGTCTAAATGTCAAACTAGGCAAAGGTAAAAGATTCTCCGTTCAACTTGATGATTTTTCTTTCCAGAGGAAATATTACGCAATTTAATCTGTGAAGAAGAAGAAAATGCCTAATTAAACATTAAATAAAACAATAAACAAATTTAGACACTGAAAATAAAAAAGGTTACGGTTGTAATTGGGGATCGAACCCAGGATCTCTGTTTTACCGTGACAACGCCTATAATTACTTGGCCATTGTGCCAGATATCATGTTTTAATCTCGGAATTAACAGTATTATCCCCAATTACTTTTCCAATGTTTTTGGCAGTTACCTTCTTGTATGACTAGAAAGTTCTACGGGTAAATTATTTTTTACCTAGGTAGTGCCTCGGATGTACTGTTTTAATTTAATTTAACTCAAATGTCTACAACTTCGAATTGCTTTTCTTATAGATTTTTCAATGTCACATTCATCAAAATTTTCTAAACATGCGCAAGTTCGAAGAATTTTCCATGGATTAGTCATAAAGTAAAATGTCGTTGAAATGTGGACGTCATAAATTCGAATGATTTATCGACAGTTTATTATAAATATTGTTATATCAAAAATATAAAGCATGAAAGGAAACACCTTATCGCAAAATAAGAACAGGAACGCCATTACCCAACCTTTATAAAAGCTGCCCGTTGCCTGAATTGAATATTTGAACTTCTCGGCTTTTCTCTACTATAATAAGCATGTATTATACATATAAACCTTCCTCTTGAATCACTCTATCTATCGGAGAAAACCGCATGAAAATCCGTTGCGTAATTTAAAAGATCTATGCGCACATACATTTTGAGCGACTTCATTTTATACTATGTAATGAAAATGATATTTCGAAAATATGAAGGAAAACCTGAAATCAATCGGCAAAATTAGACTAATAACATCAAAATAAAAAAGGTTTCTTTCTATCCCATTCTCTTGCAGGCTAAATCATATAGATGTATATTCTTAATTCAGGTGTGTAGTTTACACGCGGTAGAAGTGATACCTTCAGAAAACTAAAGTAGACAAGAGTGGGGACGCTACGAAGCACCGCACAAAGAGCCGACCGATTATTCTATCTCATTCTCTCGCAGGCTAAATTCTATAATTGTATGGGTTTGTCTCTTTTGACTGTCGATTTTTTGATTCATCGAGTTTAAAATCACAACAGTGCTACACTTCAAAAAACAACAGTGTGTGCAAGTCACACGCGGTAGAAGTGAAATCTTCAGAAAACTAAAGTAGACAAGAGTAGAAGACTATGAAGCACCGTTCAAAGAGGAAACATAGACATAAGCCGTGAGGTTATTGTATTCCTCAGGGCTTCCTAACTAACTAACTAACTAACTAACCATCACGCCGTTTCCCCGCAGGGGTAGGCAGAGAGGACGGACCGCCAAATAACTCGGTCTTGGCACACACTCTTTGCCTCACTCACATTCATACATCGTCTCGTACATTCTCTTCTATTATTCTGGCTTTTGACATGACCCGACTCAAGTATCTGATTCACTTGATCGTGCCATGTCTTCCTCGGGCGTCCCCGACTTCTTCTACCATTCACATTCGCGTCGTATATTCTCCTTACACTACTTCCTTCGTTCATTCGCTCTACATGCCCAAACCATCTGAGGGTCCCTTTCTTAATCTTACTCATTATGCTTACATCAGCCTTACATTCTTTGCGGATATCCACATTTCTCACACGATCATACATGGATCTCATTTCAACAGCATTCAGTTTACTTTCATCCTTCCTCTGCCAGTTCCATGCCTCACTGCCATACATCAGGGTAGGTACCAGGACTCCATTGTGGACTGCTAGCTTCGCTTTTTTTGATAGATTTATATTAGCGCCAACGGCATTCAGTCCACCATTAATGGAGTTGCCGGCATTCACCCTTCTTTCAATATCTCTTTCAGCCTTCCCATCTCTCGTAAACATACTACCCAGATACACAAACTCAATTGAGTTTGTGTATCTGGGTAGTATGTTTACGAGAAAAAAATAGGCTACGAAGCACCGCATTAAGAGTAGATCGATTAAACCATATCATTCTCTCGTAATCTAAATCCCAGGGATGTTTGTGTTTGCCTCTTTTAAGTGTCGCTAATTTTGTTTTCATCGAGTTTCAAATCACAATGGTGCAAAAGAAGTTTTCATTTCAAAATTGTTCCAAAGGTGAAATCAATAAAATGTTTATGTACCTACTGAAACCAAAATTTATTTTTGTTGTAAATGGCAATGTCGGTATTATATTTTGAATACGCTCATCGTGCACGTCATGAAAAGAAACGCAAATCAAATTAAAATTCCGGCAAAATCCACTCAAAGCAAAATCATTCCATACTGTTAGCGTTGTTATTTGAAATATTCGCGGAAATTAGCATAATAAAAAAATTCCAGCGAGACGAAACTGCGCCCGGCTGAGTTATTCTGCATTTGGTATTTTGTCTGCACCGCTGCAACCCATTGGATTAACAAATAGCTACCAATTTTACGTGAAATGCATTTAATTTATCCGTTTCAGCCCAACCTTCCCCGAGTTCACTCGTTCGGCTCACCGGCGGTGGGGTGGGTGGCTGAGGGGTGAGGGGGGTGACGTACAGTGGTTGGGCTAGAGTGCGGGTAGTTTCCTCCACCAGGCACCTACTGATAGTAATAATAGAGATACCTTTTTTTCAATCGATTATATAAGGAAAAGAAAAACGTTGACTTTTGAAATGCTTTCTAAATATCTTTACCAATACCAAAAAAGTGTAATTATGTGTCTCTCTCTCTGGGATTCAATCCTGGGATTGGTTTGCAGCAATTTCCTTTATTCTTTTCTTCCATTCTTCCCTGTCTTGTGCGGCTCTTTTGAAGTCTGCATACGATGAGCAGCGCACGTCTACCAGCAGGTCCTCTAGGTACTCTTAGCGTGGGAGTCCCCTAGAGTTTGTCCCCTCGGTCATACCCTCCATTATGGCATGCAAGAGGCCTTCTTTACATGGCCGATCCATCTTGCACGCCTTTCGGACAAGGTCCTGAGCAGGTGCCTTCCTACTTCGATTCTTTGGAGAACCTCCTCATTTGTAATGTGGTCTCTCCAGGAAATTCCTAATAGTCTTCTATAGGATCACATCTCAAAAGCCTCTAGTCTCAGTTTATCTCTTTCGGATAGGCACCATGTTTCGCAGCCGTACATCAAGATACTCCATACATAGGTCTTGATGACGTTATGTGTACATTATCAGAAAAGAGGAGCTCTTGTGCCTGATAATGCCTCGGGAAAAAGCTAGTATATTTATAACTCTTTCAGTAACTGTATTTTTTGACCACCATGCTAGGTACAATAGGTACATGCCCGTTTTATAGCGGTCATTTTCATTTAATATATTTTCAATATGTAGATGAAATCCTCAGCCCGGGAGGCGTATTTCCAAAACCTATACCGATTCAGTCGCGGTAGCGACAATTTACATTTTAAATATACCTACCTCTATATTGGTTACTTTTTATCACATTGCAAAAACAAAAATTGTTCCAAAATCTAGATAAAATAATTCTTCTGATTTGTATATTAGAAATTAATAATTTTATTTCTACATATTTAAATTTCAATATTATTCCCATATATTGTAAATACACCTCTATATTGATAATTTTTTATCACTTTGCAAAAACAAAAATTATTCTAAAAGTTATATAAAATAATCTTTCCAATGTGTATATTAGAAATTAATAATTTTATTTCTAAGTATTTAAATTTTGATACTGAAAATGTAAAGCGACTGAAACGGTATAGGTTTTTGAAATACGCGCCCGGGAGATCCCATTGGAGATAACTTTATCTCTGCTTGCAACAAAAGAGGAAGATCATAATTTTTAAAATTATTTTATCACGTATATATCGCGCAAGTAAATACAAGGGGAAGTTGAAAACGCCGCAGGAAGCCATGGTCAATCGCAAATAATAGATAAAGGGAACCATAAAACATAAAAGTAGGCAAATAAATCAAGACGTGCATATTTGGAAAGATACGTGCGATGTTCTATATGGCTATAAAACGGCGTGTAAGAACAATTTTAATTACTAAAAAATTAGCCTAACAGATTGAAAATTGATTTAGTATATAGTAGTACAAATATTGTAGGCGAGATAGAACCCTTTTCACCTCCTTGCGGGGACAATCAATGTGTTTTCAACTCAAGGGAAATGACTATATTTTTGGCTGTTTTCAGCGGAGATTTTAGTGGATGAAGATTTGTGCGTAAATCTTATCTTCATAAAAATGAATCGCTGAATGTGTTGCTAAGCGCATAACTTTCGAGCGACTGAACCAAATTGGATAATTCTTTTTTTTGTGTGTTTGTTATTGTCAGAACAAGGTTTTTATAAAACTTCCGGTGAGCTCTGGCATTATGAAATTTGTATAAAAAAATTGCTATTGATGGATGGAAAGCGGGAGAGAGGGAGTGATGGGGGAGGGAAACCAGGGAGGGGAAGGGTGGGGGGGAGGGGTGAAGGGGGAAGGGGGAAAGGGTAAAGGGGGAAGGGGGAGTAATGTGGGGGGGGGGGGAAGGGGGAGTAATGTGGGGAGAGGGCAGGAGGAGGAGGCGGAGTGGGAACGGGACGAATAGGAAAGGACACGCAGGGAGAAACAATTTATTTATTAAATGGCATAGCAACGCATGCCGGGAACAGTAAATGATAAATAATTTGTGTTATTACAAAATTTTTAAATTAAAATAATATAAAGTATATTTGCGGCATGTTTCATAGTGGAAGATACTCTCAGTATCGCCCTAGTGTAAGACCACCATTCAGAATTGAAACGTTGCTTGAAATGGCTTTAGAGCAGATCTGAATAACCAGGTACTTCCCCTCACTCTTCTTCTCACCTGCTTCCCCTTCTTTCAGCCTTACAATAAACTCCAATTCGAGATGCCATAGTCTCACTGGCTAAATTCTATTTTTTTGACAATTTTTTTTTTGTTTTTTTTTTATTTGGCATCAAAAAATACCTGAAACTCCAAATTTTCATCCTACTTCTACCCCCTCCCCTCCATTAGTATTTTTGTGTGAACAAATTTAACCGTCGTTCCTGTTTCAAAGAAAAATGAAATTATTTTGTTTTTTTACATGAGCTCCACACAGGGGCACTGAGGAAAATAATTTCCATCATGGCCTATGTCATCTTTGGGGATGCTGTGTGGAGGGTTTTTTTAAGGAAAGGAAGTAGATGAGAGTTCTGGGAAGGAAAGGGGCTTAAGGGGTGGGTAGGAATCTGGGGTTCAGTGTGTCGTGGTCATCCGCCTCCTAGACCTAGACAAACCCCACCCCATGAACCCGGGCACCCCTGCTAAATTATGTCGTTGAATGACAGATCCGCCTCATTGAATTTTCATCCACACATGCGCAAGACATTCACGAGAACTTCGCGTCATTTTCATATTTCATTCGGCATCATGTTCTCGCGTGGTCAACCATCGAGCTTGATTGTGTTGGCCAAAGACAGACTAACAAAAAACATCTTACGCTCAATTGCTCTTCGAAATTAATATTGATTTTCTTTATTTCATTTTTCTACTTCAGGATAAAAACATATTACGTTTTTTACTTTACATTTAACTTTTAAGAGATTATAATTACAATGAATACGTCCGTTACTTTAATGAAATACATTGAGAAAATGAATGGTTGGTGTTTTTGTTTTTTTTTTTTTTTTTATCGGGGGGCATCGTCTACAGCGCTCCATTCCTCTTTCTATCTTTTATTTAACAATCAAAATATTCACTACAAATAATTTATATGGCAAAAAAAAGTTTTACGAGTCAGCTAGATTTTTTATATTTTTTTAACAGAAAATGGGTTCCATTGTATATTTGAAAAATGTATTTAATTTTTTAAAATTTCGTAGGGTAAAGTCAGTTTTGTGATTTTTCAATGGTCTGCGCTCTTGGCTAATATGTTATCATTATCAATCGTATAGTAATGACATCCCGTGATTTTTCACGTGTGTGCGCTAGATGATCAATAAATTAATAATACTGTAAGTTCAAGTCTAAATTCGTTAGTGTGGTTTTAGAGTATAGTTTCTTTCTTCCTAACTAATCTCCGGCGCACACCGAATTTGTATGTGGTGGCGTTCTCGGGGGTAGACGAACATCGGTGCACTCTGGATAATGTTTGCATTGAATTTCTTGGGATTGTTAGTGAATAAGGTATGAGGGGTGGCTGCTGGTTAAATCTATTTGGATTTGGAGTAATCCAAAATTAAGGATTCTTTCCCGAATGAGAGGGAACATGTGCTTAGTCTTCAAACGCCGCCATTCCAGAGCATATATTATTAAAATGTGCATAGGTGATGTGTAGTTGTAGTGTATATTGGAAACACGTATAAATGCTTAGGAAATGTGATGAACTTATGTCTAAAGGTATGAGAGAGATATAAAGAGACGGCCGGCATAGTCCAGCAGTAAGGCTCTTGACTAGCACTCCGAACACTCCGAAGGTCGCGGGATCGAATCCCGGCGTGGCAAAAAATTAATTTGATTAATTTGTGTTATTTCACAATTCAATCATTTAAAATAATATATTGTATATATGCGGCACGTTCCAGAGAGGAATATACTCTCAGTATTGCCCTGGTGTAAGACCACCATTCAGAATTGAAAAGTTGCTTGAAATGGCTTTAGCCGTGTTTGGTGATCAGATCTGAATAGCCAGGTACTTCACTTCCCCACCTTCCTCTTCCCTATCTCCTTTCTTTCCCCACTACCTTCAGCCTCACAACATACCCCAATTGGGGATGCCATAGTCCCACTGGCTGTTGGGAATCTTGTGAGGTATTCATGTAAAAAAAAAATTAAAAATTAGCGTATGAATGGTATAGCATAATACAATGTATAAAAGGGCGTGTCTGCATTGTATCTCGACTTTCTTATCATTTGGGAGGCGGGTATGGGAACTGCCGCTCCGGGAATCATTAACACCCCTGCCATTGGTCACCTTAAGTGGTTCGCTACTTTCGGTGATTTAGCAGAGGTCTGGTGGTTTTGTATGGATCTTGGTGGTGAATGCGTTCGCCCACCAAATGCGTGGCGGTTAGACTGGCGGGAGAGACTGGTTCAGGAAGGTTTGACGTAGACTTCTCCAGCCGAACTATCTTAACCCATCGCCTTGTGCTGCAGTGGGAGGGATGGATTCACACGTTTATAACTCCTGGACACATTGACCCCCAGATTACTACCCAACCTTCATACTCTTTTCCTTCCTTGTACTTCATTTCCTCCCTTTTCCTAAAATATCCTCCCTACAGCATCCCCAAAGATGGCATAGGCCTTGAGGGATTTTTGAAGTGAAATTCTTTAGCCACGTTAGTGATTTGAAATTTGGTTGAAAGGGAAATGCTAATAATTTTTTAATCCACAATACATTTACCATTAATATCACGTTATTAATATCAACTATTAACAACAGTTCAAAAGCAGTTGAACGTAAAATATATTTTTTTAAACGTGCGACGTATTAAATTCTAGAGATAAAACACCTTGTTAAGAAATTAAAGTTGATATTTAGTTGAGCAAGGGTTGAAATGTTTCTCCGCTTTTAACAAAGAGGTCAGGCATAGTTGTGGTTCGAGGATTTACACATAGATGTCAGGGTTGGCTATAGTCTTCCCTCCCAAATGGACCCTGTTGTAAATTTATAAATAGGATGAATTCATTATTTTCTACCTCTTTCTGCATTAGTTTGCCTTTAAAAGGAAACGTTATATTATCGGTCCGTTGGGGAGATATTAATATTGGATTGTTGTATATTCTTTGCCAATAAATTTATCTTTGATCTACCTTGGAATTCTTGTTGAAGTTTTTAAGACCTAAAATTTTACATTTGATTTTAATCGAAGCAAAACCTAACACACCTTGATCAGGGTTAGATTAGGGCTCTTCTGTTACAATTATTGGTTCATTGTTATTGATACAATAAATCTTACCCTACAACCTACTTCCAAGCAAATGAAATGAAATGAAGGATTAATAAGGAACTTTAGTGAAAAATATTCTGGTTTTAAAAAAATATGTTCATATAGACCAATAAACGCTGATTCTGAATATATAAGTTTTATTTAATAATATTAAACGCAGAGTTTTTTAAAAATATTAAAAAGTCCATTTTTAATCGGGTCGTAAAACACGCCGTCAAGGTGACGTCACTGTTCGACGTGTCGTGACGTCACCGTAAAGTCATTGTAGGGGAATGTATGATATGTCACAAGCCATCGTATTAATTTATTCGTTTATTTACATACTGTTTATAGAGATTTAGTTGTTGTGTTTAATGTTTAAAAAATAAAGGTATCTCTTATTAGTTATCTTTATTATTGAAAATATTCAAAAACTGCTGCACAAAAAAAATAGTAATGCTATTTCTAGGGAGAATACTTCGAACAACGGAATTCAAAATGGCGGAAGTAGATCAGCTGATTGCCCGATCCATTCACCATACATACGGTGGTTTTCGGGGGGTCTTGAAAAATTAAAACTTTGACAATTATTTTAACTATTAAAACTAGCTCTAAAAATAAAAATAAAAATGCAGTTATTTAGGTTAGAAGGTCATTATTCAAAAAAAAAAATTAAAAAAAATGGACTAGAGTTCTCCATTTGGAAGCATTAAGGTGAAACGAATTGTGATTAAAACTTTAACGAAACTTCACTAAATTATGACTAATGGAGATAGATGAAATAGAATCGAAAAACGAACAATGTGTTGAATAATTTGATAGAAACACTCGTTGATTAGAATGTCAAACGACAACGTACATTTACATGTTCTCAGATAAACATGGGCATAAAAGCTATAAAAACAAATGTTTAAAAACATGTTTTCATAAAAGCTGTTGTCAAAAAAAAAGTAAACAAAATATTTTTTCCAATTTTACGCGAGCACCGTTGGGCTCAATAGGCCACTTGCATGGATTTCATTAGAAAATTTAAAGATTACGAAAATGTTAGTAAATTTTTTTAGAAATGTACAGTTTTTTTTTTTAAACAAATCCGTTATTTGGGCTAGTGACGTCACCACATGAAAATGTCCCGCCTTCGATGATGTTGTATTTATTTTGTAAAATTCCACACTGATTTATTTTTTTTACATGGCAACACGTTGATTTCAGGTGAACTTTTGAATTTGACATTTAACATTCACTAGATTTATTGTTTGTGCTCTGCGAACTTATCATTTGGATTGACGTTTTGACAGATGTTGCGAAGAGAACTCCATACTTTTATGCCTACTGTACCTGTTTTAGAGGTATATTGGTAATGGTGCTGATTTTAACAAAAAAATAAATTTTATTATATTCTTATTATTAATATAATGTACAAGTATATTATATTGGATTTAGTCATTTATAGACGTTGAACATTGTAATGATTTATGAACCTGGTACCCGGCATGCGTTGCTATGCCATTTAATAAACCAATTGTTTCTCTCTGCGTGTCCTTTCCCATTCGTCCCGTCGCCCTTCCGCCTCACCTTCCTCTACCGCGTCCCCTTCCCCTCTCGCGTTCTCCCTTCCCCCGTCCCGTGAATCCCCCTCCATAGTTCCTCTCCCCCCTCCAAGTTTCCCTCCCCCCTCCCTGTTCCCCTTCTCCCCCTCCCGCGAACTTCCTACCTGAATTCTCCTCCCGCATTCCATACATTCAGTCCCAGTACGTTCAGTTTTCAAACGCCTCGCGGGCCACCTATTTTTTAATTTTTATTTTATTTAGGTATACAAATTTCAAAATGCCAGAACTCACTAGTAGTTTTATACAAACCTTGTCCTGACAAAAACGAACACATAAAAAAAAGAATTATCCAATTTGGTGCAGTCGTTCGGATGTTATGCGCGTACATACATTTCGGCGATTATTTTTATTTATATAGATAGATAGATAGATAGAAGATAGAATATAGAAGATAAATAGATAGATAGATGGATAGATCGATAAGATGGATTAAGTACTTAATATTAATATTATATCTCATAAATATTAAAAAATATTTTTGAGATGTAATATTTTTGGTATGCCTCGTTATTCTCCTGTGACATTCGTCTGGAAAACGTTATTTAAAAAAAAAAAGATTATAGTTTTTTCGCACACATAAAACTATGTCCCGTCTTTCCGGTTTATAAAAAATGGTCTGATTTTTCGGATTGAAATTTTCAAATAATCGCCAGTGTTTCAAAAATAAGATTAAAAAAAAACAGAATGTCTTAGAATATTTGCGCCAATCGGTTTTTTTAAATGTGATGCAAGTGGCCTATTCATCAATTAGTTTAAAAGAGCCAGTTATTTTTCTATACTCCTGGGATCCTAGCATGGTCGATCGATATAAATTTTATCGAAAATGTCGGTAACTTGTTTTCGCTTCCGAGCATGACTGCAGATCGCTTACGAATAAACAACAGCTCACGACGGTTAAGGGAATCCTATTTTATTTGACGTGGAACAATTGTTTGTTCGTTAGCGGCCTGAAATCTTGCTCGGGAGCGATGACAAGTTACCGACATTCTCGATAAAACCTATGTCGATCGACCATGCTAGAGGGCCTGGTCCCCTTATCTAATTCTCTCCTAATTCATCTCTACATTTTATAAATAGTCCTCCGCGTCGTCTGTCTGTTTGTCTGTCTGTCTGTTCGTGTAGTATCCGCGATAAACTCAAAAACTACTCACTATGGATATAGTGATTCGTGGGGAAGGTTTAAGTATATGATTTGTTAAGGTTATGTGTAAATTGGTTGAAAAATGACGATAATTGTTAGAATCTTCGGAAAAAGTCAAGCCGCCTGCGAGCTTTTATCGAAAACACTGCCTAATCCCTTTAAGATATAACAAAACATTGCATGGTGGGATATTCCTCTTTTATAGATCTACAAAAAAGTCCTCGGTGGTACTTATCAATCTCTTACGGATAGCTTACTATCTTCCCTTCTTTACGTCTCTACATATTATAAATTAAAGTCCTCCGCGTCGTCTGTCTGTCTGCCTGTTCGCGATATCTATCCTTTACGCCTTTACGGAGAGCTTACCATACCCATTCTATCAAAAAAATGGTCACGTACAATGCGGTGATTGGAAAGTTATTTAGACTGATACAGTATTCATCCTTATCAACTTAAATACGTTAGTTACCTCAAGTATTTCATGCACATTATTATAATCTTTCGCACCATCTCTATGAATTATAAATTAAAGTCCTCCGCGGCGTTTGTCTGCCTGTCTCTTCGCGATGAACTCAAAGATGGTAGTGGTTATAAAGGTTGAATAACCATCCAGTAAATGGCGTTGTGTTTAATTAGCCAGAGCAATGCGTGGCCGGGTCAGCTAGTTTAACCCAAAACTACTCCCTTAATCGACCTAACTGGCTCCTGGACAATGAAACTATTATTGTTGTTCGATAATAGTACCAATCCATATATCGCATTCGTTTCTAAATGTCAGCTCATTTCACTAATCAAGTACGATATTCGTTATATTAAATAAACCATTTCGTAAAAACCCTGTCATCTCGTGTATGCTTAGCTTAGTAGGGTGGTTAATACCACATAACAAAAAAATAATGTATTGTATTTATTATATTAACTGGTTTAATAAATAATGAAAACAGAAAAAAAAATTACCCGAAAAGGTTATTTCAATTTTCGGGACAACTAATGGTGAATTAAAATTTTCAAAGGGATTTCCACAAAGAGATCTGCCCCCTTTGTCGCTTTACAGGTGATATTGTATGTCCAATTTAAAAGGTTTGGCTAATAATGTAATTGTACCGCGTTAAACATTATGTTTCAAATTCTGTTTATGACACCCTGTACGCTTTAGATGGAGCTTTGGTTGACTCGCCCATGGCGCTGACAAGGGTTAAGGGAAAGAGGAACACCCTGTAATTTACGTGACAATGATATTATTGTTTCATTAGGATTACTCGTTGAGTGATTAGTAACATATTTTTAAGAATACCGCAATTTTAATATATTTATAATTTGGGAGGCGGGCATGGGTACCGCCGCCCCGGAAACAATTTATTGGATAATCAACACATCTGCCGTAGGTCACTCCAAGTGGTTAACTATGTTTGGTGACTTAGCAGGGGTGCCCGGGTTCATGGGGTGAGATTTATCTAGGTCTTGGAGACGGATGTGTTTGCCCATCTAATGCGTGGCAGGCAGAATCAGGAGAGACTGGGCACATTAAACCCCAGATTCCTATCCGCCCCTCACCTTATTCCTTCCCAGAACTTCTTCTCGCCTTCTTTTCCATAAAAAAAGGTCCTCCACACAGCATCTCCAAAGATGGGGGTGTGGAGATTGGGATATACCTGAACTGTCAAGCAAAAAGCTGCAATTTTGAATCTGAAGGGTAACATTGAGATTTTCTCCATCTAATAGATGGGTAAGGAAGAAGAAATTATAGTGCAAAACAAAATAAGCATTTTTTTCAAAATAATGAACAGAAGGGAAAAGGAAATTTATAATTAAAATAAGAGCAGAAGAAAAAGGAAACTTTAAATAAAATAATTAACAGAAGAGAAGTGGAAATTAATAATTAAAGTAACGAACGGAAAAGAAATGGGTTTTCATAATTAAAATAATGAATGGTAGAAAAAAGGAAATTTATAATTAAAATAACGAGCAGGTATGGGGGCTCCATCGAAGCCAGGGTAAAGTTAGCCTCCCAAAAACTGGGCGTACTGTACAGGGCCTCCAGATACTTTAATAGTACACAACTGCTAACCCTGTACAAATCACAAGTGCGCCCCACGGTTGAATTTGGCAGCCACCTCTGGTCTGGAGCTCCAAAATACCTGAAAAATACCCTCGACTCTGTGCAGAAACGGGCGGTCCGTTTGATAGATTCTCCCATCTTAACAGACGGATTGCAATTTTTAGAGCACAGGCGTCGGACGGGAATACTATTCTTGTTCTACCGGTATTACAACGGAAGATGCTCTGAGAAACTGGCGTCATTGATCCCTTCGGCACCGGTGCATAGTCGGGAAACACGCCAAACGCGTACTCAACATTTGTACACGGTTGACATTTGTCACATGAGAACGGGTCGTTTCTTCGACTCGTTCTTGTGTTCAACGGCTCGGCTGTGGAATGATTTGCCGGCCTCTGTGTTTCCTCCTTCCTACAACATGGGTCTCTTCAAGACGTTTTTGTGTTCAACAGCTCGGGCCTCGAGCCTCTGTGTTTCCTGGGTCTCTTCAAGACCAACGTTCATTCCTTCCTCTCCTCAAAAAGACCCTCCACACAGCATCCCAGATGACATAGGCCCTGAGGGAAATTATTTTCCTGTGTGGAGTTAATGTAAAAAAAACGAGCACGAGAAAAAAGGAAATTTATTATAAAAATAATGAACCGAAAAGAAAAATATTATTAACAGAATTGAAAAATAAATGTGTAGATTATTAAAATAATGGACAAAAAAGAAAAGATAATTTTTAAATAAAAATAAAATAGATAATTGTTTCAAACAGAGATACAAAAAAGACGTACGAAGTAAGTGATTAAGTTTTTGAAGTTGTTTAAAATATTGTGCGGTCTAAGTTATATAATGTACTAAACGCAAACATGTTGTGCGCAGAATAATTTAGTGTTGTCGAAAAACTTGTTACTGGTAATAGCAAACAACAAACTTTCGGACCCGCCTAAATTTTATTCGGCTAAAACGTTGACCGAATATTATAGCGTAAGATATGATATGCGAGTTGTGTTTTTGTGCCCTTAGTTTGCTGTTTGTAACTGTCCTAAATAAGTTGCCTAAAAGCGTGGCATTTGAAATGTTTTGAGAAAAGCTCCCTCGGGGTTTCCCTCCTACGTATAATAGACACATCTCTATTACTAAAATTCTTTAAAAAAAACACATTAAAAAAATTCCAAGGAAAATAAATTTTACAGACAAAAAGAATAAGCTGTTATGAAAGTGAATGAAAAAGTAACTAAAAACAACAGTAGCTTTTGATTAAGTGCCCAAAATCGTTAAATTTATTTTCTTTTTAAGGATTAGGGTGGACTTTAAATTCTGAATACAGGGGATGAAACGCATATACTAGAATATGAGCCCTAAGCCGACTTTATTTTGCTCATACCGAGAAGAATCGGGAGGGATGTTAATCTTCCCCTAGCATTAAATTTGGCTTCTTTGGCCATTTTGGTTTTAACTTTGAAAGGTTTTAATCGATTTTTTACAAAGAGACTATTTATGGGGAGATTATTTTTTGAAGGAAGCAGTACTTGCCTTATGGGTAAACTATGTTCAAACATATCTATTTTTTAAATTCTCTTATATATTCAATAATATTGTTATTTAATTTATAAAAACTTATATAAATAAAGTTTATTTCCAAAAAAATGCTATTTAATTATTATCTTCTCCTTCTCCTCTGTTTAACCTTTTGAAGGAATTATCAAACTGTGGTTAGGTCACACACAGATGATATATTTATATTATTTCTTTATACTCGTAAGTACTTGTTAAGGGCCCGCAACCCGGATTTGTACAGATTTATTACATATTTCCCTTAAACACGGTAAGTTTTAATGCTACACTTCTATCTAGACTTTGCCCGCGCCGAAACGCAAATTATATAAAATTCCCTCGATAGAAAAAATCGCAAAGTATGCTCCAAAAATTATTATTAACACGTTTGTTTCAGTTATTTTACAAGTTATATGTATGAAAACAATTCACAGTGTTTCTTTAAATGCTGTTTAAGATAATGCCCGCGAGATTTTTGCTCTATTTTAAACGAGTCGTGTTTTATTAAACATTTTCGCAATTTTCGCATCGATTTTGTCGATGTAAATGTTAGCGCTCTTCTCTAACACTCGTCATTTCGTATCTCTTCATCTTCTTCTTTTCGGGCCCGGTTGCAGAGCCTTAAGAAAAATTTACAGCTTTTATTACCAACATATATCCGTTTCTGAGTAAAATGTCGAAAATTATTAATGGTTACCCTTAATTATTATGGTACCCTTTAAAGTTTCTCCAATTACTGCCTGATTATTTATAATATTAACACAAAAAAAATTATTCAAAATCCATGGTAAAGTTGCTAGTAAGCAAAACCGTTTTTAACCAAAGGCGAAACATTAGTATCCTATATAAATCAATCAATGTATTACCTGGGTGTGCTATTATGTGGCAAAAATTGCATTACAGCATATATTCGGCAGTCCATATAAAACAATGGTGGATCATGCACCCAATACGCGTCTCATACAAAATAAAGTAATGAAAGTATCTGTGTTTCAAAACAAATATGATCAAAGAACCCTTGAATATATTATACCATTAATATTTAACAAATTGCCATATGAATTTAAAGAATATTGCTCTACAACAAAATTCCCACTGATGTTAAAATCATGGCTATTAGGGAGTAACCTTATGTATAAAGATTAATATTTTGCTCATTCTTACCATGCATTAAATTGCAAATATATGATTAACTACTAATGGATTGCTGTTAATGTTGCCAATGTATTGCATTCTTAACTGTTACATGATATTTAAAAGAATATATATATTTCCCTATTCCACTATTTTTCACCATAAAAATTCTGATTCTGAAATATTTTCAAAATTTACATACCACAATGTTGGTACGTATGTTATATGTTGTTGCTACGCTAATGCTTTTATGATTATTTAATTTGTTGTTGTAACTAATCTGTGGAACTAATCTCCTGCTGACAAGGTAATTACAGTAGCTTAGCGGGTAATAAATTCCAATTGTATGCAATTTTTATAGAATAATAAAAAATAAAATTAGATTTAGCGTAAATGCAAATCTAAATATTATAAATAATCGAAAAAATATTTTTAAATGACCATTATTGAACCGGTTACCTTTGTAAATTGTGCCTTTAATTACACCCCTTCCTACTCCTGCCATTCCATTGACACCATTAAGTTGATTTATAATTACTTTTTAGTAAACCCTGAGGAAGAAACCCATTGCTCTCGAAACATGTCGGTTTCTGTTTTAATTTTGAATATCATTTTCAACTTATTTTTCGTATAATAGGTAACTACTCTTTTCATTGGAAACAATCAACAATGGTTAGACGAGAGGTTCTGTGTTCCAGTATCAGTTGCGACCATTATCTTTTACTATTTTTCTGTGTTAAGAGCGTTTAACCAGCCAGCGGACGAAAATCCACATTTCGTCGAAAGTTGTTCTTACGATCGTGAAGGGCGGTTACACAAACGGACCAATTTTCGCCAAGAAACACATGTACGTACATATTTTTTAATGATTTTATTGAAACCAAAAATTAAAAATCTAAAACATACGTTTGCTAGATAATGTATTGATTTATTTTACTGCATGATTTTATTATTTGAAATGGGTGTGGTATAATACCAAAACTTTTTTGAAAATTGAACAAATCTGCCAACGACCTATGGAATAACCTTATAATTCTAAAAATTAAAAAATTTTCTCAAAATTTATTACATACGAATGCTAGATAAAAGAACAATCTTTCGAAATCCATTTATAATTTTTTGTGGAAAAGAGTCAATACGTCTAAAAACTTTTTTGAAAATGACGTATTTCCGGTTTTCTCTGGTAATGCCCTCTTAATGTTATTTTGACTACACCTCTACCTCCTAAATTTATAGGTAAATTAATTCGTTCTATAGCTGAATTTGGATGATGGCAATTAAACTTTGTTATCGTAGTCCTAATTAACCGTTCTAAACTATCTAAGTCTGTATTGGACCGTTTAATTATGCCAAATGAGTACGTTAGTAGAGGTATTGCCCAAGTATTTATTGCTTTTACTAAATTTTTAGCAGATAGATTGCATTTTAAAATTTTTCTGATCCTAGTTTGAAATTTAATCCTAATATCATTTTTAATACTAGTGTGATCTAATCTATTCGATTGCGGGAATCATAAATATTTATAAACCTCATCCCCTTATGAAATTTAATTTAATTTTAAAATTTTATAAATATACCCTCGTCTCCATCTACAATTTTGCCTTTCTCCATATGGATCGTTCTACATTTATCTAAACCAAAAGTCTTTTTTTTTTACATGAGCTCCACACAGGAGGCCCTGAGGACAATAATTTCCCTCAGGGCCTATGTCATCTTTGGGGATGCTGTGTGGAGGGTTTTTTAAGGAAAGGAAGGAGAGGAGAGTTCTGGGAAGGAAAGGGTTTAACGTGTGGGTAGGAATCTGGGGTTCAGTGTGTCCTGGTCATCCGCCTCCAAGACCTAGAAAAACCTAACCCCATGAACCCGGGCACCCCTGCTAAACCACCAAACGTAGCGAACCACTTGGGGTGACCTATGGCAGAGGTATTGGTTATCCAACAAAGGTTCCCGGGGCGGCGGTACCCATTCCCACCTCCCAAATTGAGATAATTATAAGATATTAATATCATCTGAACAAATTTTAACTACCTTAATCATTTTCTCTAAATTTGATTCAGAATTTGAAAATAATTTTATATCATCCATATATAATAGAAGTGAAACTATACTACTCTCTCTTGTATTTCCCTTAATTTTTATTCCAAACTTGCTTTTATTTTACATTTTAGATAGAGGATTCAATGTTAAGCAAAACCAAAGAGGACTCAATGAGTCTCCTTGAAAAATCCCTATTTTTATTGAAATACCCGGTACTACTATTTTCTTACCCTTTAAATTAACTAGTAAATACAGATTTAGTAAATCATGATTATTATTTTCTTCTTCAATGATTTCTTCTAATTTTCTTCAAATATATATGTTACTGATAAAGAATTAAATTTTTGATTTTATCAACGGTGAAATTACATGGATTATATTTGTGAAAACAGTTTGTGGGACAGACAGTAAAAATTATATATTTATATGCATGATACACTGGCATCCAGAAGATTAAACTATCAAAACGTGTTTAAATAGAATAAAACCACCCCAGTTCTAAAAGTTTATATTACATAGTATTAAAACTTTAGAGTTCAAATCTCTGGATTAATATTAAAAACAACATTTAATTACGCTAAACATATTCCAGTGTTTACCTTCGAATAAATACCATAGTTTTGATCCTCCTATCTAATTGGGTCAATACATCTGTGGGAGTAGGAACTCCTGTTTGATAATAGACCTCCCGATTACTTGACGTTATCAAAGGAGAGCCAGGTTTCCAGAAGTAAGTAGGTACACTGGTATAGCCAGTGGTAAAGGATGGACACTAAAAAACCTTTCGACGATACGTTACTTGACATGTAATAGGTTATCTTTAAGTGAAATAAAAAAAATGTTTTTTATCTATTTATTACCGCACTTTTTGGTGACTTTTACATCCAGAGTGGAAGATACTCTCAGTATCGCCCTGGTGTAAGACCACCATTCAGAATTGAAACGTTGCCTGAAATGGCTTTAGCCGTATTTGGTGACCAGATCTGAATAGCCAGGTACTTCCCCACCTTCCTCTTCCCTACCTCCTTCGCTCCCCACTACCTTCAGCCTCACAACATACCCCAATTGGGGATGCCATAGTCCCACTGGCTCCAGACGGGAGTTGTTGGGACTCTTGTGCGGTATTCATGTAAAAAAATATATATACATGAATTGTAAAAATGGTGCAGTTTTTATTACACATATTTCGCACAAGTATTTATTATAATAAGTTGAGATATTTACATCGTGGGACGTCGGATATTTTTTTTAACATTAATCTCCCTCAGGGCCTTCGTCATCTTTGGGGATGCTGTATGGAGGGTATTTTTAGAATAGGGAGGAGAGGAAATTCTGGGAAAGAAAAGGGTATTAGGAATTAACTTGAACAAAAATATTTCCGTTCCCAAATAAACACAAAATTAATTTGCTGAATGCAGCCAAATCATAATTAGCGCGAACACATGGCTAACACTGAGAGTCCGAAAACCTATGAATGCAAGCAATTCTGGACAATCAAATGCGTCATTTCGAGTTTTGTATAGAAATACCAAGTCAGTGCAAATTCTTCTGTCCCACCGTTTAAGCACATTAATAAGAAGCCGAAAGAAGGAAAACTGCTTTGCTGACAACAGCACATAAACTTTTAAACGGTAACATCTGTATTCCCGATATATTACAAAAATTTGAGTTTTATGTCCCCGACAACTTCACAAGAGCACGCAGACACAGAACTTTTGTTGTTCCGAGATGCAGAACTAACTTACCATTAGTAATGCCGCTCGGAAAAATGATTATTTTACTAAATTTCCTGCCCCCTGATATAGATATTTTTAAACTAAATATTGATCAATTCAAAAACGCTATTATTACTTAATAAAATAAAATGTATGTTTATTATTGGTTATGTAACTGTAAATGTGCATTTAAAATAAAATAAATAAATAAATAAATTTAAAAGAGTGTTGAAGACCAACAATTTTTTTAAAACTTAGAAAATGAAAGAATTTATTTTGTATTCTTTCAATAGCTTGTATCTATTTTGTAATTTTCATTCCTTCCTATCCTAAAAAAGACCCTCCATATAGCATCTCAGATGATACAGGTCCTGAGGGAAATTATTTTCCTCAAGGGGTTTTTTGAGTTTCCTGTGTGGAGTTAATGTAAAAAATAAATAAATAAAGTATTGTATTGTACCAGACAGGAGAATTGTACTAAACTGACTTCTAACGAAGACAAAATATATGTAACAGTTTGTGGAGGTCGAACAATGTCATTGATCTGCAGTCGTGTGGCAATCCGATTGGTACCCCATCAACCAATTGAAATCAATCTCTGTCACAAGACTCTCGCTCGCGCTGCGACGAAGTTCACCTATTCATTCTACTTTAAACTCCCGGTCAAGACGCATCTTGCATATTGTGTTTGTTTGCCCTTCACATTAATTATTATTGTTTCAGCCTTACTAAAAAACCCACTGAAAATTTTATTCAATTGACAAACGGCCGCGGATGTGAAAAGGTTACTAATTAAAAAATTGTTCATGGAAAAAAATACACGTGGTTTACACGGCCTGAGAGGGTAGTTTATCTCTATTTTATTAATGATGTCTGAACGAAATTTGGAATTTTTCCAAAGTATTTTAAATGTACTATACATATATTTCTAATTTTTGTAGGTGTCGTAAAAACAAATACCGTTTACACTTTGAAAAATTAAATTGTTGCCAGATTTAAAATACATTTTAAGAACAAATCTTATTAGTAATGTTATCGTGTTTTAGTGTATTTTTGTTTTATTCATGTTGCTGCAGCAACACAGGTTATTGGCCGTGCTGCGGTTTTTTTAGTAAGGCTGTTAATATATAATATTTAACTATGATGTTGTATTCTGTTTCTGTTGTAATTTGTAAATAAACTTATAAGTATTGTACCGACATACTGCATATTTAATTTACGACGCACCTTACACACATTTAAACATCTTCATTTTATACCATAAGTTTAACAAACCTAACATTATTGAAATTTCTTATTAATCTACTTATAAATTCCATTTGTAAGCCTGTATTAGAAATATCCATTATTTACAAATCATGTTCCTACGAAATTAATTTCGTAATGGAAGGAGTTACCTATTTGTTTATATCTACATATATACAGGGTGTTTAGGGACCCTATTAGGTACCCTCCAAAATCTTGCTTACTGCGTACAGTGGTGTACAAAAACTCACTTATTACTGAATTACAACTTTGAATGATAAAACGTCCAAAACTAGGTATAATTTTTCCGAATAACAATTTTTAACAACAGACAGAGAATAAGGAACCCCAGTCCATTTTTTTTTTAATGAATAATGACCTTATAACTTAAGTAACTGCATATTTTTAATTATTTTTAGAGTTAGTTTTAATAGTTAAAATATTTGTCAAACTTTTCATTTTTCAAGATCCCCCGAATACCACCGTATGTATAGTGAATCGTGTGACGTCATCACTCACCAAAAGTTATTTTTATTTTGAACAGGTGTAGTCATTTTGTATGACAGTTATATGGAAGAAGCTATGATACTATTCGAAAAGTTAAAACCTTATTTAGGTGGAATTATTTATTTATTATATTATTAATATTAGACTATATTTTATTAGTGGTATAAAAATTTAATGAAATATTTATTTTTTGCTTCACGAGTCGTAACCAATATATTATGGAAACCGAAGTAACATTTCCCACACGCACACTTAGGAGCGACCAAGTCCCGCGCCACTTCAGGCCGGCTAAACAAGTCCCACAGTGAACTGCGGTGTAAACCTATCGGTCTGTACTTTTCTGCGCGGCGGCTTGAAGTGCCGCGGGACTCGGTCGCTCCGAAGTGTGAGTGTGAGAGATACGGCGTCGGATCAGCTGTTCGACTCCCACCATTTTGAAATTCGGAGTTCAAAGATTGGCCCTGGAACTAGCATTATTATTTTTTTTGTACGGTAATAAGTTAATAAGAGATACCTCTATTTTTGAAACTGACTTATTTAGACCTAAATAATGTTTCAATAAACACAACAACTAAATCTCTATAAACGGTATGTAAATAAACGAATAACGCGAAATGTTGTTAATACGATAGCTTGTGTCATACATTCCCGTAAAATGACTTGAAAATTACGGTGCAGTGACGTCACCACTAAATATTTTAATAATACCAACTTGACAATGTGTTTCAATGACACGATTAAAAATGGACGTGTTAATATTTTTTTAAAAACTCTGCATTTAATATTATTTACTCAAACTTATATATTCAGAATCAGCGTTTATTGGTCTATATGAACACATTTTTTTAAGCCATAATATTTTTCACTGGAGTTACTTATACGCAAAAAAATGCAAAACATCGGAATGATTCCATTAATTTGCACAATACCGTACTTGATTTACTTTAACAAGTGATTTCTGACATTATTTGGAGTAAAAAATGTGAATGAAATTTTGGTAAAAAACATAATAATTATTTACCTTTTTTATTCCAAATGATCATCACTGGTTAAAGTGGTCACTGCGTCCCTTAACAACGTGTATATTTACTGTGGGTGGATTGTTTTATAAATGAAAAGTATGAAAATTATTTTACAATTTGGGAGGCGGGTATCCAAGCGGGCGGCCACCTCATGTTAATTTTTTCTCATGTGATCAACATCGTATTTCCTGGATTTTCTTTCCATGTATTTCTGATTCTTCGCCAGTTATTAGATCTCCTGGGCAAGCCCGTAAAACGCCTCGCAGGACCCGAATAATTAATTACCCGGGCCTTGCCGGGTCCCGTTAAGTGTCCCGGGCCCGAGGGACCTGGATAAAGTTATGCGCCATTACGGGAGGATGTATTTATTAACGATTTAAAAGGTTTTTCCAGCCCGTTTTCGACGTATTCAATTTTAACGTCTATTTTATTTGATTTTTGACGATTTATTGTCGGATGTTAATTTCCACGTATTCTAAAATATTTTATTTTTCCGAGATTTCTGATGAAATATGTCAACGGTCGGGAGAAATTTTACATGAAACGAACTGTACAAAATATTACAGAACTGGATTTTAAAAATCTCTACATATTATAAATTAAAGTCCTCCGCCGCGTAAGTCTATCTGTCTGTTCGTGATAAACTCAAAAACTACTGATTTTCATGCGGTTTTCACCAATAGATAAAGAGATTCGTGAGGAAGGTTTAGGTATATAATTTGTCAAGGTTTTGTGTAAACTTGTTGAAAAATATAAAATACTAGCTGGTACCAGGCATGCGTTGCTACGCCATTTAATAAAGAAATTGTTTCTCTCTGCTTGTCCTTTTCCATTCGACCCGTTCCCCTCTCAGGATCCCACTACGCCTCCTCCGCCTTCCCTCTCCCCACTCCACTCCCGCTTTCCCCATCCCGCGAACCCCCCTCCCGAGTTCCCCTTCCCCCTCCTGGGTTCCCCTCCCCCCCTCCCGTGAACCCCCTACTCGAGTTCCCTTCCCTCCTCCCGCATTCCATACATTCATTCCCGGTACATTCAGTGTTCAGACAGCTGGCGTGCCATCTATTGCAATTTTCTTATAGAAATTTCATAATGCCAGAGCTCATCAGTAGTTTTATACAAACCTTGTCCTGACAATAACGAACACAAAATAAAAAGAATTATCCAATTTGGTGCAGTCGTTCGGAAGTTATGCGCGTACATACATTTCGGCGATTCATTTTTATTTATTCCTATAGAAGAAGAAGATAGAAGATAGATAGATAGATAGATAAAGGAGAATGTTTGTATGTGGTGGACGAGCGGGCTGGCAAGCAGACGGTGTAAATTTGATTTCAATGCAAATCTACAATTTATGCCGAGGTTGATGAAATTTTGCATATGTGAAAATGAGAGGAAGGTCATTGTCTACATTTGATTTCCAAAACTCAGCTAGTAAAAAATTAAATCAAAATGCCTGATTTTTTTTCATTAGCATTTCCGCCAGGGCCTCGGTCATGCTGTGTGGGGGGTCTTTTTAGGGAAAGGAATCAGAGTGACGGACCTACGAATCCATTCCTTCCACTGCGGTGCAAGATAATGGGTCAAGAGAGTCCGGCTGGACGTGGTTTGCGATGGATCCGCTTTCACAATATCCTTCAATTCTTCATTATCAACTTTGGTTTCCGGCCGTCCACGGGGCTTGTTCCGCAGGTCGAAATATCCAGAACAAAAACGTTGGAAACAAAAATGCACTGCACTTTTCTTTTGCGGCACCGTCGCCATACACATCATTAATCCTTCGAGCCGTTTCTGCTGCACTGATGCCACGGTGCCACGGTTTACGAGTGCCACTCGTACTCGTAAATAACGCGATATTTCAAGTTTTCTATTTTGTAAACTAAGTGACGCAAAGAAAAAAAACAATTAAGGAAAAAACAAACGAATTATAATTTTAGAAACACAAATACATGAGAAAAAAGCTCTATAAGTTTGAATTTAGAATTCCTAACCAAAGAGAAGATATTTGAGATCAAAGTTGCCAGTACGGAGAAATGCCAATTTCATAATATGTATATTGTATATATTAACTCAATATGTTTGTTGCATTAATAACATGGAATTTGGGTAAGGGCGCTATAAAGGTCCTATAAAGGTGCGCCGATAAAAGTCCTATCATTACTTTCGATCCAAAGTTTTACGTTATCTTTGAAATTGTTTTGTGCATCACATTTGTTTAATCTATCTGGACGAATGTTGTTATATCTTTTCATAAGATATCTCAAGTTTCTTTGAATAAAACTAAAATAAATACACAAAATTCTTTGAAGTTCATGTCTCTTTTCATTTAATTAAAATTCTCATTATTACTAGTGGTTAGAAATATATAAACATTTTCTAGAGGTTGCTTTCTTTATTAAAATTTCATTATCTCTGAGAAAATAACATAAAGGTTAATTAAAACCCTTATAATATTATTTAACGTAGAAATATGAATAAATCTCGGGCTTTATAGCGTGGCAGTATAAAATATATTACAATTTTCAGGAAGTACCGACGGAGTACAGTCATATCACGCACAATTTCAAATACAACCATCTCTTTAAAGTAACAATTCCTCTAGGTTTAATAAAATCTGTTTATAAAGCACCTACTTCAGAAAGGTTTCGTACCTTTAATATTGAAATAAACTATACAGTACCTACTCGTCTGTTAAACTGAAACCCGGCTTTATATTATTCAAAATTTAATCTCAATTAAATTCACATAAGTACCTTTATTAAAACCTACTCTCGTATAAGCTAAACAAACTAGGGAAGGTTTCTCGGATTTAGAAGTACTTGTTAAAGGGTCTGGGATAGGTCGTAAAGAAGAAGGAGGAAAAGTGTAGTGCATGAAGCTGTAAACAAAACGTTGGGCATTTTATTACGTCCGGTACACTAATGTCGTCGTTACGGTGCGGTTCAGAAAGGTTCGTGTTCTTCAAAATCGAGTTATGAAATAAATAGATCGAAACGAAAGCGCTTTAAATATTTTACTGTTATCTCTACACATAACACTGTGCCCGTAAAGTTTTTATTTAAAAAAAAATAATATTAAAGGAAAGACAAACATTTCCTGCTTCAATCACATTGCGGAAAAATTTGCTTGCGTCTGATGGAGGACTCAATCTGTAACTTTTTAGGTGGGTATGGGTACCGCCAATTTGGCTGCCATGTTTGACACTCGCTTCGTTCGACGACCTAGCTGGGGTGCCCGCGTTCATGGGGTGATGTTTATCTAGGTCTTGGAAGCGGGACCTCCTGTGTGGAGCTAATATAAAAAAATAAGAATTGAACTCATGACGTCTGGCTGGGACTCAATGGCGATGCCAACTCATCCACTGATCAACCGTAATTTTGCATATCTGCATGACTCTTGTTCTCGGATGCTGTTATGTTAATCTTGTGATATGTTGCCAATGGTATGCGTTGGAGGATACACAAGAGATAGGCCAGCTCATTCACCTATCAGCTATGGGAAATGCTGGAAAATTTTCGTTTTTGGTTTTGTTTTATGTTTTAGAACTAGAATATTATTTAATGTTGTTCCTCTGGAACTAGCATACCTTACTCCTCGATGTTATCCGAATTTGTGCACGTGCGTCGTAACTCACAAAAGAAAGATTACCTTAGCTTAGACAATTTTTATCACAATTTTATTGACAATTTTAAAAAAAAAATTAGGATTTTTATAACAATTATCACCCCCAAAGTTTTTCGGTACGAGCCTGGAATATGTGAGTATACATTTATTTACAGGTTGCGAGTAACTTTTAAATTCTAAAGAGGGGATATTCGAGTTCAAATTGCCAGTTTAAACAATGCTGCGGTGTTAATTATTTTGCATAATATTTTTTAATATATCAGTACGGGACTGTGCGATGAGGCGGTAAAAAATCTCATTTACTTTTGTGAATTGTTTAGTACACTATTTCAAAGTCAAGAATCTCAAATAATTTTAATTTTAATTTTTTTTTATTATTATTAAGTTAAAAGAAACATAATATTTCGCTTTCTTAACTTAATTAAATAAAATAATTTAAACCATGCCTTATTTTTACATTATGTTCAGAAGAAACAAATATTTTCAGGATTGCAGTTCTAAAAAAAACGTTTCCTTTCTGAATCGTGCAGCATATCGAAAAATGATAGAAAAACTTGGTTTTTTGTTTATGTTTTATATAGATTAGGTACCGCCGCCCCGGGAACTATTTATTGGATCACATTCATGCCCTCTGGTTGGAAAAAAACGGTTATCCATCCTAATCCAAAGAAGGGTGACCGCTCCAACCCGGCCAACTACCGCCCCATAGCGATCACATCAGTTCTGTCTAAGGTGATGGAACGTGTGATCAACGACAAACTGCTCACATACCTCGAGAAGAACAAAATTATTAACGATCGTCAATACGGATTCCGGCGGAACCGCTCGTGCGGTGATCTTCTCGCGTATGTGACGCATGTTTGGGGGCGATGCCTGGAACGTTTCGGTGAGACCCAAACGGTTGCACTATCTCCAAGGCCTTTGACCGGGTTTGGCACCGAGAACTTGTCAACAAACTGCATTCTTACGGACTTCCCGCTTCCTTGTGTACGTGGATTGGTGACTTCTTGAGGGAGAGGTCGATTCTGACGGTAGTCGATGGTTTCACCTCTTCCTCACACTCGATAAATGCTGGCGTCCCGCAGGGATCGGTTCTGTCTCCGACTTTGTTTTTGTTGCACATCAACGACCTTTTGTCATGTGCACCAATTCATTGTTACGCGGATGACAGTACAGTTCATGATAGCTTTTTGTTTGACAAGCCCCCAAAGGGCTCACAAACTCCAACAGCTCGTAGAGCTTTGAAGCAAAGAATGGACGGTTACCTCGAGAGTGTTTGGTCTTGGGGTAAAAATAATCTCGTTGTATTTAATGTTTCAAAGACCCAATCTTGTCTGATTACGTCTAAAAGGGATCGAAATGAAAATCTAGTCTCTTTCAACGGAAGAAATCTTCCGAACAGGCCCTCCATCGAAATGCTTGGTGTAACCATAAGTGACCAGCTCAGGTATGGGGGCTCCATCGAAGCCAGAGTAAAGTTAGCCTCCCAAAAACTGGGCGTACTGTACAGGGCCCGCAGATACTTTAATAGTACACAACTGCTAACCCTGTACAAATCACAAGTGCGCCCCACGGTTGAATTTGGAAGCCACCTCTGGTCTGGAGCTCCAAAATACCTGAAAAATATTGTGACTTTGTGCAGAAACGGGCGGTCCGTTTGATAGATTCTCCCATCTTAACAGACGGATTGCAATCTTTAGAGCACAGGCGTCGGGTGGGAATGCTATCCTTGTTCTACCGGTATTACAATGGAAGATGCTCCGAGAAACTAGCATAATTGATCCCTTCGGCACCGGTGCATAGTCGGAAAACACGCCAAACGCGTGCCCAACATTTGTACACGGTTGACATTTGCCACATGAGAACGGGTCGTTTCTTCGACTCGTTCTTGTGTTCAACAGCTCGGCTGTAGAATGATTTGCCGGCCTCTGTGTTTCCTCCTTCCTATAACATGGGTCTCTTCAAGACCAATGTTCATTCCTTCTTCTCCTCAAAAAGACCCTCCACACAGCATCCCAGATGACATAGGCCCTGAGGGAAATTATTTTCCTCAGGGCCTCCTATGTGAAGTTAACGTTAAAAAAAAAACTCTGCCATAGGTTTCCCTAACTAGTTCGCTATGCATGATGATTTACCAGGGGTGCCCGGGTTCTTGGGGTGAGGTTCGTTCGGGTCTTTGCGGTGGACGCATCTGCCCAGCATCCTAAGTGATTCACCATGTTTGGTGACTTAGCAGCGGTGCCGGATTCATGTGGTGAGGTGATGCTTGCCTACCAACTGCGTGGCAGGCTGGATCGGGAGAGACTGTTTGAGGCAGAACTTTTTGCCTCTTCAGCAGGTCTTTCTAAGAATATCGCCTTGCTCTGCAGTGGGAGGGATGGATGGATGGTAGGTCCGTTAATCCCAAAACCACTGACCACTGACCCCCGATTCCTACCATTCCTCATACCTTTTCCATTCAAGAACTTCTACTCCTTCTTTTCCTCAAAATACGCTCCACGCAGCATCCCCAAAGATGACATATGGTCTGAGGGGAATTATTTTTCTCAGGACCTCCTGTGAGGAGCTAATATAATATTTCTTTATTGTGCATACCTATATACTCTTACATAGACTAAAGAATAACCCATGAATTGCCTTGTGGGCGTGTTTCGAGATGAAGTTTTCCAAGTTAAGCCCAATTTGGGCCTATTTTTTTCTTTTTATTTAATGACAATATAAGATAAAGTAAAATTACAAAATGAGTAATACAAAGAAAAGTGGTTTGTTCACAGTCCTCCTCACGAGGTATTCCTGTTCCAAGGCGGACTGTACTTTGCTGAATGGGTGTTAATTTTTATTTCCTCATCTTCTAGTTTCTTGATTTTAATAAATAAATAAAATAAAATTATTTATGTTTGTTGTCTGCAGGTTGTATTGGGGTTACTTCATAATTTTAATGATTTCCTTAGCTTCCTGTTTACTTAACCATAATTTGATGTCTTTTTTAAACATTTGTATCTCCATGGTGTTCTTAATTTCAATTGGAAGGACATTATATAATTTTGTAGCATAGAAATGATGGTTTTTCTGGCCAAAAGATGTATTTAATTGCGGGATGTTTAGTAGTTTTGAGGATTTTGACCTTTTAGTGTAGGTATGTTGGTCAGCAAGGTATTCATATTTTTCTTTAAATTTGAGTAGTGCATTTATGAGTATAATTTGATAATGCTGAAAACATTAAAGTTTTTAAAAATTTCTTTTGATGGAGTTTTTATGGGTAATTTTAGGATTATTTTTATTATTGCCTTTTGCGTTTTAGCTAGCTGCTTTATGTGAATGTTTGAGGCAGTTCCCCATCCTATAATCCCATATTCTATGCTTGATTGGCAAAGAGCATAGTAGACTTTATATAGATCGTTTTTATTAAGTATGTTGCGTTATTTCTAAAGTAGTAATGAGCTTTGTAAGTTTCTTTATGATGCTATTTATGTGGGAGTCCCGCCGAAGATTTTCATCGATTTCAATGCCGAGATATTTTATATTTTTAGAATGTGTTATTGTGGGGCAGTGGCATGATTGGGTTAAGTTTTTTCCTTGACAATCGTGTAATTTAAGAGCATAATCCTCAGCTGGTTGTCCTCTGACCGTTATAGAAAAAGTTAAATATTTAGTTTTGTAAGATAATAATAATCTATAATACCGTACAAAACAGTGCTTTCGAAATTCAAACGGGATTTTCGATTTCACGTGAGTGTAAGGGAGAAGTCACGCTGGGGGGTTAAATGAAACTTTTGTTTCCATTAAAATTTTTACGGAAGGCACTTCTAGTTTTATATTCATTTTTCCACGCCTACGTATGTATTTTTATGTAAATATGTTAGATTTTTGTTGTAGGAATATATTAATTTATTTAAAAATTTCACGTATTCGTATTTAACCACGCAAATTCAAGCTTTTTTCTCCTATTGCTCGAGATTTTTGGTGACCATTTTGAATATTTTCCGCCCACATTAAAAATATCATTCATCCGAATTTTAATATGAAGACATTCAAACTGATTACAGTTATATACAGCCAATGAATCCACCTATATTTTGTCGATTAATCACATACTCGTAGGATTTATAAATTCTACTTAATTACTTACAAAAAAGGGAAAATTTGCCAAAATTGGCAGCAAAGCAATCCAAGATATTTTAAATAGTGCCATGTTGAAGCAAAAAGCGCCCCAGTGGTTAATGCTTTTTAACTGTTTATTACAAATTATCTGGCTAGAGAATACACATCGTAATTATTTATTTTAAAGGTATTAATATATCAGACTTGGTACCCATTCAACTAGGGTAAAGGTTTAACATTATTTAAAATAATATTGAAGATTAACGGATAACTTTAGGAATTTGCGCCCAGCTTAAAATAAAAATAAACATAAAGAATTCAGGCAAAGCTCCGTGTTATGGTAATATTTCAAGGGAGATTTGCACGTGGGCCGGAGATAGGCCTTTACGGGCCGGGCCCTAAAGGAGGCATTAGCGGAGTCGGGCCCAGACCGTATTTTTAGTTTCACCCCGGGGAACCCCTAGCAGCGTTTTCATCAACAAGTCGTTGACTTTATTGCGAGCGAAATGGAAGTTCTTCTTTATTGTCTTGTGAGGACTTATCGTCTCGCGCAGGCTTCTTGACACATGGGTCGGTAACCCCGCGGCTAGGCCTTACAACTTGGGACTTTCTAAAAAAACAGTGGAAAAGTTGTTGGTGAAACCCATTTTATTTTTGTAGCTAAATATCGCATACTACTCTCCACTATATAAAGTGTATAGATTAGATGTTTTAAGCAAACTCGTACCATTCAGAAACAAAACAAATCTCAGGCAAACATATACGATTCCGATTCCGATATGTAAAAAAACTTTGGGACAACAGTACCTACTACAAATACCTAGGAACAAATTTCTTAAATTTAAGATCACTTAAAAATAGCCTCAAAGAATAAATTCAAAACACAATTAAAAAAAATACTGAAAAATTCAATTAAAAAAAATATATTATTACTAAATAATTAAGAATAAAACATTAAAAAAATTAAAACCACATAATAAAAACAAAAAGAGTAATAAAAAAACGATTGTGCTTTAGACCGTACAACTGAAGTAAAACTTCTTTAGCTCCATCTATATGATAGGAATAGAGAAAGAAAATGTGCGCGCGCACTGCTCTCTCTTGCTCCTACAGTGTGATACAGACAATAGGCCTGCACGGTGTCTTAGATATACGAAACGTAACTGCCTATGAGAGAAAGAGAGAAAGAAAATGTGTGCTCGCACCTCTCTCTCTTGCCCCTACAATAATACACGAAACTTAACTCTCTCTCTTTCTATCTTCACTAACTTATATCACCCTCTTAACTACCTTTTTCCTCGCTTGTCGTAACTCTCTCGTCACGTATTCACCAGCTTACTCCCCAAGTCAAGCGTGCGTAAAGAAGTTTTACTTCAAAAATTCTTACTAACTAAATAAATAACACCTTCTTCCAATACGCACAAGCATGGCTTTTTATGGGAGTACATCTTAAAATTAAAAAAAAAATATATATATATATAGGCTTCAGATTTTATGTCCGGATTAAATCTTCCCCACAGGAAAAAATAAACCCTTTCACACGCTTAACCACAAGTGATCATCCAGTCAATTCACGCTATGCGATTACACTACATAAGTATAATAAATACAAAACAATACAAGAGCAACATGTCAACCTACCAGAGACCAAATGGGAAAATAATTCACCGACTCCAGATATTTTCATATCAGAGGGTTCGGATCGGTGGAACTCCTAATTGGTCCTATAAATCCTACTGATCCGTCAATACAAATATTTCAAAAATCTTTTGTAATCCTACATGTATTTAAAATGACTGACTCTAAATTCTTTGACGAATCTAATATGCCCAAATTTTAAATGAGAGAGCTAGGTATAATGCCAGTAGCCGAAATAATAAATGTAATATTTTTATAGTCTGAGAATGCCAAATTCTTTTAATTTCGTTTCCTAAATCTGTATATTTTCTTATTTTTTCAGAAACAGATTTTAGAATATTACAGGAATTTGGAATGGCGAAAAATCTCCCGAGAAAAGATAACGGTACTCGAACCCGCGTCCTTCTGATATACGGTCAACTGCTCTTTAACCGCTGAGCTACGTCGGCTTATCTCCTGCCCACCAAATAATTCAATATACATCTTTGCTCGGGAGATTTTTCGGAAAATTTTTCGAAGCCGAATCGATATGTCGAAGTAAGTTACCGACTCAAGTTCATCGATTTCGTTGCGAATTGGTTGAATACATCGATAACAATTCTCTAATTTTCGGGGAAAAAACCGCCCTACTACGGTCACCATAACACATATTGTTTGTAGTGTAAGCAGTCATTTTTGTGGTTCATAAACGTAAAACTCTAACGATTTTGTTTGTTTTAATAATAATTTTAAGTGTTTAAATTGTTTTAGTAAAATTGTACATTCAGTGCGTTTCCTTTGATATCGAGAAAAACTGTTAAAACTCCTCTAGTACTTTAAAGTTTATTTATTAATTTATATAAATATACATGTAATATATTCATAAGTAATTACATTTTCAGGTTACAATCGGATTTAACTCAAATCATTAAATACTAACATGCAACATTGATCAAGAAAAAAAAAAATATTTTTTGATTTTTTTTTTTTTAATTTGGCATCAAAAAATAAACATAATTCCATATTTTCACTCTTCTACCCCCAACCTCCCATTTTTTAATCGTGACCTTCCCATTTTTTAATCGCGATTTTAGTATTTTTGTATGAACAAATTTAACCGTCGCGTCGCCTCGGCGTCGTTCGTATTTCAAACTGAAAACGCCTTTTTTTATCAATTACTAGCAGACGTAGACTCAGAGTGGCTAACGAAACACAACGCCATTACCCAACCTTTATAAAATCCACACCACCCGCTTGCCCGCTGCCCGCTGCCTGAAATGAATATTTGAATTTCTCGGCTATTCTCTACTATAATAATTAACTCGCCACTAATTATACAAGGCTTGCAATGCAACACTGGATATTTGAAAAGGGAAAATCAAATACCTACTCACTCTAGGACATCTATTTTCCAATTTCTTCCGTAGAACGAATTTCGAAAGTGACTATAGTACGGCCCGCCAGCCGTTTTAAATCGCACAAACATATGTTTTTCTCTGATATAATTAACATGTATTTTACATATAAACATTCCTCTTCAATCACTCTATCTATTGGTGAAAACCGTATGAAAATCCGTTGCGTACTTTAAAAGATTAACGCGCACATACATTTTGAGCGACTTCATTTTATACTATGTATATATATATAATATAATATAATGATGTAATGATGATGATGATAATGATTTCGTTTATTGTTTTCCAAATATGTTTATTATTATTTCCTGAATTCAGTTCCATTTGTATATAAAATTCCTCTTTGGTAGTTTTAATAAGTGCCGTTAGCTTGTTTCTGTAAGTTTTAAAGTCTGAGATGATTGGATTATTTAGCGGATATTTTTTTGTTAAATATTTTTTTATTTTTCTCTTATAGTAGAAAAAGAAACCACGAGGCCAAAAGTGAGGTTGTCTCTAATAAAGAGCTCCCCATTTTTATGATTGAGATATACCAGTGTGCAGACAAAATATAGGGAGTGAATGTGCTTGATAAACAATTTAGTCGACGTTAACAGTCGTTTAGTAGGAGTGCTGGCAACGATCGACTAATTACGAACGTTTTTTTTTAACCTCTTTCGTGTCAATTTGAAGTTCATGTTAGGAAGTTATGTTAACCCTGGAACGAAAAGTGTACAAATATCCACTGAACTAAGGCGCGTTCCCCACCCCTGAGCAGCGGAAGCATCGTAAATAGAACCGCTCACGCGTAATCCAGCGATCCAGCGCATGCTGGGAATGAATTTGTCATCCACCATAATTTTTATTACCTTTGGTTTTATTCCCGACGTACTGTAATGTGTTCCGACTGGACCGCGGTAACCGCACTTATATTTTTTTATTGTGGTATTTAACCGGCTTAGGTAATTATACTTTAACCACATTTACGACATCAGATAAATTACACAACACACTCGAAACCTGCCCGAATCCAGAGGGGCGGAAAATCCTTGAAAAGTAATGCAAACCGTGCGGGGGGAGGTAAACGTATGGTGTGGTATGTTATGATATGGTTGTGTGATAACTTCAGATTATGACTTTACGATTCGAGACCGAAATGACTGTTTTCGAGTTTAATTGTGCCCAAAGCATTTAAACATAATCAACCGTGTTATGATATAAATAAAGGTTTTCCTGCGGTGCTGTCAAGTTAATGAAACAAATGGACAACTCATAAAACATATCCGGCGGTATGTTTGTATTTAAATTGTTTTTGATAATAATGAGATTGTCAAAAACATTTTTTTTAAGAAAAACTCTCTTTTATAACTTTTGAAGGTTATTCCCATCAACGTAATATATAATTGAAGAAGAAGATAACCACAATAATCTAAACGAAAATATGAAAGAGAACAAGACACAGAAAACAGAAAAAAGACAATGGTCGCAACTGGGACTCGAACCCAGACCTCTCGTCTAACCGAGACGTGCGCGTTAACCAATTTTGCTATTGCTCCCTTCTGTCAAGCCGCCATAATAGTCAATCTCATATTTCAAATTTTAGAATTAATAATTTACTTTTATCCGAGACGCTGTCCAGGATACAAACTAATTCTTAGAATGATTGGTTCCAATAAAAAGGGTAGTTGCCCATATTATGGAAAAATAATTAGTTGAAGATAATATTATTGATTCTAAAATTTGAAATGTGAGATTGACTATTATGACGGCTTGACAGAAGGGAGCAATAGCGAAATTGGATATGATTTTAAATTTTCACTAAGAAATATGCATAAAATATGCATTAAGAAAAATTAAGATAGTCTTGGTAGTTATAATTCGAAGAATGAAATAGTTAAATATGACCGAATCGGATAGGGACACATTAGTTCAGTTGGTAGAGCACTGACCCGGCAAGTCACAGGTCCTGTGTTCGAGTCCCAGATGTGACCGTATCTTTTCGGATTTTTTTGTTTCAGATTTTTGATTGAGTTTCGCTAATATTGTACAAATTAATTAAAATATTTAAAACTAGCAGGCCCGGCCACACGTTGCTGTGGCTAACGAAACCTTTATAACCAACGCCATCTGTTAAATCAAATCCACACCGCCCGTTTATCAGCACACTGCCCGTTGCCCGCTGCCGCTTGGCCAGATATATGTATTTCAACTATTTACACAAAATCTTGACAAAATATATACCTAAAAACCTTACTCATGAATCACTCTATTTATAGGTGAAAACCGCATGAAAATCCGTTGCGTAATTTAAAAGATCTAAGTGCACATACAGCGTAAGCGGCTACATTTTATACTTAATAAAGATGAAGATAAAGAGCGTCATTTAAAATTAAATAAAACCAAATGACTTTGTATAAACACCACTTCATGATCAATATTATTAATATGTTTCGAAACCCTATTATTGGTTAAATATTTACACATATTTTATCACACATTATTAATTATCGTAACTGTTGGTTTTCCAAATAAAATAAAATAAAAACTACGTTTTCTTCGTCAGGATAAGATTAATAATAAAGGAATGTTATAATAATTAAATGTTAATTTTATATATTACTAGCTAGTCCCGGCATGTGTTGCTATGCCATTTAAATTTAATAAAGAAATTGTTTCTCCCTGAGTGTCCTTTCCCATTCGTCCCGTTCCCCTTCCGCCTCCCCTTCTTCTCCTGCGTCCTCTTCCCCTCTCGCGTTCCCACTCCGTCACCTCCACCTTCCCTCTCCCCACTCCGCTCCCCCCCCCTTCTCCCGTCCCGCGAACCCCCCCCCCCCCGAGTTCCCTCCCCCCTCCAAGGTTCTCCTCCCCCCTCCCCCCTCCTGCGTTTCCCTACCACCTTCCCCGCCTTCCCTCTTCCCTTTCCCGCTCCCTCGTCCCGCCAACCCTCCACCCGCCTTCCATATATTCAATCCCAGTACATTCAGTTTTTAAACAGCCCGCATGCCACCTTTTACAATTTTTATTCAAATTTCCATTTTTCATGTATATTAAATTTGGTACCTAAAATAGGTACCTATTTAAAATATCTGAAATTCTTGATTCGATTCAAAATGTTAGGGGAGTACCTACTTTAAATAAATTTCTCAACTTTTCAAAAATAGAATCCTGATTGAACAATCATTCATTGTTTTGCAAAATGTCATTCTCTAACACGCGAACTGTCAAACGTGCGATGTTTTCTGTTATTATCTAATTTTCTGCGCAATTTTCTTAATTTTTCTCTCCGTAAGAACCATCCTCGTACTTCAAGGAATATTCTAAAAAAGAATTAGCGAAATCGGTTCAGCTGATCTAGAGATTTGCGCTTACCAACACATTTAGCGATTCATTTTTATATTATAGATTATCTCATCCTGAAGAAGGAAACGTAGTTTAAGAAACATGTTGATAATATTGATTATATAGTGGTGTTTCCACAAAGTCGGCTTAATTTCGGTTTACGGAAGGTCTTCTAAAATAATAAAACTTTTTTTTTTTATACTAACTATTGGCTGGAGAATCCGAATCCGAAAGAATTTTTTTTCGGAAAGCAATATTAACAAAGTTACACGACTTTAAAATTTTCTATACGCATACATAAAAATCGACATATTGGAAGTATTATGACAGTTTAAAGTCATAGAAACAGCCACATAAAATTAAGTGTTGCCATATCAATAACTAACTCAAGTAATTATTTTTTATAAATTTTACTCACTTTTGGCGTAAACGCTAAACTACTTGAAAACAGGGATATTTTTTTAAATTGACGCGAGCAGGCGGTATAAAGGGGCACAAACCATGTGACACAAACCTAGCGTAGCCGTTAAACTACTTGAAAACGTAGGCTGTTTTTTAAAATTGACGCGAGCAGGCGGTATAAAGGGGCACAAACCATGTTACACAAACCTAGCGTAGCCGCTAAACTACTTGAAAACGTAGGCTGTTTTTTAAAATTGACGCGAGCAGGCGGTATACAGGGGCACAAACCATGTTACACAAACCTAGCGTAGCCGCTAAACTACTTGAAAACGTAGGCTGTTTTTTAAAATTGACGCGAGCAGGCGGTATAAAGGGGCACAAACCATGTTACACAAACCTAGCGTAGCCGCTAAACTACTTGAAAACGTAGGCTGTTTTTTAAAATTGACGCGAGCAGGCGGTATACAGGGGCACAAACCATGTTACACAAACCTAGCGTAGCCGCTAAACTATTTGAAAACGTAGGCTGTTTTTTAAAATTGACGCGAGCAGGCGGTATAAAGGGGCACAAACCATGTTACACAAACCTAGCGTAGCCGCTAAACTATTTGAAAACGTAGGCTGTTTTTTTAAATTGACGTGAGCAGGCGGTATAAAGGGGCACAAACCATGTTACACAAACCTTAAGGTATGTTTTTCTGCTGTTATCTATTCACATTGATTCATATAAGAACATTGATATTGGTGACCGGTCTACGTCACAACTTTTTAAGACTACGAATTTTTATACTTTTGGTTTAAGAATACGGCCGTTGAGATAGTCATAATTCATCAGGTTAATGTGTTATGTGATGAATTATCATGTGAGAAGGTACCTTGGTCGATTTATAAGGTATGTTTGATGATATTATTGCATGGTAACATTTAATTTTGTGTGGTAAAACATTTTTCTAGTTTATCTATGACTTTAAACTGTCATAATACTTCCAATATGTCGATTTTCATGTGTGCCTATAGAAAATTTTAAAGTCGTGTAACTTTGTTAATATTGCTTTCCGAAAAAAAATTCTTTCAGTTTTGGATTTTCCGGCCCATAATTAGTATAAAAAAATAAAAATAAATTATTTTGGAAGACCTTCCGTAAACCGAAATTATTCCACAAAGTCATTTGTTTTCATTTAATTATTTCTAGACAAAAAAAAAATGTTTTTTAACCATATTTCTTCTTGTAATTTTTACAGAATTAATAATTTTGCTACATATTTGTAGTTTTTCTTTACCTTCTTGTAACGTTTATTTAACCTGTCGCGTCGATCTTCTTCTTTAAGTAGCAATAATGAAAACAATAATCTAGGTAATATGTGTAGGAGTATTTCTCTTATCCAATTTTCAAAACTGCTTACGTAAAAAGTTAGCTTTCTGTCTGCCATAGAGCAGCGCGACGTGAATAAAAGGGATTCTTTCTTTTGTTAAAATCGGTCGCCGTAATTGGCGGTATTTCTTCAAAGGGATCCAATCGTCTCTGTCCCTGGCAATAAGATGCCTATCACTTAACAAATTAGACTCATCAGTATACCGTCGGCCTGTCTGGCTTCCCAATAGTCCCTATAGTCTGTCCTGTGACTCAATAGTCCCCGAACAGATTGGAATGTGTCCTACCTACCCACCCCACTCTACCCCTGCGCCAGGGAAAGGCAAACATTCCCTGACATAAATAAATAATATTATGTTTTCACTATATGCTTGATTGGTGGGTATACAAGTGCATTTTCAATCAGTTTCGATCCACATATTCCAAATAAAACACCGACATTTTCCTCAAATATACAGTCATATGTAGAAGAGAAAATCCATGACTTCTCAAAATACATATTTTTTAGAGTTGCACCCATTTGGGTGTTAGGGGACATGCTTGAATTACACAGTGATTTCTAATAGTATTTCAACGGGCGCATTACATTTAATGTCACTTAAAACACACATAGGCTAGATGACCATTTTCGATGACTTAAATAATTTTTTTTTTTTGGGAAAAACTCTATTTTTATAACTTTGAGGGTTAATCCCATCAATGTAATATATCATTGTAAAAGAATAAAATAATTATAATCTAAACGAAAATATGAAAAAGAACAAGACACAAAAAAATATAAAAACATAATGGTCGCAACTGGGATTCGAACTCAGAACCTCTCGTCTATCCGGGACGTGTGTTTATTATCTTATATATTATCTATTATATTATCTTCAACTAATTTATTTTCCGTATCATAGGCAACTACCCTTTTTATTGGAAACAATCGTTCTAAGAATTGGTTTGTAACCTGGATAGCGTCACGGATAACCTTCAAAAGTTATAAAAAGAGAGTTTCGCTTATAAAAAATGAGTATTCATTTAGACTTTTATAAAAAGGCAATAGTTCCGTATAAATAAAATTGGATATATTAATCCGTGACGCTTTCCAGGTTACAAACCAATTCTTAGAATGATTGTTTCCAATAAAAATGGTAGTTACCTATGATAAAGAAAATAAATAGATTGAAGATAATATTGTTAATTCTAAAAATTTGAAATACTAGATTGGCTATTATGACGATTTTACAGTAGGGCACAATGGCGGAATTGGCAAACGCACGTCCCGGATAGACGAGAGGTTCTGGATTCGAGTTCCAGTGCGACCATTATCTTTTTCTGTTTCTTGTTCTCTTTCATATTTTCGTTTAGATTATTATTATTACTATCTTCTTCTTCAATGATAAAAAATATTTATTTATGTACAATTACTTCCGGACTAAAAATAAAATTCATATTATGCTGCTAACTACGTTTCTTTTGGTAACTCAGAGTTATTAATAATTTTTCAAGACAAATTAAAAAAAAAAACAAAGTAAAAAAAGTAAATTGAATTTGGTCTCTGGTAACGTTTAATATACTTTTTAAACATAACATAATTTTATTTTGATTTTTAAATATTTCATTCTAGGGAGACATGGTGAAATAAGTTAAAGTTAAAGTTAAATAAATAATATATCAGAAAATAATATACGCTTATGCTGGGTTTTGAACATCCGACCTTCGAATTGCTACTGTTGGGAAGCAATTATTAATAAATTATTATGAACATAGATTCGTTTTTTCGTCGAATATAATATTATATTTTACAGTGATTTTTGATACCGTAATGAAACCGGGTAACTGTGGGAAAACGAAACTGGGTAATTGAAACTGGAGGAATTAATGCAAAATAATTAAGAGAAAATATTGATATATACCTTCTTTCTAGTTAGTTCCGAGTGGTTTTCAACTTAAATCATCATCATCATCACTTTTAGCTCTACAACCCCTGGTGGGTCTTCGCCTCCTCAAGAGTTTTCCTCCACTCATCTCGGTTTTGTGCCAGCTCTCTCCAGTTTATAAGCTCCAAGATAGATATGTCTTTGAGGGCGTTGTCGCTCCATCTTAATCTTCCCAGGCTCCTTCGCCCTAAATCAATTTCAACTTAAATGTTTCCTTTAAATTATAATTGGACAGCAAGCATCAACAGTAATGTATTTAACAAACAAACAGTTATTGCTGGGTTGTTATTTTATGCGGTAATTAATGTCCAAATTGAATACCTGTGGTCCGGCATGGTGAGCTGTTATAAGGTTTAAAAAAATAGTGATACTGCAAGGGTAGTAAAAACGGATACGCGTAAAAAGTGCTCTGAAAGGATTTATTTTGCGTTGTTTGTTGTTTTTATTTTAATTGTTAATTAGTTAGAAATTCGTTGCAAAAACACACGCACATGCACAGTTTTAACTATGGTTCTGCGTTGCTTGCTACGTATTGATATAAATGGAATATAAATTAGGCACCCTTGAAAATAAAAAAAATCTTTTTTCCAACTTTCACGAAGAAAAATAAATCGGAACAAACAACTTGGCTTCTACGTTTTTAGATTTTCCAAAAACGTAGAAGCCAAGTTTTGGCCAAAAGTATTTTCATTATTTGTTTTTGTTGTGTTATGCTGTGTTGCGCTACCTCCTTTAGCCACACATCTACCGGATCTGCCGGATCTGCCCTGATGATGGACACAGCAACGCTGAAAACTCTGAAACGTTGGCTAAAGAATTTAAGCTGAACTAAGACCAATAGGGCGAAGGAGCCTGGGAAGACCAAGACTAAGATGGAGCGCCAACGTCCTCAAAGACATATCTATTTTGGAGCTTCAAAACTGGAGAGAGCTGGCTCAAAACCGAGATGAGTGGAGGAAGACTCTTGAGGAGGCCAAGACTCACCAGGGGTTGTAGAGCCAATAGTGATGATGATGATGGTGATTGGTCAAAATTACATAATTTAAATACTGTGTATCTGTCAAGTGTTTAATCTTGAATTATATATTTGATGGCCTACCACTTGGCTCAGGTACCAGGTTTTGCTCCCCTGGTACATCCATCTTTTGGTAGGTACCAATATCTCCCACCCAAAGCTTCGATTGGGGGTGGGGGCTGGGCCGGTCCTAGTTAGGGGTAGGTGAATAGATCCGGCTTCCCATTAAATGCTACAATCCGTCAGCAATCACCCGGTGAGATTGGTTTTGGAGTATGAATCATGGAATGATTTGTCTCTATGAAAGAGAAGTATATTAAATTGAACCCAATCATCAGCACAAACCGAGACGCGACTTTTGAAGTCATGGTCAAAGAGTAATAAAATCTTTAAATTTTCCTGATAAAATAATGAAGGTAAATATTTATTTATAACATTATAACGGTTAACCAATTTTTATGTAACATCTCGTAAGAGTCACGAACAGTGACGGTTCGTGGTCTTTTTAACAGGGGGTTCAGAAATCCAAGAGAAGATAATATATCTAATCAAAATTAACATTTAGAGGAATTAAGTTGTTTAATGCCCTTTTCCCCCTTTCCTTCCGCTCTGCCTCCGGTGACCCGATGCTCTCTTTTATCCCTAGTGTCTTCAGGTCTTTCTGCCCTTAATCCCAACACTTTCTTCGAGGGCCTACCGGGGAGCCAGTTTAGGGGCGCGGACACCGAGTCTTGCTTGCGACTGGACTGATGGCTCCGCTTATCCTCGGCGGGACTGCCGGGTGACTGTAGCTCAGCTGCTTTGTTAAACAATCTCATGAAATTATGTAATTTAAAAAAAATATATTCTGCATTTTAACAAACTTTTATTACAGCTACATCAGGTGGCGGAGATGAGACGTGATACTGTGAAATAAATAACTAACAACATGTACGCACTCGCATACTGCCTGCTAACAATGTATGCCCGGACATTGGGGGTCTAGAGTCATTTTAAATAAAAAGTAGCTTCTTTATAAATAAAAAATTAGAGTCCTGACGAGTACGGTGAAGGAGGAAACCATCTGTTTCCTTAGAACGCCGTGGGAAAGTGGTGGGCAACCTCCAATGTTTAATGTTTTTTTTAACAGCAATAAACGTTGCTAATTATTATTGTTTTTACAACAAGAATAATTATTGTTTTTACAACAAGAATAATTATTGTTTTTACAACAAGAATAATTACGTAGAATATATAAGAGGACGCGGAGGCCTTTTATTTTTAATTTCCAACCTTTTTTCATTTATATTATTAGCATTATTTTTTATGTACATAACACTGTGTTCAGCGATTTAAAAAAAAAAACCGAAGTAAGTTCAACAATAAATTACATAACTAGCGACTTGACAATGCGACGTTTGCCGAAAATAATATAAAAAAGGGGAATATAAACGCCAGAAATATTTTGATTCTCACGCCTTCAAAATTTTAAATCGAACATCTTTTTTGCACGAGGCAAGTACGCGCCACAGTGGTTTTTATTTATTTTGTGCGTAATTTTATAAGAATGAAAAAAAGTAAAATCATAAAAAGGTCAAAAATAGTCTTAACCATAAAGGGGTACTTTTAAAAGCTGATTCTATTATTACTTTATAGTTACTTAAGTCATGAAAAAACGTTTCTTTAGTAGTTTACGCTTATATTTTTTGTTTCGTAAATAATAATTTTATTGTAATTCCAATCCGTACAAAAGGCAGTAAAAGGTTCAATTTATCAATTTAATAGTATCTAAATAAGATTTCCAGTATAGCTTCATCCGGCACAATGTTCATTCTGCGACGAACACGATCAGTACAATTCGTGAAAGATCGGAGATCACGTGGTACCTACTCGTGATCGCAACGCACCGAGCCTGCTTGAATTTGGTAACGAAATGCATAGTTTCGTTCAAATCACCGTCAGAGGGATCTGTATGAGCCCGGATATTTTTCTATACAGAATTTTGCGCGTAACACATCTCGCACAAAATGGATATAGGTACCGATTTCGACGCGGTGGTGCGAGTTTTAAACGGATTTTAAAGGAGCCCTATTTATGGTGTGATTATGAACTTGTTTTATAATGATTACAAACTTGTTTTATAATAATATTATTGGTATATTATTATAAAATAAGTTTCTTTTATTTTATCAACTTTTTAATGGAGGTTCAGCGCACAAACGCACTTTAGAGAAAACCGCCACTGGTCACGAAGGAGAGATGAATTCACAGTTTTGTGAAATCTGCGACGATTGATATGATTAGTTATTGCTTGTAACTGTGGAAATGATGGTGAAATCGATTTAATATGGATACGGATATTTATAATACTTAACATTTGAGGGCAGTCTATGAGTATTAATTTAAAAAATGTATGTAAAGTTCACCGGGTAAAAAGACTTTTAAAGTAGTTTAAAAAGTAACGGTAGTTTTAGATTAGATAAGAATGTATTGTAGCAGATGCTAAATAGAAATTGTAACAATTTGTATTGAACATATCTAAGAAACTTACACTTTCTCCAAGCGGTGTAAATTACAAGTATAAATATGAGACTATATAGGAGATGCATATTCTAGCTACAATCTCACAAAAGAGCATTAATGTAGCTTCATTGACTCAATGTTATGATGTTATGAATATTCCTTACATTACGTATTTTAAAACGAAAAATTTGCATGGATTTATTGGATATTGTTTCGCAGTGTCGATCAAAGGTAAATTTCCTGTCGAAAATAACAACAATGTCTTTGATGAATGGTTTTAATATAATTGAAAACGATTCACGAATTGGATTCCCTGAATAGTAAACACACACGGTGGAAACGAACAACATACATAGTTTATTTATTTTACAAGTCTGTCTTGTTCAAGCAAGTCTGTCTACATTTTGCTGAAGGATTAGCAGATCATTAAACATTGCAATTAATCTTGAAATGCTTTAGCTTATCTGCAAATAGAATGTATTTGACATTATCGAAACATAAAGATAAATAATTTATAAATATAATGAAAAAAATGGGCCCAGATGAGAGCCCTGTGGAACTCCCAATGCTACTTTGAATTTATACAAAACTTCATTATTCAATTTTACACCAGTTCGTGGTTACAGAGGTACTATTCAGCCATTTAGGAATGATTCATATGTATTTTAGAAGGATATTAATATTTTCTTTATCAAGGGCTTTTGAAAAGTCAGAACACAAGACATAAAAGCATCAAAAACATGGTGTTGCTTTCTGCTGCTAAAGCATTTTATTCATCTTTCGTATTTCACTTTTATTTTTCTATACCACCAAAGGGGTATTTCACCATTCATAGGATAACGTATATTAATAAATAAACACATAAATAGTCGCAACAGGTAGACAACTCGACTAACTCATCATATATAGCCACTATTTTCGGATAAGTTCTTTGACTTTATAAATAAATAAAATATAAATCGAAAATAAACGCTATCTTATGGATACCAAGAGCCATACCAAGGATGATAATACAATATTTCCTTAATCCTTTGAATGCGATATTAAATTGACCCATGATTATTTTATTTGGTTTTTCATCCAATAACCACCGATATTTTTATGATTTTAAGAGAAAAAAGTCATCTGAATCCAATTTTTTTTTTACTCCAAATAAACTCGGTGAATCAGTGATTAAAGCTTTTGGTTACAAATGTCCTGACACACCATATAAATTAGTTATATGACTGGCGTAATTATGAGTTAAGATTTTACTTAAATAATATGTTTTTAATCATACAAACCTCGGAAAAAGCCATATGCAATCGTTCAGTGAATTATTAATACGAGAAAACTACCTTTATTTTCGTTCTCCGTACATTTTTATAAGGAGGGTTGTAATCCGAAAGTGTTTTATTTGCACTAAGTCCTTACGTTAAGCCCGCCTTACAACTTACCGGGTACTACGGGAAGCAAGTTGACTGTTGACTACCACGTGATTGCTGGGGTCATTTGTCAATCAACCTCGTACTCATAATATTGTGTTACACTCAACGTCGTTATAAAGGAAAATAAATACGCCACCGCTTAGCGGAATAAATAAAGGGCTATGATTGAGTGAGCACGAAACACACTGTTTGGGTCGTAGAATAAATAAAAACACAAAATGAGTTGTTTTACGTGTTTAAGGACCCACAGTCTGACCATTCTTTGCTTAAATTTCAAATGCAGAAATTTATTGCATCATCATTATGAAATTTTAATTTCGATTAAATGGATTAGCGATATACGATGTCAAGCGATGACAGTGTAAGAGAGACAAAATCAACATGTATTTAATCCATCAGGCTAATTTGTTCGCTTTCCGGAACAACTCTCATATAGGTCTCATAAAAACCGTTGTGTCTCCCTTACTATCATGGTCAGAAATATGATCTAAACGGTGTTAGAAAAAGAAAACACCACGCTTCATATTCAATTACGAAAGTTAATCAAATAATTAAAATGTACACCTTTACTAAACCAAAGTCTCCGACCACAATTTGAAAAAATAATTATGATTTTTTATTAATTATTTTCGTGTGAAACATAGACATCAGAATGGATAGACCAGAAGATACAGGTGAGGGGTAAAACCAAACTATGGGGGACGAAGAGAGGAAAGATACTGTGATTTGTTGAAAAATCAATCTGACAGTATATAGGCATCTCGCATTATAATATCACCATTTAGTTCTTCAAAGCAAAATCTGCTTTGAATGAATAGACCTTTTTACATAGGAGCGCGAATTGCTTGCCACGTTAATAACATATTTGCTAAGGCCAAATGCTTGCCCCAAAAACATTCGCCACAATTCACATAGCAATATTTTGTTGCCGTGTTTAGTTAAGAAACTTTTACAAATGTTTCATAATTTACTTACCCCTGTAATCAGCGACGAGGACACTGGAGAACCGCCCACATTCGCTATGTCTATATAACATGTACCTATAATTTATAGCGCAAGCTACCGTTTTTTGGCATGTTATTTCGTAAAACGTATGGACGTTAGTTTCGCGCTGGTCACTACAAGAATGATGACGTCACATATTTTAGATTCAAGCGTAGATCTCTCCCCTCCCCATGGAGCGAGCTGGCGCCAAGGCGGAGCTAAAGCCGGTTCCATGGGGAGGGGGAAATATTACGTTTTTATCACTTAGGGCAGGTCCAGATATATTCATATGTCCGTGGTATGAAACGACAAAAAATGAGTCAACGATAACATTTATAATACATTTGTCTAATTAAATATGTGCGTTTTTTTCATCATCTTAATTTCGTAGTAAGATAAAATTTTGTTAACATATATTTTTTTTTAATTATCTTGTTTTCGTGGTAAAACAAAATTTTGTTAATATCTAGTACGATAAAATTTTGTTAACAGTGGCATTACGCGCTTTGAATTTGATATCGGTGGGACATATTATAATATATTTATTTTATTTGTTGCTATAGTACCTCCGAAGAAATTTTATATATCTACGTACTTATATTTAATTCATTTCTCTCTCTTTATATGTTGTGATCTATTTAAAAGTTAGGTAAAAAAATGATTTTATGTAAATTGAAATCACTATATTATACTATTTAATAAATTTACCACAAAAAGTGGTATTAAGGTACATTAACTGCCTATAATTATCAATAAGAATACATAAATTAATTAATGTTGACTTTATTTGAATCATTTGATGAAAAACAAACATTACCTTCTTATAATCAAATTGGTGAGTTCCAAGATATCATTTGGTCTAACAAATTCAATTATCAACTAAAAGTAATTCTATACAAATCGACGTACACAAATAATATTTGTTTGTCAAGGTAAAAGCACTCTGTATTTTGACAGAACATGACATTTAGACAATTCTCACGATCGATATAACCTTACGAGGGTAATTCGGGAAATTGTTGTTTACCCATCCTGTCAGATGTTTTCTTTTTTCCCTCGCGAGGAAAAACAACATATATTCATTATTCATTCAATCATTTACAAGAAAATATTCCAGGGAAAATGATATTGGTGAACGGGAGTCCTTCTCCATCGAATTCTCAAATTGAAGGCTGTTTATGTGTTGAAACAATAACAAGAGGAGGGAAGCAATAACAAGATGAATGCTAGACAATAATATTGATGGAGTGAGGTGGGACTACCATGAACAAAATAAAGCGGTTCCTAACATGCTCGAGTATCTCTTCAGTTTTTGATAAAACAACATACAAAATATTAAACATCCTTGTTCTTGGTTAAGTATTGCAATGGTACTATAGCGTAATGATATTATAGTAATGATTTGTGAAACTGAAAGTATTTATAAAATATTTCCTTCGGGATTTTTTTAACAACGACGTCTGACTTACTTGTCAAGATGAAGCCATGCGAAATAATGCAAAATCATACAAAATCATGTATTTTTGTTTTGGAAATTTGATCGTTTAAAAGTAATAGCTACTTCAATTAAATACTGCGTTTAGAACATATCTTGGCCCTTAAAAATTTTGGTCTTTTTTATATAAGCGTAGAAAAAAATAAAGTATTAGGTCCATAAAAAAACGCTTTCAAGTCCAAACTCTCCTACTTATAAACCCCTTTTCGGATATGGTTTTATTGTTTAGTGTGGCAAATTCAATTTATTTTATAATAAACGCCAAAAAATGATATTAACGCCAGAACTTCACAAAATTAAAAAAAAATATGCTTTTTCGCGTTGTTCATTTTGATAGAGGAGATGGTAAAAGATACATTAAATTTACCTTTTTTTTCAATCAAAATTTAAAGCGTTTGGCAGTTTTGGGCATGATTTTTCCTTGTTTGATGAATTCGTATTAAACCATTTATTTAAACCACAGCGAATCTAAAATTTTACCTAATATGATGTTTTTTTAGTGAAAAAATATTTCAATTCTGTATTTAAATGTGTAATGTCTTAAGGCGATCCAATAGTCCAGGAAGAAATCAAAATCGCAATTCACGCCCCTTTTTGGGAGGAGTTTAAAAATACTTGAGAAAAAGATTTTGGAAAGGTTGCAAAAGGTATTTGAGAATTTATTTTACAGGTTGATTTCGTAAAGGCCTGTAAAAAACATTAACTAATTTTTTTCACATTGTTTATAGTAATAACAACGAAATTTAAAATTGATTTCACGGAACCAAGCGACGCGAAGTCTAATACGTCTATTCCCCGTCTCGGCCAGGGCCGAACTGATAAAAAAATGAGACTAAAAAACTTTGACAATTATTTTAACTATTAAAACTAACTCTAGAAATAAAAATGCAGTTATTTAAGTTAGAAAAAAAAATTGGAGTCGAGTTCTCTATTATGAAAAATTACAATCTAATCCAAAATAAATCCGAGTGTCAGGATTGACCCAGAGTTCTAAACACTCGAAGACCCACAATAGAAATTAGTATTTTTGACAAACGGCGTCGTGGTCCGGTAAAAGTGAAATAATAATTTTTAAAAGATCTGTTTCTGTCACTTACTGACCGCTGCGTGTTCAGGTATTAATAGTTACCACGAGTATTCCTAATGCTGCTGGTAAAGTTACTACTTACTTATTTTTGCCTGACATAATTCGAAAACATACCCGTACGGTGGCAGCACTTACCAACTGACAAACTTAACGGTTCAACTATTGACAAGAAGTTGGTAAGTGCAACCATTTTTGATATTTTGTTAATATGTTAAAAGCGTCTTATTTTGTAAATTATGTATTTAGTTTGTGAAACTTTATACAATAATATAAATATGCGACGCATGTTTTTCTCCTGATTGCTATTTTATAGAGTTCTTCAAACATTAAAATTCCAAAATTTCAGGAACACCAACATCTAAGTTATCAACTTCTGCTAGCAACCCGGTGATGAATAAATAACACACCGAAAGAAAAAAATTAATAGGAATTAAGGCAGCATTTTTTCTACTTTTAAATTCAGGATTTAATAATAATAATATATGGATGTTTTCTATTGCGTCATTTTTCTGAAAAATTACCTGGAAATTTATAAAAAAATTCTATAATATTACTTCTAAATACAGTCTAGTGTAGACCAATCAACTTATGGATATTTATAACTACATACTTATTGCTAAAAATTGCATCGACCAGTTCATCGATCACTGATACAAAACTGTACAATGCATTTGACCAATGAACGAGAAAAAATTGTAAATATTGTTTTATTTTTACTCTGTACAGGCAGAAAATATATAGGACCATCATTTATTTCATTATAAAGCAGGGAGAGAGAACTTATGTTTGTATATTTTACAATTTTTCTTAAATTTGCAATGTAAATTTTTTTCTAGTAGTATGTAATTAGTATATCATATTTTTGTTATTTGTTTTTGGGGTGTTATGCCGTGTTGCGCTACCTCCCCCTTTAGCCAACGTTTCGGACAGCGTTACAGTGTCCATCATCAGGGCAGATGTGTAAGTGGTAAAATGTGTGCTTAAGTACTTCGAAGCAATACCGTGTTGCCAGCTCCACTCCACTGCGAGCTGGCATTACAGTGTACTTGAAGAAGTTTACAGTTTATCTACTAATAGATTAACTTTTAAAACTCATTTAAATCATTTTTCCTTCAAACATAATTTTTGATTTAGTTATCTCACAGAGGTTCGTGAATTTTTCTAGGTTGAATTTTTTACAATCTTTTAATACTCTTAAAAGGAAAATGTACTTATCACATTTTAAAGTGGTTTCTAAGTGTATTAATAAATAAAATCTAAAAGCTCTAATATCTCAACATTACAAAATACAACGCTGATGTAAGTGTATTCTGTTAAAGTAATTTTTAGATGTTTACATGTTTGTGTTTCTGATCAGTAGGTCCCTTGCCATCTTTACAATATTACTTATAAAATTTGTCTGTTGATAAACCATATTTTAGGATTATTAATATTTTATTAGTTTGAAGTTAAATTGAAGTCTATATGTTTTGTTGCTGCCAAATATGTACTTTTGCATGCTTTATAGAATTGTTTCGGCAAAAGTGAAATTGTACGGAATTTTGATGGACCGTTTCAACAATGTTAAAAGTTTTGTGGACTATTAGCGTTCCTTCAGCGAAATCAAAAATTGTTTACATTATTTTTAACCTCGCCAGGACAAGCCTGTATTAGGGGTAATAAATTGAGAACATAATAACTCTTTTGAACACCTTCTGCATGGTAGACCGGATTGTGAGAGACTGGTTAAGGTTATTTTGACCTCTACAGCCGGACTCTTGCCCCATCCCACCTTGCGCTGCAGTAAGAGGGATGGATTCATTCATTACTGGGCTCCCCAGATTACAAACCCGTCATATCTTTTCCTTTCTAAAACGTCCTATCCTCCCTTACTTCACTCAGCATCCCCTAAGATGAAGCACGTCTCGAGGGAAATTATTTTCTTCAGGGCCACTTGAGTGAAGCCAATGTAAAAAAATGACAAAGATGAAAAAGAAATACTACGTACTAAGCGATTAATTTAGGAAGGACAAATAATTCAAAAGCTATTTTTATAAGTTTTTTTTTTACATTAACTCCACACAGGAAAATAATTTCCCTCAGGGCCTATGTCATCTGGGATGGGGTGTGGAGGGTCTTTTTGAGGAGAGGAAGGAATGAACATTGGTCTTGAAGAGACCCATGTTGTAGGAAGGAGGAAACACAGAGGCCGGCAAATCATTCCACAGCCGAGCTGTTGAACACAAGAACGAGTCGAAGAAACGACCCGTTCTCATGTGACAAATGTCAACCGTGCACAAATGTTGGGCACGCGTTTGGCGTGTTTCCCGACTATGCACCGGTGCCGAAGGGATCAATGATGCTAGTACCTCGGAGCATCTTCCATTATAATACCGGTAGAATAAGGATAGCATTCCCACCCGACGCCTGTGCTCCAAAGATTGCAATCCGTCTGTTAAGATGGGAGAATCTATCAAACGGACCGCCCGTTTCTGCACAGAGTCGAGGCTATTTTCCAGGTATTTTGGAGCTCCAGACCAGAGGTGGCTGCCAAATTCAACCGTGGGGCGCACTTGTGATTTGTACAGGGTTAGCAGTTGTGTACTATTAAAGTATCTGCGGGCCCTGTACAGTACGCCCAGTTTTTGGGAGGCTAACTTTACTCTGGCTTCGATGGAGCCTCCGTACCTGAGCTGGTCACTTAGGGTTACATGTTACACTTAGTACACACGGAATTAGACGACTTGATATATTCTGGAAGGTTATAATAATAATAATAATTTTTATTTTAGTAATTTGTACATTGAAGTTTACAAATTTCTAATTGATTAAAATATTTCATATTCACTATATTTTTTCAAGTTTTATGTAGCTCCTACAATACATCTTGAACTTTCCAATTGGTGTGGACTTTAAAGTTTCTGGTAGTGTGTTATACAACTTCATTCCCTTGTACAGTAGACTGTTTTGCGTATTGGCTTTGTCCTTTTTTTGTAGCCTAATTTCCTTGCACGTCCTTGTGTTATATCTGTGAATGTCTTTATTGTATACAATTTTATTTGAGAAGTATTTTGGTAACGTGTTGTTCAATATTTTGTGGATAAATACCATCGTGTTCAAGGTCAGCATCTGTTTCACGGTCAACCAATTTAGTTCCTTTAACATTTTAATTATTTTTGAAAATCTGTTTCGTCGGAGAATTATTCTCATAGCCCTGTTTTGGAGAATTTGTAACTTATTTTGTTCTCTTTCGTTACATAGGAAAAGTATACTTGAGCAGTAGTTGAAGTGTGGAGCAATAATTGAATTGTATATGGTGATTGCAGTTTTTCTAGAAATTTTTGGCCGAATTCTTCCAAAAAAAGATATCTTTTTGCCAATTTTCTTTTGGGTGTATTCAGCATGTCTATTGAAGTTTAGTTTGGAATCTAATATAACTCCTAAGTATTTCATTTCAGTAACATTTTCAATAATTTCACCATCAATTTTAATTTTGCTTTCACTGGATGTCTTCTTGTATCCGATCACCATACATTTTGTTTTTTTTTGTATTTAATTTAAGCTTATTTATTTTTAGCCATCTTGATACATCATTTAGTTCATTATTTAAAATGTGTATTAGTTCTTCATAGTTATCTCCAATTAAGTATATTAGTGTATCATCGGCAAAAAGTCGTACTTTGCATTTTGAAAATATTTTCACCATGTCATTAATATAGAGTATGAACAATAGAGGTCCAAGGACCGATCCCTGTGGTACTCCTAACTTATTTTCCATTGGTTTTGAAAATTGATTATTTATTTTTGTTACCTGCTTTCTGTCTCTCAAATACTCTTGTATTAATTTAATGGCTACAGATGAGAAACCAATTTCTTTAAGCTTTCTTATTAGTATGTCTCGGTCTATAGTTTCGAATGCCCTTTGAAAATCCAAAAATATTGCTAAGATAAATTTATTATTATTCATTCCTTCCTTCCATTCTTCGACAATTACGTTTAATGCTGTTTCACATGAGTTATTAGATCTGAACCCTGATTGCTCTTGGTATAAAATATCGTGTTTATCTAGATATTGCAAAATTTGTTCTTTTATTATAACTTCAAGAATCTGCTCATATTTTGGTAAGGTGTTGATTGGTCGAAATTCTTCACATTTTCTGGTATTTTTTACCTTTGGAACCGGTATAATGGTAGATATTTTCCATGACTGTGGAAATTTTCCTTCTTCAATCGTCTCATTGATAATATTTAATAGAGTAAATCCTATTACTGGAAAAGCATCTCTTATTTTACTAATAGTTAATCCATCTGAACTATTCTTTGATTTTATTTTGTTTAAAATGTTAAATAAATATTCTGCATTTATTTTTCTGAAGACCAATGATTCTTTGTTTGGGTCGATATTATCATTTGTGGGGTTAACAGCAATGTTGGGTATTAATTTGTTAATTTGAATGATACTTTCAATAAAATATTTATTAAAGTTATTAGCCATGTTTTCTTCGTTTATCTCTTTTGGAAAGTTTACAATTTTTATGTCGTCTTTGTTTTCGCCATGTACTAATTCTTTTATGCTTTTCCAAATTTTTTTGGGATCCCCTTCTTCTGAGTTTATTTTATTTTTTATGTACTCATTATACGTTCTTTTTATGTCTTTGGAGTATTTGTTTCTCGCTTTTTTGTAGTTATCCCAATCCGTAATACTATTAGTAAGGCATGCTCTTTTGTAAAATGCATCTCTATCGTGCTGCATCGTACGTAGTTCGCTTGTGTACCATTTATTATTGTTTCTTTTATGTATCTTCTGTTCTGGAACAACTTCATCAATAGATTTTTTTAAGTTTAATATCATCTGGTCAGCTTTTTGGTTATATTCCATTTGATTTATTCCATTCCAATTAATAGTCTCCAATGATTGAATGAAAATTTCCTTATTGTATTTTTTGTAATTTTTAAATGTTGTTATTTGTGTTTCCTTACTGGAGTTGCATTTTTCTCTGTCATTTATTAGAATATGAATGATGTTATGGTCGGTGATTTTAGGATTATCTAGTACTTTAATATTTAAATTGAATTTATTTGAGATTACCAGATCAATCGTCGTTTTTGAGATATTTGTAATTCGTGTAAAATCTTTGACTAATTGTTTCATCCCTGTAGCTTGTATAATAGATTTTAGTTTTTTTGTGTATATGTCTGCATTTGCTTTAACATTTATATTAAAATCTCCAGCTATAACGTTTATATTTTCATCTTGTAAATTTTCCATGCACCATCTTTGAAAATATGTTAAAAAGTCGCACTTGCTTGTGTTTGGCGATCTATAAATTACAGTATATACACCTTTCTTGTTTCCTGATTTAATGGTGATGGCTAAGATCCAACAATGTTTTTCAAATTGATTGTTCGATATTACTTCATATGGAATTTTATTGCTTAAGAGAATCATCACTCCTCCTGTATGTCGACTATGTGAGTCGCAACGGATGGTATTATAATGTTCAAATCTAATTTCACTATCTTGAATATCTTCAGTAACATGTGTTTCACTCATCATAAGCATAAAAGGTTTCTTCTCCTCTAAAAGTATTTTTACCTCTTCGTAATGTGCCATGATGCTTTGTATATTCAGGTATATAATTTCATCTTTCTCGTAACTTTTTTTTATAAAAAAGAGATTCTGCTCATTTTTGCTTCTAGTTTTCTTTTATAAATTGGGCATTCCTTGCTCATGGCTGAGTGACCACTATTTAGTTTCAGTCCTAATCTATTGCTAGTCATTATACAATTGATGCACTGAATATCCTCCTCGGTGCAATCTTTAACATCATGATGTTTTGCGCATTTTGGACAAGATTTTAGGTTTCTGCAATCTATAGCCTTGTGATTAAACCCATTACATTTAAAACATCTCATGATATTTAAATTATCAAAGACCCTGCATCTGTCCCATCCAATATTTATTTTTTCTTCCTTTAACATCCTGTGGTATGTCTTTCCGTCAACGTCAGCATATATGGTGTAGCTTGTTTGATTTCGTAGATTTTTTGTTTCTTTTACAAATGTTACTTTTATTTTTGAGTGCTGTTCAAAAATAAACTCATTTTGACACTTAATTGTCCTTTCCATTTCTTCAAAAGAATATTTTTCGGTTAAGCCTATAATTTTGACAGATGGATTTTTTTCTTGCGGGATTTTTACATCATATTTGTCACCTATCTTTGAAATTATTTGCTCCTCCATCTTTTGTATTGCAGCTACGTTCTTGCACTCCACTATTACTGCTCCTTGTTTAAAATTTCTAATTCCAGTAACACCAAAATTAACAGGATCTATGTTTTGTTTTATTTCATCCTTTGTTACCATATTTTTTTGATCCTTATCTTTCGGCTTAATAATGATGACAGGTTCATGTTTTTTACATTTACTTGGTTCTTCAATAGATTTACCATATTTCGTAATTTCAGCATACGATTTAGACTCAATATTTAATTTTAAATCTTCAATGTTCTTATCAATTTTGTATAATGACTGATACAATCTGTCGAGTCCCTCCCCTTCTTTGGTAGTTGGTGCCTTGTATTCCTGGACCATGGCTTCAATGTGGTTCAACATTTCACACATTGCCTCAGTTAGGGAGGTTTTTTGATCCTTTGACAAGATGTTAGATGTTAATGTCTTATTAAAATTTTTCATTAAATTTTTTGCATTTTTCAACCTCTCTTCTGGAGTTAGGGAAGTCATTTTAAATTATTTACTTTTATTTATTAAAAAAATAAATATTATTTTAATTTTTATAACTATCACCATCTATTGGGCAATAGTTGTATTAAAATATTTTCTTTTGCAAATTACGCATGCATTGCCATCTGTTGATCAGTAGAGCAACTTAATTAATTTTATTACTGTATGTAGGTATTTACTGCCCTCTATTGAAAGGTAGCATAAATATACCATATGTAGGTAAACCATACAAGTTGTTCAAAAACACAGTTATTTGATTTTATAAAATCAGTTTCTCTTATGAAAATGGTTCAGTACGTACTATTTGGGAGGCGAATATGGGTACTGCCGCTTCGGGAACCATTTATTGGATAACAAACACCTTTGCCAAAGGTCACCCCAAGGGGTTCGTTACGTTTGGTGACTTAGCAGGAGTTCCTGGATTCATGGGGTGAGGTTTGTCCGGGCCTTAGCGGCGGATGCGTCTGCCCACCAGCTTCATAGCAGGCCGGATCGGGAGAGAATGTTTGAGGGAGGTGCTTTGACTTTTCCAGCCGTACTCTCTCGGAACATCGCCTTGCACAGCAGTGGGAGAGATGGATTTATACGTCCGTCACTTGGACATACTGATCCCAGATTTATAACAATTTTCTTTCTAGAACTTCTTGTCCTTCCTTTCCTAAAAAGACTCTCCACACACCTCCCAAAAGATGAAATATACCGTGAGGGGAATTATTTTCCTCAGGGCTTTCTGTGTGGAGCTAATGTAAAAAAAATGTAGCCTGATGTGTCACAATAATTGATTCTATACAATTTATTTTACCATTTTATTACTTAATTATTTAGTTATCAGTTGATGCAGTAGAATGTCCGTGCATGAAAGTCTTCAATCCAAAGCTTTTCAAATACAAAGCTCTCCAATGAGCTCATCTTCTGGTATGTGATTTACACCGTCATCTAAGTAGCCTGTTAAGCAGCAGTAATAGATATCATGGTCAAGCCTGTGATGGGGCGAAGAATATCGATTATTTGGATACGAGCAAGGGTGGTTGGATGGAATTCGACGACGTCACCAGCCCTAGCTACTGAGAAGGGTCGTTTGTCCCGAGGGCGGCTCGAGAGGTTAGAAAGTGAGACGGTATGTATGTGTGACCACCGAAGAAACAAACTGAAAGATGTGTTGTGGTCGCATCTACGTGCTAGAATAAGAAAAATTCTATCTTTAAGGTGATCCAATGGTCTAGAAAAAATCGAAATCAGAATCCACGCCTCTTTTTGGGAGCGGTTTAAAAATACTTGAAAAAAAGCTTTTGGAAAGGTTGGAAAAGGTATTTGAGATTTTTTTACGGGTTTATTTCGTAAAGGCCTGTTAAAAACATTATTCCTTTTTTAAGCATTATTTATTGTAATAAAAAGAAAATTAAAAATTGATTTCTCGGAACCAAGCGACGCGGAGCGTAGGACGTGTATTCCCCGCCGCTGGCGGGGAGTAACTGATACGAAATGGGTGTCCCAAGTTTGTAGTCCTTGGGTGGACGGCATAAAGTTCACTATAAAAATCCAAATTCGTCGAGTGCTGGCCGTATTGATTGATGTCAAAAATAACAAGGAGAAAATACATATTTTATTTTATTTATTGAAGTTTGGGCGTAAATATCATTTTTTCCCGATAATTAAATTTACCACATTAAAAAATAAAACCATATCCGAAAAGGGGTTTATAAGTATAGGGAGTTTGCACTTGTAAGTGTTTTTTTTATAGACCTAATACTTTATTTTTTTCTAGGCTTATCAAAAGACTTGACCCATATTTTTAAAGGCCACGATTATGTTCTATACGCTATATATAATTGAAATATCGTAGCGATCAAATTTTCAAAACAAAAATGCATGATTTTGTATGATTTAGCATTATTTCCCATGGATTCATCTTAAGATGGATGAAATTGATCTATGTAGAAGTTTAAATATCAAAATCTTAAACAGATTTCATTGGGCTTTTTAATCACGATTATTACATTCTAGGGTGGAACTATATCGACATCGGAAATTGATCTATGTAGAAGTTTAAATATCAAAATCTTAAACAGATTTCATTGGCCTTTTTAAACACGATTATTCAATTCTAGGGTGGAACTATATCGACATCGGAAATTGATCTATGTAGAAGTTTAAATATCAAAATCTTAAACAGATTTCATTGGCCTTTTTAAACACGATTATTCAATTCTAGGGTGGAACTATATCGACATCGGAAATTGATCTATGTAGAAGTTTAAATATCAAAATCTTAAACAGATTTCATTGGCCTTTTTAAACACGATTATTCAATTCTAGGGTGGAACTATATCGACATCGGAAATTGATCTATGTAGAAGTTTAAATATCAAAATCTTAAACAGATTTCATTGGCCTTTTTAAACACGATTATTACATTCTAGGGTGGAACTATATCGACAACGGAAATTTGAAATGCTGTAAAGGACAATGAATCCAAAAATGAGTTAAACATGCAATTTTTCTCTGTTATTTTTTGTCTTTTGATCTGCGTAGTTGAAATTTTCATAACAAAATAATTGCGCCTCTTACGACGTGCATTTCAAAATGTGAAGTGTTCTGATCTATTAAATGTTATTTAACCTTTGATTGCTGATGTGATTTTTTGTACGTATTCTCTTACGTGGGGGCCTGGGCGGCATCTTACTTTAAATGTTTTATATTTAAATTACATTACATTATTTATAATAAACTTTTCACATTTATCAACACTTATCATGCATCGACTCCCTGTCTGAATGTCTGTATTTTTTTTTTTTTTTTTTTTACAGTGAATACCGCACAAGAATCTCAACTGCTCCCGTCTGGAGCCAGTGAGACTATGGCATCCCCAATTGGGGTATGTTGTGAGGCTGAAGGTAGTGGGGAGGGGAAGGAGGTGGGGAAGAGGAAGGTTGGGAAGTACCTGGCTATTCAGATCTGGTCACTAAACACGGCTAAAGCCATTTTCAAGCAACGTTTCAATTCTGAATGGTGGTCTTACACCAGGGCGATACTAATAGTATCTTCCACTCTGGAACATGCCGCAAATATACTATATATTATTTTAAATGAATTAATTGTGAAATAACACAAATTAATCAAATAAAATTTATTTGCGCATGCTGGGTTCGAACCCGCGACCTCCGGAATGTGAGTCAAGAGTCTTAGCCACTGTATGTCACTAGTTGACAAAGGCCTACTTCAACTGTCGCCATTTCTCTCTGTCATTAGCTACTCTTGTCCATGTACCACCTGATATGGCTTTGATGTCGTCAACCCACCGTCTAAATGGTCTACCTCGTTTTCTCTTCTTGTCACTTGTGAATATATATTATATAATATTATAGTAAATGTTTAATTACACCTAATTTAATTGACACATCTATGCAGACTCTCTGGGGCCCAGAAGTCGAAATGTCTTATGTGAATTGGTTATATCAGTTTTCTAATTGTTGTAGATAACACGTTCAGTTATTTTATGTTCAGTGGTACGCAGCTAATGTGGGGTTGTTGGTTGGGCAACCAGCGACAGTGGTCGGATCGACAGCGGGTCAAAGTTACCCGAGTAAGGTTGCGGATTACCTGGGGTGAGCAGTGAGCACACCTGTATACTTACTGTAATTACCTGGTTAATGCTAGTCATCATGTATGTTATACAAGTGTCTGATAGTTTCATTTAGTTTTTACCCATTTCTTCTCGTATATTGTTTATAGTAAAAGCTTTATCAAGGTTTCTCTATATGTACTTAGTTTGTACACCTTTCTTCGCATGAGTTTTTTTTAATATCAGTTCGAGGACGTCAAAACACCAACACCATTGATATATTCGTGAGAACATCGATCTCCAACCAAGTCCAACAATGTCCACCAATATGGGTGACGACTGGTGCGGCAGCTGCCCTGTAAACAGGATGTAGGAATTTCCCGAAACCGCTGACGAAGTTCAATAGTGGATAATGGAAGTTGGACTAAATTCTAAATTCTAAAGGCGTAATTTTTTAACTCTTGTAGAATAGTAGTGTGGTATATCAATTATTTTATAAAATAGTAAATCTGTTTTCTTAACGAAATTTTACTAAATTATTCTAAGGAAAGATACCTTCGCCATTACTTGGCAATAAAATCGGTATTTTCTTCCAGATCTTCCGGCAAAGGGCAGAGAACTATGATCAAATTTTTGCTACATAATTGATGTAAACAACAACATTTAATTCACGTTAAATATGTAACATTTGATAATCATTACTTAATCACTGTCTATAAACATTTCTATTGTGTTATTTCATTTCTATTTCAGTTGAGATAAAGATTCTCTAATAATACGAGATGGAAACCGTGCAAAAAACTTTGGAAGATCGAAGCAAAACAGGAAAGAGAGAATTATTTTAATTGGGTTTGGTGCACAAATAACAATACATATTTTTTTAAATTAGTTTACGAGTTAGGTCATTCAAAAAGTAAAAAAAATATGTACGATAAGTTATATTTTCCCAAAACAACATATATACATATATTCATTCATTATCTCTACGCCTACGGTATGAAAAGCATCTACAAGCTTTAGACATGATTCACACCGAACGGGAAGGTCTGATGCCCTGTATGAACCCACTTGCTCAGCGCGGGTGTAAACTGTGCGCCCTAACGTTTAAGTTTAAACTTACGGAAGTCAATACTTCGTTCGTGTGAAAGCACTATGAAACAATAAATGAAACGTCAGGTTTCTTTCATTATTTGATGCATTTTGCATAAGATGTCCATGTTTTTCATGAATAATAAACAAAGAAGTAAGTAAGTTAGCGCGTAATTAATATCAAAAATGTAAAAATTAATTCTACTTTTTTAATTAAAAATATTTCAATTTTAGTTCCAAAACGACACTTGAGAGACATCTATGGTTCAGTTACCATCATTACGCTGTTTTATGTGCACAAAACAAATCAGTGCCTCTAGTAGTCCACAAACGTCGCCAACATATCATTTTTGCGACATATTTTTTTTATCTTAGAGCAAAGAAAAAACATTAAAACATGTTATAATGCTTAACCACCATTTATTTATGTGTGTCACAATTAATTTGGTGTGTTAATTTGTTGGTTTAATCAATCTTATTTCCGCAACGCTAATAATTACCCACACCCCATTAGCTTCGAAGGTTCTAACATCTAAACAAGACCCTCAGCCAATGGGTCTTTTCCTCGGGCTAGGGCCACATTCACTAATTATGTGTTAGTATATTGTGAAAAGCAGGTGTGTGTAGTGGGTCACCCTTGTCAGTATTATACATGTTTATGGAAGGTTTATTAAATCAATATCAAGAATGCCAAACGCACCCCGATGGAAGTGTCATTTAGTGGTTTGCAATGATGCTTGAATTAGACATACATGATCACTCTGATGTTGATAGTGTTACGAGTTGCCCAAAAATCTTCTCACACATATTTCTAGCTCATCCTAGAATATATACCACTGTAGTCGTGTTTACAAAGTTATTTGTTTTCATTATATGTATTTTTTGACTGAACGCAGATTTCAGAGGAGATTTTGGTTTTGATATTTTGAATGAGAGTTAATTAGAAACATCCTTTCTGGAAACACAGTCAGTGGACTGCACAGAAATACATACAATTTATTTTAAAAGCTAAAAACTGCCTCGAGCTGATGGGAATAGCGCCGCACAACTCAAATTATAATCATGCTTACATCATATCAATTTCTATGAAGGTAACCCTTATAACAAGGTACTGTACTCTTTCGAAAATTCTTTTTCAATTGTTTGTGACAATTATAAATTTTTTTTATGTTTTAAATTCTGGTAAGGTTTTATCCTGTTTTAATTTTTAAATTTTTTTATTATTATTTAGTATTAAAATTGAAATTGAAACACTTTTTAACTTTTACCACTTATTTATTTAACCAGTACCGGTTTCATCCTATTATGGACATCTTCAGGCTGGCAATTGACATTCTTTTGTTACAGAATTTATACAAAATTAGGTAGGTAGGTACACAGTGTTAAGGTAGGCACATACGTTTGGATTATATTTAGTGATAATACGTTTATCATAAAATTATAACCAAATATTTATAATAGATTATTCCTAATGAGTTTAATAAAACTCATTTCGGAAAGGACTACATTATACAATTAAAAGAAAATTATTTTTATACAAGAACACGAATTTAGAGGGGAGTTCTATAAAAAGTACATAGATTTTAAAAACAGACTAGACACACTTGATACAGTTAGTTAAAGAATATTAATTTCTTCTTAAATTGCGTAGACCCTTGAAAAATCACGGATGAAATGATTGTATGATTTGTGAAGCTGAAAATATAAAAAAAATATATTTCTCTTACGATCATTGCCTCTCAAAAAAAATAATTAGAGGGACGCGACGGTCAGAAATTTAACTCTACGAAAGAACACTAAACTTAGCACTAAACTTCAAATATCATTAGTGATTAAAATTTAGAGCTGTCAAAAAATTATTATTAAAATAAAATAACTTTGGTTCTTAACTCCATACTTCCTAGTTATCCGCCCAGGTTTATGCCTCCCAATACTTTTTCTTAATTTAACGATTTTTGACAATTAGTTATTTTCATGATCGGAAATTGTTTCTTTCTTGCGGGATTTTCAAATACTGGATCTTGTATGCTGCCGTCATAAGTAAAAAGGCTGTTGGATATTTTCAATGGTCACACTCCGATGTACTTTTTGTTATAATTGATAGGAAAAATAACGGAACCTTGTAAAATAAATGATTATTTAATATGCTTGATGTTAGAACTTAAAAAAAACATAAAAAATGTAAAAATGACTCACGTGATGTTTTCATGTGAAAACGGTATTAAAATCACGGATTACCTTTATATATAAAAAATGAATCGCTAAATGTGTTGCTAAGCGCATAACTTTCGAACGACTGCACCAAATTGGATAATTCTTTTTTTTGTGTGTTCGTTATTATCAGGACAAGGTTTTTATAAAACTTCCGGTGAGCTCTGGCATTACGAAATTTGTATAAAAAAATTGCTATTGGTGGCACGCGAGGTTTGAAAACTGAATGTATGGAAAGCGGGAGGGGGGAGTGATGGGGTAGGGGTGGGGAGGGGGGAGGGAGGGCGGTGAGAGGGGGGGGGAGGGGGGAGATGGAGGAGGCAGAGTGGGAACCCCCCTTACACCATGCTAGCGAAGCCGCGGGAAAAAGCTAGTGTAAAATAAAACACTTATTCTATCATATAATTGTATAATAAACGATTTTGCCACCTCACTTTTTTACCATTTCATAAAAAAATATTTAATAAAAAATTATCAATGTCTAACGGCGAGTAGGCGATTTGGCGGGTGAAAACCGTTTCTTTTTGATGTATTTCTATGGACAACTTTGAATAGAGGTGTGAAGCTTAATTTAATATGGATCGTCTACTATTTAAATTTTTTTTTTGTTCTAGAAAATGGATTTTGGCGCAGATGCTATAACAATGAGCTCTATACTTTGTTTAAGGAGCTAAACGTAGCAAAATTTATAAAATTGGGAAGACTTCGGTGACTGGGTCATGTGGAGAGAATGACCGAGCATCAAGCACCAAAGTCCCTGCTGAACTCAAGACCAATAGGGCGAAGGAGCCTGGGAAGGCCAAGACTAAGATGGAGCGAAAACGTCCTCAAAGACATATCTATCTTGGAGCTTCCAAACTGGAGAGAGCTGGCACAAAACCGAGATGAGTGGAGGAAGACTCTTGAGGAGGCCAAGACCCACCATGGGTTGTAGAGCCAATAGTGATGATGATGACTTTTTTTAGGGTTGTCACTAGAATAATAACGGAGTTTAACTATTTCTGTGAGAATACACGCGTTAGCTTGGAAACAAGCTTATCGTACTTTACTGCTATTGTTACTTTGTCGTTTAAACAAGCTTAGGGGTCGGAATGGTTAAATATGGTCGGAGAACGCCGTAACATCATTTGGGCATGATGATTCTTCTATTGATAAGATTGTGGCATTTTACTGCATAACAAGAGCGGTAAATAAATTCAATAACTGCTTAATAAAAAGTGGATGTTGCCATTGAGAATTGAGAACTGCCACTGAGAACGAACTCTTCAAATAATAAACTTTAGTCATGATTTAATCATCTCAAGATTTAATGTATTTCATCAAAACAACTCCGGCAATATCCAACAACGACTGGGCCCGCGGGTTAGGAAAACAGCCGCGCCCCGAGAGTTTAGTGTTTTAAAGAATTTTATGAAAGCTTGGGGATTTTCTGCTCCGGCCGGGCCCAAGAAGAGAAGATTATACTGAGATCTGCATAATTTTCAAGTAGTTTGAGATGCGGCGTTTTTATCTTTCTTACGCTTACCCAGGGCTGTAGAAAACTTACTAAATAATGATATACGACCGTATTTAAGAATTTTTAATTTTTAAATAGCAGCTCTTTATTATATTATTTTTCAGAATTGAGGAATTGTCTTAAACATTAAATCAACAAATATTTTTTTCCATTGATCACACTGGACCCTTTAAATTTCTCTATCCTTGTGCCTTAATTTTCTTTTTCCGATATGCATATATTTTTGAGCGTTATTTATCTAATAAGATAAAAGGAGATTAAAGTTATTGGGAACTTTTTTTACATTAGATTCAAACGGAAGGCCCTGAGGAAAATAATTTTCCGCAATGGACTATGTCATCTTTGGGGAAGCTGTGTGGAGGGTATTTTTAGGATAGGAAGGAGACGAAGCGTACCAAATATTTTTTTTGCCTGAATTATTAACATTCTTTTTCGTTGGATACTAAAGCTTATTAAAAATAAAACTTCTCAGAGAGAAACAATCTTGTTAAACTCAAACCCATCGAAATCTTGAAATCATCGAAAAGTGAAAAATAATTTTAAGTGAATTCTTACATAAAGGAACTATTCCTTAAGGAATACCCAACCTTCAGAGAACATCAGATATTGTAATGACAATATACATAACATATTAATATTGTAATTTGACAAAAAAATGGCAACAATATGAGCTACGCAGATGATATGGTTCTGATGGCACCGTCAATAAGGTGATTACGAAACCAATATGATGTATAATGCGAAAAAAGCGGCACTGTTGGTCATAAAACACGGTGAAGGCCCAAAAAATATTCCACCCGCCTTTCTGAAGAGCGAACTTCTAAAAACAGTAGAATGCACCAAATATCTAGGACATATCATCAACAATAAATTAACATATGACGAAGATATTGACAGGCAGAGGCGCATACTTAGCATAAAATGCAACATGCTCTGTAGAAGATTTCTTCTAAGAACTCCATGGGTGAACAGTACGCTCTTCCTAGCCTTCTGCACCACCCTGTACCCATGCGAGTTTTGGAAAAACTTCAAAAAGATAACCATAGAAAGGCTTCGGGTGCAATATAACAATGCTTACCGTCTGATATTCGGACTCCCCAGGCACTGCAGTGCCTCCTTAATGTTCACAGAAGGGCGAGTTCCAGGATTTAAAACTCTATTAAGAACCAGCATTGCAGTACTGAGGGGAAGGATAACCCACTCCAGAAATATTCTCATAATAGAATCCCGTTTGACTTCAGGATCGAGCATAGAAGAACATTGGGGAAAGACACTGGCTCCCACAACCTCTGACCCGATGGACTAATAAGAACTAATTTAAAGATTTTTTCTTGTTTTTTTTTGTGAATACTTATTATCTAATGATGTCTACTACTTTTTTCTTTTAATTTTTTATTTTTAATTTTTCTTATTTTTAATCTTTATTCTATTTTATAAATACCTATGTTTTTAATGTATGTACTTATACTCTTGAGGGAGCGGGAGACAGAAATGAAAGTCGTCATGTCGAAGTGGTGAGTCAGTCGTTTATTGGGCTACGTAGCAGATGGTCGGTGGTCGGTAACATGATGTAATGCGGAGTGCCGTAGATGATGCTGCAGGCGCACGGAGGTGGAGATGGTGTGGTGAAGGTCAGCGCGTTGCTCAACACCATGGCGGTGGAGATGACCTATATTCCAGGCCGTTGCTCGACGCTTTAAGTCGCGGAGGTAAACGGTGTGTGGCTCGGTGAGCTGAGCCACCAGCAGGTAGTCCTGGCGAGGCGGAGCGCGTTCCATGGCAGCGAAGCACGGTGGGGCTTCGGGGTGCCATGAAGTGGTGAACTGATCCCTGGACTGAAGGTGCGTCAATCCTTATAAGTCGCGGGATGTAGCTGTTCTCAGGAGCTGAAGACACGATGGGCCTTGTAGCTGAGACGTGGTGATGAACCTCGAGGAAGCTGCCCTGGATGCGTAGCGATGCCATGCAGGAGCACTTATTACATGTTGAGATGTTGACCGACGATTAATGTGAGACTAAACTGGACTGAACTGCAGCGGGCGAGCGATCGGCTGCTTATATAGCCGCGGTAGAGTAACTACCTCGCGGTAGATAATACGAGCCACTTCGAGAATATTCGGCGCCGTACAGATATTGTACGGTGCTGTCTCGAGACCTTTCTAAGCGGGGCGATATTATTATCGTCGAGCTGGCACGGGAGGCGAGAAAGTACATCGCGGCCAGTATAGGTACGAAGGTACCTAGGCAAGTAGGTTTGCCGATGGGCGCGAATATTAGAAGATGTTTCTCGTATGTTCTTTTGATGGCAATGATAATAATGATGTGTCGCCACACTCTATATAGGATGTGTGGGATCATTTAGATCAAAGACCATTTATTTATTTATGTGCGTCAGAAGCCTCGAAGTGCACACCACAAAAAACTGTGATTTAAATTTTCCTTATGAAAATTCACCGCAAAGTTGCTAATTTAAAATTCTTTTTAATTAGCTGGTAACTGAAACGTATAATTGTGGTGTTCTGCTCCTTAAAATATTTCGACACTTTGCTTGTGGAGAATAAATCAATGACCAGTAGGTTATTCTACGAATTAGCCAACCTACCCGGAAGGAAGTCAGATTGCTGTAGAACCAACTGCTAGGTTCGGCAGAAGCGATCCCAGCTCCTCTGTTGCTCACACAGAGAATTACTTCCCTGCTGACATCTTGTGGAATAGCTTGAAAGTTTCTAAGTACATCAAAATAATGAAAGATTGGTACATTACAATAATTAAAGTGTAAAGAATGGAAGACAAGTCAAAATTTTGAAATCAATTCAAATGGATATCATATTATAACGTTTCATAATCTAGGAGCTTTTCTTAGTTCCATCCCTGTTTTGTACGGAAAAGAGCTTACGCAAGGGAGATAATCCAGGATTAAGCATAATGTCTGCTGGTCCCAGTTCCGGCCGGTCTGAATATTCTTTGTAAAGCCCCGATTTTCATTTGTGAAATCGTGAGTCGAGGTGAGGGGACATCATGTTTATATTACTTAACTCAGACTATGAATAAATGAAGACGTCGTTGTCGTACCCCTAAAAACAAAAACAAATTAAGAAGTTGCTGGAAATATTAGTTGGTAGGTACTTAAAATTAGCATTTTTTAAATCTTTTGTAATAATTTGATTTTATCGGACTGTAATTATTTGTACATTCCACCATCCCACCGCTACAGATTTAACAGTATGTTTGCCTTGTTTATGCAGCGGAAGACGGTTGCGTAAATCTGGGTAAAACTGTCATACCACTTTTTTATCTCGTTTATTCAACAAAGAAAACAAGGAATTTGCTTAAAATTCCCAGAGAAAAAAAATTTGGTCACATTATTTGCAAAACATCAACGTTATTTTTTTATTTACCCACAAATGCATAAGGTATTTATGCCAATGAAAAATATCACTTTCATGGAAAGAGTCAATTTTGAAATAATACGCGGAAAATAGCCTCATTTTTTCAAGAAGGAATATCACGCTCATGCGTCAGTATGCCAGTTCTTTTGCAGCACAGTTAAATTCTTTTTTTAGACCAAGTAAAGTATTTTCAGTTGTCATACATATTAGTTATCCTGCCATGTGCCATGGAGCTTTGCAATATCACTAAAACAATAATAAATTCAGAGTAGGTGCAAAACACCATAAGAAAAAGAGCTGATCAAAATCGAGTGAATTCGGAAAATAGCTTTTTCTTCGTTTATTTTGAGAACGGACCACATAACTTTGGATCCGATTGATAAAATTATTTACTTAGCTACCACCAGTCAAATTTGAGATGTTTCGAGAAAACTTATATCATCCAGATATTAGAGTTTTTGCAACAGGAACAAACGAATGGATAGAATGCAACCCTCGTCACTCAAACGGACCAAAGTCAATCCCAGGGGTAGGTTCCGCTTTCACTTTAGAGTTGACTCAACAAATTGTTTGTGTACCACATTTCCCAAATACTTTTTCCACCTCCCTCTAAAACCCGGTCTGTCAACGACGTTTCGATAAGTGGCCGCCAGAGTTTTTTCGTAAAATTAAAGTAAGTTTCAAAGCAATCAATTGCACTTCTGTTTACTGAGGACATTTTTAAACTTTGAAATGATAAATCGATTGTAAGTTATTCTGTGTAAATAATTATATTTTGGGCATTAAAACGTTTACATTCTGGCTTGCCATAATTACAATATAAACATGTATTTTGTTTTAAACCACTTTATTTGAACATATTGATCGACCGGTCTCGATCGTATCTTTCAATCTTAACTAATCATAAGGATAATATATTAAAACTGCTATAGATCAAAGTTAAAAATTGAATATTATACTGAAGATGGATGATGGTAGGTACTTCTGAAACTGATCGATCAATATGTTTCAAAATGAAATGGATAAAAAAGAATTTATGTGTTACATTGTAAATTGTTTTTAAACCTTAACACCACTCATGTTATTGCAAATACCTATTTCTTTTATTTTAAGCCTTACGCGCTTGCGACTCCGTGTATTCCTAGTATCGCCTAAGAGGTCAGGTAGGACCTAGGACCTAGGTCCCCTAGAGTTACGTAAGAAAGAAATTTCTGATAAAGTTTTTATGCATTGGTGACTCGGAAAATGAAAGCCTGGATAGTGCAAATCTTAGTGACAGTATCTCTAATGCATTTTTATGGCAAAGACAGGTACAAATGGGGAGAACACCGCCGTCACGGCCACGAGTTCGAGCGCATAAAATTATTGTACTTTTGCCTGGCCTAAGAGGTCCTGCTTGATCGAAATATGAGATGACTCCGCTTGAAATTCCTATAAATGTCACATGTTTGTGTAAAAAGTGTAATAAACTGGTGTTATTGGATTTATTATATGTTTTTCATTAATTTTAAATAAGTACCTCCCAAAAAAATGCTTATTTCTATTATTATGAAGCATAAGTACCTAGGTCCCTCATAAGTGAATTTGTGTAGGCTGAAAATAGCGGGTGTTGCTAAGGGTTAATTTGATTTCAGCTCCTTATTAACATGGTGTTGTATATGGTGCTTTTATTTTCATATGGAGTTAAGGTAGAAAATAATTAATTCAAGCTGTGAAGTTGCTCAAAAATCAACAATTGAGGAAAAAAATTTCATTGTTCCTACTAGCCTTACAATGACTATGGTATTCCCATTTGGGTTATGTTGAAGTTGAAGATTGTGGAAAGGAAATGGGAAAGGGGAAGAAAGTTTCGAAATATCCAAATCTGGTCTCCAAACACGGTTTAAGCAATTTCAATCATTGTCTAGTGGATTCTTAACTTGTACATATAGTGATACTGAGAGTATCTGCCACCCTGACTTAAAAATATAGCGTTGTGCTCAAAATGATATGAAAATTATTGGAAATCGATGAAGTATTGATATTTAGCGGTTTAAACAAATTTGTATAATTAAAAACAGATCGAAACCCCCCACCATTGCAATTAATGAAAAAAACGAGATGTATTCCGTGAGGGGAAATAAATTTCCATTACACAGTAGGAACAAATAAACAGTTTGTGGATTTTCTCGTTAGTTTCGCGAAACAAAACAAAGTTAATAAACCGCAATTAAATTTCAGTTAAATGCGAAACAAAATTGCGGATTTCGTTTAAATTTAATTAAAGGAATTTGGCCGGATTGTAAAACACGCGTGGGGTTTTCTGGCCCGCGCAAACAACAAACTGCAGCAGTTTATAAAAATGCAGCGGAACACGTAGCGGAGTGGTTTACTACTATTTTATTACTGCATGCTGAAATTGCCCAGCGTGAATTCACTGTTTGCTTTTGATTGTATAAACAACTGATAAGGGGATGAAACAAAAGGATGAAATATCTTATGTGATTAGAGTCACAACTGCCAGCGACCAGTGAGACTATGGTGTTCTCAATTTAAGAAATATTATAATAACTACAAACTACAATATAACCATCATACACAAGAAATCACAAATAAAGCTGCAAAAATATTAGGTTTCATCATAAGAAACACAAAACTTTTTAATACCATCAACATCATTAAGCAACTTTGCCTGCGTACGGAGTCATCTGGAGTTTGCATCAGTTGTTTGGTCTCCATTTTATAAAATCCTCATAAACAAAATTGAATCAATTCAAAACAAAATTTCTAAAATGTCTTTGTTACAAGTCGTATGTAAGTAATAATAATAATGCAGAGAGGCAGCTTCATACTTTAAAATTGATTCATTGATGCACTATTCCTGTATACATTGGTCAACACTAGTATTCAATGCCCAGGGTTGCTAAATAAAATTCAATTCAATGTATCTGCACGTTCAACACGCTCTTCTGTCCTGTTCATGGTTGATCGATGCAAGATGAACTCTATGCAGAAATCTTGCCTGAACAGTGAACAGACTATGCAATAGGTATAAATAACACATTATCCAATGTGGACATTTTCAATTGCGAACTTACCACATATTATGAGAGGTCCATAAAAAGAGTATTTCTCTGATGTTTCGTGAATAAAATTATGTTTATTTTTTTAACTTTATGAGTAAAATCTCAAATTACAATATTTAATTATATGAAGACAATATTAGCGAAACTCAACCGAAAATCTGGAGACAGATAAATCAGAAAAAAATTTCTGATTTTTCTGTCTCTAGAGTTTCGCTAATATTGTCTTCATCTAATTAAATATTATGTTTCTATTGTTTATATTTCTGTTATGATTTGATTTATACGTACAACCTCTCTCCACGGCTACCAATGTATTGATAATTTTTCCTTTTGCATTAAAAAAATTATGATTTTTCATTTTTGGCTTCATATTCCTTTCTCATACGTTTAATTTACTTATTATAGATGTAGAGGTAAAGTCACAAGGAGGAAATCCATAATTGGTTTTATTTTGGCTATTTAATACTTATGTATTTACAAACTGAAAAAATGTAAATTGTCGATTTCCAGAAAATTAATAAATAAATAAATTATTGGGCTGAATAAAGAAGGGCCGACGAGAAGGAAGGTTGTGTGTAACTGGCTATTAAGATCCCATCACTTTTCATGGGTAAAAAAGCCATTTCGAATCAAGAATGATTGGTTGATACTGAGCATGTCATTTATTCTGAGACCAAGTAAGTATCTGCGCACAAATGGGGGATCCGACAGTTGATCCCCTGAACAGTCCATCCCTCTGACATTTGACCCACTGCGCACTGGGTTGTTCCCAGAAAATTTGATCCCCCGGACACTTGATACCAGGATTATCTCTGTTATACTTCCTCTCTGGTAACTTATGTAGAGAAAATAACAAAAATCGTTACACTTACATCCGCAGGCGTCGTGAGTGAAAATTCGCCTTACAAATATTTTTGCTAATAATAATGTCGTGTCACTGAACGAGTATGCAGATAGAATATTCCGTCGAATAACAACATTTTTTTTCATTTTAATGTTAACTTGTGGATGAATTCCAAAGAAATACTCGTAAATCAATTTAAAATACGTTCTACTTTATTTCACTTCTTATTAAACGACAATGGTAAAATCAGAGAATTTCACTTCTACGAGCATCTTAAGACTGACGAATACCATTCTAAAGAAGGCATAAAACAATAATATGATGATAAAGAGAGACTTAAAGATCTCATCCAAATGATGACATAAAAATATTGTCAAGTCAAATGTTGTTTTGGCAACAACAAATATGTAATTTCAAACATCCCACTTATTTAAAGTGATTCTCATGTACCTGTACCAGAAGTGGATCTTCTTCTTCTTCTCTTCGATGGCGCTACAGCCTGTATCGAGCTTTGGCCTCCTGCAACCAGTTTGGTACCTGGAGAAGCTGTGCTGCATCCCCTCTTACCTCGTCTTCCCACCTCAGTCTGGGTCTTCCCACCTTTCTCTTTCTACCTGGGTGTCCAGTCAAAATTCTTTTTGGGACGCGTGTATCCGGCATTCTCTGTACATGCCCAGACCATCTTATTCTGAGGAGTCTCATATGTGCTGAGATGCTAGGGGCCTAATATATATCATACCATTCTTTATTGTGACGGATGCGCCACTGTTCGCACTCTTTCACGGGTCCACATACTCTTCTCAACACCTTTCTTTCCAGCATTTCAGCCATCTTTACCGTCGGTGTCAGCGCTCCACATCCATATGCTAATAAAGTTCTAACAATGGTCATATCTTGACTGGTCAGTGGTTGAGTGGACATAGCGCTTGGGTCCCACCCGGGCCAAGTCCTCCATCACAACACAACATTTTCGGCTTTCTGTGGTGGTATTAGGAGATTTTCAAACATTGTTGGGTTATTCGTAACCCGGGAATGTTTGTCTTTCTTTTTAAAAAAGAAAAAAAAAAAAATATATATATATGGTTATTTTGGTTTTTCTGTGGACACTACGTGACTTAAACACTGGCAGCAAAGAGAAGTATGCTTTGTTGGCTGCTGTGATTCTCTTTCTGTTTTCTGCCAGAAGTGGATCATCAAGTTTAAATAATATGTGTAACACATCTTCCACTTCGGTTTTTTCATCACTTTCATGTATTTGCAAAACGGAAAAGTTTTCGCTACTGTTTTTGTTTATTACGTACGCCATTTTTTGCGCAGATTGATGAAAAATGAGCAGTCATTTGATCACGTATTTTTACACTAAAAACCAATTGCTGTTGTGAATTTTCGACGTTTTACAAATTGGTATGTGCTTTTTCTTTCTCATATCCCGGAGTCATGGGCTATTGTCTGTCTAAGTTCAATATTTGTAGGAAAAAGTATTTTAATCGGTAGGGGAATCGCTGTTTCTGAATTGCATCTAATTACTTTTATTGAACCCAATATCTAAAATGAAATATAAAAATTAATTTCATGTTTTTATGTAGTTTTGGAGGACTGAAACTGATGTACCGGCATTGTTCTATTTTGTTCCTAGCAGTATCGTATCGTTCTATACTTTAAGATAGATGGTTTATTTTCTTCATCTTTTGCTTATGAGATATCGAAATATTTTGGCTGGACATAATATTGATAACCATAAATGAAAATTCTGTAACACAGAGCAACCATATTTACTTGTGACTTGTTCTGTGGACCGATTTAAAAAAATATATATCATTTTATCCCAGAAGTCATATTATTCATCAAAAATGTAAAAAATCACATTTTGATTGAAAAATTCAAATTTTCAAGAAAGTGTTAAATTTCCACATTTTTTTAGCGAACTTTCATATTAATATGAAGAAACTCTTACAAGTTTTTAAGAATCCGTGGTGCATATCGTGGTTTGGTATATAATGTAAAATTTAGCCAAAATGTATAAAATTTGTAACATTAAAAATGATACACTTTGACAAAACGCTCATGGTTGATATCAACGAATGAAACTTCATATGGCAATATAGTTTGAAACGGATGTAAAATTAGGAGCTTTTTATTCTTATATTCCAAAATTTCCCCCGTAATGTCCTTCCAATCAAGATTTTTTAAGACAAGCCAACCGAATGAAAAACTTTAAGAAATGTATGCTGCGTTATGTGACAAACTGTAATCCCAAAACGATCTTTGGTTTCTTAGCCCCGCTCTACAGCGCCGTGTCCCGGCTACAAAGTTTGAATGAAGTATACAGGCAACTTGAACCCCTTTCGGAAGCAAGGAGCAAGGGATGGTAATATAACCTACATACAACCAGCCAACCACCCTCTGCACGAACCATTCCCCTACATGTGGCAAGGTACGGCACGAAGGAAGATTCTACGTTATTTCACAGTTCGCCAGCTAGTGATTATATTTAGTTATGTTACGATCTCATATATCGTTGGCTGTCGGCTTACAGACTTGGCGCCGAAGGATTTCAGATTCATTTTAAACTAATAAAAGATAATAGAAAGATGATGTGAAACTACCTAAAAAAAGAAGGGAATCTTTTTACCTAACGGTTTCCTGGCGTTTCAAAATGATTTGATGACACCATCATGACACATCGTGATGTCAAATACCATTTTTAAGTTCGATCGAGTATTTAAAAATTTTGGCGGAGAGATAAGATGATGATTTTAGATCTTAGAATTATTAGATAACATAAGATAAGATGATGATTTTAGACTTTGGAATTATTAGATTACTTAAGATAAGATGATGATTTTTGTTTTTCGAATTATTAGATAAATTAAGATAAGATGATGATTTTAGATTTTAGAATTATTAGATAACTGAAGATAAGATGATGATTTTAGACTTTGGAATTATTAGATTACTTAAGATAAGATGATGATTTTTGTTTTTCGAATTATTAGATAAATTAAGATAAGATGATGATTTTAGATTTTAGAATTATTAGATAACTGAAGATAAGATGACGATTTTAGTTATTTTAAGCAATAATTGCCAGCCTAAAACACTCATTTACATTGAAAAATCTTCCGAGAAAAGATACTTGCCGCCAACGGGACTTGAACCCGTGTCCTTCTGATTGCCGGTAGGATGCTCTGACCACTGAGCTATGGCGGCTTATCTAATACCCGCCAAATAATTCAATATATTTAATCTGGTGTTTCAGTCAACAATTACTGTTTATTACATTTTTCCACCTGAAAACAACCAACTTTATTTTTGTGAGGGAGGTATTGTTAGCACTAAGTCTCTCGCTAGGTGGCGTCAAGACAAATTATGTGTACATTTTTTGGTGAAATGCTTTTAACTTGTTAAATATTAATTATTATTTTTAATTTATAAACTAACGTTTAAGACAAGATTTTTATGCATAGCACAAAGGGTAACAATTATTATAAGCAATAATTATCAGCCTGAAACACTCATTTACATTGAAAAATCTTCCGAGAAAAGATACATGACGCCAACGTGTCTAGAACCCGTGTCCTTCTGCTTGCCGGTCGGATGCTCTGACCACTGAACTATGGCGGCTTATCTAATACCCGCCAATTGATTTTAGATTTTAGAATTATTAGATGACATCAGATAAGATGATGATTTTAGAATTATTAGATAACATAAGATAAGATGATGATTTTAGGTTTTAGAACTAACGAAAAAAAAAAAAGAATATTTCATGTTATTTTTTATTATTAATTTTCGGGAAATCGACAGCTTACATATTTCAGTTTTGTACATAAGTATTATATAGCCAAACTAAAACCAATTATCAATTTCCTACTTGTGACTTTACTTCTTCTGAGACAGCATAATAAGTAATAGGTAAATTAAATGTATAAGAAAGGAATATGAAGCCAAAAATTATGTAAAACAAAAAATTATATAAAACTAAAAATTACAAAATAAAAAAATTATCAATACATTGGTAGCCATGGAGGAAGGTTGTACATATAAATCAAATCATATCAGAAATATAAACAATAGAAATATAATATTATTCACGAAATATCAAAGAAATACTCTTTTATGGACCTCTTATATTTGGTCAGATCGCAATTAATTATATTTTCAAATTTTTGAATTTATACATAAATTCAAAGCAATATGAGATCTAGAGTTCATCGAACCAGAAAAAAAATATATAATGCAGACAGACCAAGAAACGAAATTACTGGTATTTTAGAAACGGGAAATAATTAAAACATTTCATAGTTTGAAATAAAATTATAAATCACTTTTATCTACCACATCGATCATAAGGCACACTTCTTCCTTATTTTGACGCCTTAGTAAGTAAGTCTATCTAGTTGTTTTTTTGAGGCAAGAACATTACGTAATAAAATTGAAAAAATTAAATAAAAAAACGCAAATCATTAGCATTTAAACGCTTATAAAAATACTGTCCAGTATTTATTCTTGTTGTCATTTAGGTATTTAGGTAACTCAAAGCCAATCCCTTCTACCTCCTCCCAGGGTGCTACCCCACCCCCACTCCACCTACCCTTAACGACTGTCATCTTCTACTCGAATTGATTTAATTTGCAGTAAACTGTGTGGGAACACGGGTATTCACTTTGCGAAAGCGTGACAGTGAATAAACACTTATCTTAACGCGAGGAATAGTACCTACTTCAATTTGTTAATTAAAAATAATCCATGTACATAAAAATCTAAACATGTTTACTTGGAGATATATTAGTAAATGAGACATCTATGTATTGATATATTAAGCGTAGGAAATGTTTGAAACTTTCAAAATATCTTCTTTAAACCCCCGCGAAGGTTTCTGGATTATTACAACCACGTGACAACACATCTGAAAAGTTTTTTAATCATTGCAAAAACTCTTGCGAAACTGTCAAAATTTGAGCATGACATTTAAAAAAAATGATTGTTAAATCAAAATTAAATTTTCGAAACTCTTTAAATTAACGAATTTATTTGAAGTGTTTGATTAATACTTTGAATCGAATGGAGAATATTATAGATATTTTAAGGTACCACGACCGATGCCGCGACACGAGACGACGTGAACTGTAAATCCAATTTTTGACAAGTAAAGACAATTGACCGAGTTTTAAAATATCGATCACGGGAATTGGGCGATGAAAGGAATATTCCCTTACCTTTGACGGCTTCCTTCGCTGTCTCAGGATCGATCCTGGTACTGGCAGCTTCCAATAATAATGGCATAATACCAGGTCTCTAACACCGACACTTTGGGTTCATAAAATTAGGTTTATATGAGATTAATTGCGATATTTCTATAGCGAGCTGTGACCAATGTCACTTCGATTTTTCAACTGCCCGAGAAGGTAATTTAAAAACTTTGGTGGCAATATTGTTGATTTTTTTCCATGTAGGTAGGGAAACATCTTCTTCTTTTCTTTGCTGGGACTTTTTGAGGAAAGGAGGAAGATAAAGGAATAAATGACTGATGAAGGACTTGGGGAATATCGATTTAGATTTAAAAAACTGTTTCACAACCAAACAGGTACCAAATTTGATTGATTTTTCATATAATATACAAAAATGATATTTGTAATATATGAAAAATGAAAATTTGAATAGGTTGCACGTGAGATGTTTGAAAACTGAACGTGCTGGCACTGAATATATGGAACGCGGGAGGGTGATTGGTGGGACGGGGGAGCGGGAGAGGGGAAATGGAAGGTGGAAGGGGAACGCTGGTAGGCAAGGGAAGTGGGAGGGGAACAGGGACGCACGGGAGACGTCACGCAGGAAATACAATTTATTTATTTGAATACGGCATTGCAACGCATGCCGGGAACCAGTCAGTTTATGTATAAAATTACGCTTTGCATCTACCATGCTGGCTTCATTATTCAGCAACATCTATTTATTTATTTATTGTTTCTTCACCATTAAAATAGATTGTTTGGAATAAAATGTTAACCCCACTAAGGCTCGCCTGTATCTTTTTTTAAAATTATATTTTTTTTAATTTTTTTTATTTAATTGAATATGATAACAATATGTAATACAATATAAGATATGGGTAGTTCCACAAAGCTGTGACAAATCAGCTTGTCTGTAGGTGCTACCATTAAATATTATTACATAACACACATTAGCCTAGGTTACAATATTAATACCTAATATAAGATTTAGGATAGATAAATATGTTGTTCATTTATTAACCACTTTTTTTGTCAGTTTATGGCAGGGTTCCTCATTATTTTTAAAATTAATGTTTTGATTTAATATATTGTAAATCAAGGGAATCACATGTTCTGCTACCATACTTATTTGATATTCGTGGTATTTTTAGGCCTTTGTTTTCAGTAAATCTTGTAAATCTTGTTGTGTGACTATGCACCAATAAATTTTTATACGTGCTTTCTCCCGAATTATCCATAATTATAAAGTACCAGAGAAGCCCTTTAATTGGAAGTAGGCCCTCAGACCCATACAGTAATTTTAAGTTGTTTCTTTGTTTATAAATGCTAGGTTTAACAATTTTTTTAATTATAGCAGTTTGTAAATTTTGAATGTATTTAATATTAATTTTACTCGAGTGTCCCCAAGTTCGAATTCCATATCTATGTATGGATTCAACCATAGAATGGTATATAAGTTTGAGAGTGCATCGAGGCAATACAAATTTTAATTTATAAAAATTACTCGCCAAACATCGGAGCTGGTTACAAATTTTGATCACTTGTTTATCCCATTTAAAGTTATTATCTACGATTATACCAAGGTAAGTATATTCATTTGTAAAATCAATTTTTTCACAGTAGCAAGTGTTATCAATTTTTTTATGTATACATTCAAAATTATGTGCAGTTATTTTAGGTAAATTCCACATTTTCAGGCTCGGTGATCTTATATACATACATTTAGTTTTTTTGACATTAATAATTAGTCCTACATCATGAGACCATTTGAGTAGCTCGTTAAAGTCACTTTGCAATTCTTTAATAGCTATTTCCGGGTTTTCATTTGATACAACTAGTGCAGTATCATCTGCAAAAATGAATCTACGGGCTATTTTAAAAAGTTTAGACAAGGCAATGACATATATAATGTATAATTTAGGGCCTAAAATTGACCCTTGGGGTACTCCTGATTTGATAAATCTAAAATTACTCATTTCATTAAAAATCTTAACATACATTTTTCTATTAGTTAAATAGTTTTTGAAAAATGATAGTAGTTTACCACGGATTCCTATTTTTTCAAGTACCTTGATTAATCGTGTGTGGCTGAGTGTATCGAAAGCTTTTGAGAAATCAATAAATAATACCAGTACATGTTTTCTAGAGTTAAGCTGTGAATTTATATAATTAGAAAATTTTTCGAGAAGTTTATCACACATTTTTTTTGGAAGCCATACTGACATTCATCAATAATGCCCAATTTATTTAAATATTTATCCAAATTTATCGATATATATTTTTCTAAGATTTTTTCTAATGCGGGTAACAATGAAATGGGCCTATAATTATTTATTACGGTATGATCTCCATTTTTATAAATGGGTCTTATGATGCTGCATTTTAGTTCAGCTGGAATGATGCTTGTGTCAATAATTCTGTTTATTAGGTGGGTAATCATAGGACTAAGTAATTTTACATGTTTTTTTAGATCATACGTGCGAATTAGATCCACGCCCGGTGTCTTGGAGTTTTTCATTCGTCCGATAATGCATTCAGTTTGTTTCGCATTAGCTCTTGATAGGTACATTGAATGTTGCAAATGTTCTTAATTCCACTCAGACGCTCGAACGTTGCATTCGTGTAATAACTGATTTACTCCCTCGTCAAAGAAATTTGCAAAGTTTTATACCGTTACATCCGCCGCTTGAGAATTTAAGAAATATTTAGATATGATTTCGTCACAATCGGATTTTTTTTCCTTCCCAATATTTGATTTACTTCATTCCATGTTTTTTTAATGTCTTTGAAGCAATGATTAAATTTGTTATTATAATATATTTTTTTTGTGTTTAATATTTTTTTATTGAGTTTATTTCTGTATTTCTTGTATTCGATTCCAAATAATTTATTGTTAGGGGTGTTTTTCCATTTTCTCTATAAAGTGTCTCGTAGTTGTATATTTTCAATGAGGTTATAATTTATCCAGTCTTTTTGGTTATTACGATGTTTATTTGTATTTGATTTAGTTACGGTACTTTTTTTCGTAAATATATTTAAATTTCGATTTAATTTCTTCATATATTAAGTTAGGTTCCGTTATGTTTAGTATTTCATTCCAATTTGTGATTTCAATCAGTAGATCCACTTTTTTTTCCGATATTACAGTATATTTCGTAAGGTGCGATTTATTGGAGGTACCTATCTCATTAGTAGAGAAACGAATCGTGGACAGTTTCTAATTGAGAGAGACCTAACCTGGAGAGACCTAACCTGGACATCTCCTGCCGGACTCTCTCAACCCATCGCCTTTCAACGTAGTGGGAGGGATGGATTGTTCGTCTGTCAGTCCTGGACCCAGTGACCTACCCACCAGGTTAGGTCTCTCTCAATCAGTGTCTAATTGAGAGAGACCTAACCTGGAGAGACCTAACCAGATTCGGCCCGCCACGCAGTAAGTGGGCAAACGCATTCGTCACCAAGATTTATCTAGATCTTACCTTACCCCGTGAACTCGGGCACTCCTGCAAAGTCATCAAACGTAGAAGGCACTTCTGCAAAGTCATCACTGTGACTGTGACTTACGATAGAGGTGTTGGTTAACCTGTAAATAGTTCCAGGGGAGGCGGTAACTATTCCCGCCTCCCTAATTGAAGCGTTGAACTAAGACCAAAAAATCCACTGCACAATTATATGCCTTCTGCAAAAAGATTTTTATGACGGTGAAATAGAAAGTTTAAGAATCGATACATAAATTGTAAAGTGCGTTGATTTAGTATAGCAACAATACTGTTGTTGAGTGAGGACGTCTGCTTTGTGATACTCCACTGCTTAACCACTCTTAGTATTCACAACAATAAGTTTGTACCTACTATATTACATTCCGTTTACCAGTGATCATAACGTGTGTTGTAGGGTGACCACCATTCATTTATAAGTTGTGAGTCATTATTTATTTAAGTAAATCGTTTACAATGCCCAACAATCAGAATCTAGTGCAAACTAGGTCTAAGGCATCGGATTCTCCAGCAGTAAACGAGGATCATTTTGGAAAAATTGTAAAATACATGGATAAAAAAATGGAAGAATTTAAGCTACAAGTTTTTGCAAAAATTGAACTTGAATCGTCAACACTGAAAAAAAATCTCGAATCTGAGATATCCGACATGAGAAAAAGCATTGAATTTATTGGTCAGCAATATGATGAAATAACTAATAATATCGGAAACATGATGCAATTAAAAAAAAAGTGGATAACTTGGAAAACGCAAATTCTATCAAAGATCTAAAAATAAAACATTTAGAAATTCGTCTAGCTGATATAGAACAACAAAATGTAAGCTATAATTGTGCTGAATTGTTTGGCCTAGAAACCTTGATGAATGAAAATTCTGTGGAAACCGTGGAAAGATTCATAAAAAAATTTGACATTCGGATTGAACCAGGTAGAATAAATAAAGTTACTCAATATCCTGATAAAACTATTAATAAACCCGGAGCTCAGAGGATGATCATCCATTTCAAAGATGAAAAGTCCCAATCTGAATTTCTCAACGCACGCAAAAGTATAAAGCAATTGAAGGACAGGAATATCTTCATTGGAGAAGTTCTATCATCATATTCCAAAACCCTTCTTTGGAAAACTAAACAAAAAGCTAAAGAAGCTAAATTTCAATTTGTGTGGTTTCGGAACAATAAAATTTGCGTGAAAAAGAACCCAGAACTATCTTCAAGAGTCATTATCATCAAACACGAAGATGATTTGAATAAATTGTTGTAATCCTCCCCCCTAAGTCTGACACTTTTAATGAAAAAAAAAAAAAAAAATGGATGATTTGGAAAACATAAATAATATAACCGACAATACTGAACCTAACATAACTTTTGAAGATTCATTATCTTGCAAAAATTTTTTGAAAGATTCAAAATTTTCTTTACTATGCATGAATATTAGAAGTATAAGCAAGAATTTTGATGAAACTGTTTCTATGCTGGATTGCATTAATCATCGTCCGGAAGTACTAGTCTTTACAGAGGCTTGGCTGAGCAGTGTAATTAATATGCCTAGCATTCCAGAGTACGTAGTCTACAAAACTATGATGAACAATTTACAAAATGATGGAGTAGTCATCTACGTAAGACAAAACATTCAGGTAACTGTTGAGGAAATTGCTCTCCCCAGTGCAAACTGCTTGAAAATGCAATTATCCAATACATTATATTTATTAGCTGTATATCGATCTCCATCCCAGACTAAAATAGACAACTTTCTCGACTCATTGAATGAATTCCTTGCATCTGAATCTTTGCAAAATAAGGAGATTATCTTATATGGGGACTTAAATATTGATACCCTAGATTTGAAGAACATAAAAACACAAAAATACCTATCACTTCTGGCGTTTCATGGTTTGAAGCCCATAATAAACTCACCAACAAGAGTGACTCCTAATAAATCTAGCTGCATTGATCATATTATGGCAAAATCAAAATTTGAACCACAAGGAGCAGCTTTTACTACTGGCATAACAGACCATTATGCAATTTTAATGAAGTTTATGAGCTTAAATCTACATAATATTTCAAATAATAATGTAAAACCTAAATTTGTTGTTGACAACCACCTCATGAAGACCAAATTAAAGGAGGAATCCTGGGATATAGTTCTATCAAAAAATGACGTCAATCTGGCAACTGATAATTTCATAAAATGTTTGAAAACCCATGTGCAAAGTTGTACGTCAGTACAAAAAGAGAAACATATTATGAAACATCTAAAACCATGGATAAACGCTGGATTAATCAAATGCCTCAGAACACGTGATAAATTGCACAACAGATGTAGAAAAGAAAGCTATAACTTGGAACTGTTTGAATATTATAAGCGATATCGAAACTGGTGTTCTAGGATAACACGAACAACAAAACAAGCATATTTCAGAAGAAAATTAGATGAAGTCAATGGTAACATTAAACAACAGTGGAAAATTATAAAGGAGGCCATAAACCTTAAAAAGGAACAAACTACCATAAAAAAATTGAAAATTAATAATATTATTACTTCAATGGAAGAGAGTCCAAATATAATTACTAATCACATTAATGACTTCTTCAGTGATATTGGTCCAAGTTTCGCTAACAATTTGTGCAGTGATAATAAAACCAGTGAGACGTATCTTGTGAATGATTTTAAATCTGAACTTCAGATTACCGGGGACAATTTTGACTTTAAGCCAACTAACATTTCTGAAGTGACAAATGTGATAAATGATTTAAAAATGTCTTTCTCATGCGGTATTGATTATATAAGTGTTATGATATATAAACTCCATGTATTCGAATTAGCTGGTCCCATATCTCATATTATTAATATTAGCTTCAAGAGTGGGATGTTCCCTTCTCACTGTAAGAAAGCTAAAGTGATTCCTCTTTTTAAAGGTGGAGATCAACTAGATGTCAATAATTATAGACCTATATCCCTACTTAACACGCTTTCAAAAGTAATAGAGAGATTGGCTAAGTCGAGATTGGTATCATTCTTAGAAACAAATAAACTACTCTCTAGCAATCAGTTTGGTTTCAGAGAAAATAGAGGAACAAGTGATGCAGTATTGAGGGTATTGTCGAAAGTCACTAGTGCCCTGGATTATGGAAACAAAGCCTTAGCTGTGTTTTTAGATCTATCAAAGGCATTTGACACGGTTTCCCATGGATTACTCCTCAAAAAATTATCTTCTCTTGGCATTTCACATTCCAGTACAGCATTAAGTTGGTTCAAATCCTATCTTAGCGATAGAACACAACAAGTAGAGATAAATAATAATTTAAGCATTAGCAAACAAATCTCATTTGGGGTTCCACAAGGTAGTGTACTTGGACCAATATTGTTTTTAATCTACATTAATGATTTATGTAATTTAGATATTCCTGGTAATATTATTATTTGAGGGTAAAACCTGGAAAGATGCTTTTGACAAATGTGATTCAGGATTAAGAATAGTAAAGAGTTGGCTAAATAATAACATCTTAACTTTGAATACATCAAAAACAAAATATGTAACTTTTAGCATATCATCAAAAAGTCAGCCTTCCAACACTCATAATCTAATTATACACAATTGTCTGCAAAATTGTAATTGTAATTGCCACCCTTTAGAAAGAGTAGACTGTATAAGGTACCTAGGTGTAAATATTGATCAATATTTGAGATGGAATGACCATATTGACATGTTAACAAAAAATATCAGGAGACTTACCTATATTTTTAAAGAACTTCGTCATATACTGGATAAAGATAAATTAAAATCTGACTATTATGCCTTAGTACAATCTCGACTTTCTAACAATATTGTATGCTGGGGATCCTGTCTAAAGTCCAATGTAGAGACACTAAATATTGCTCACAAATTAATTCTTAAGGTCATGTACAAAAAAAAATTTCGTTATCCATCGAAACTTCTTTACAAGGAATCTGATGTTATGAGTATAAAACAGCTGTACATCTCTAAAATAATTTGTAAATTTTTTATCAATATTTATTCTGCAGAAAGAACCCAACAAATCCATACCACTAGAATTGGCTCAAGAATGAACTTTGTCGCAATAAGTACTAAAACATCTTTTGGCCAAAGAAACTTTTTATATCAGGCTCCACTTCTATTTAATATTCTGCCAGATTACATAAAGTCTTCCAATTCATTAGCTAAATTTAAAAAAAATGTTAAGATTTTTGTGTTGTCAGAGGATTGGCATACTATTTTTTCATCCTTGGCCTTTTTTTAAATAATAAAAAAAAAAAAAAAAACATATTTTAAAATAATAAGATATTTTTTTTAATAATATTTGTTTTTTAAATAAAAAGATATATATAAAAATATATATTTTTTAAAAACCCGATTTTATTTGAGTCCCATTTGTAAAAATCGGAGTGTCACCCTAGTTGTTTTGAACTACCTTTGTTTCTTGGTGGGTATAGTAATTTATTAAGGATTTGTTTTATGGTCTATATTGTTACAAATTACCCATCTGGTCACCAATATAATATTGTTATTTCTTACTTTCCGCATATAATATTTTAGTGTTTTGGATGTAGTGTTTTGTATTTTAGTGATTTTTTTGTATTTTAGTGATTTGTGTGTAAATGCACCACTCAAATTTATGAATGTAACCTCAATACAGGCTGCTAGCCTAGTGAGGTTAATATTTTTGTAAAAAAAAAATAAGAACACATGTATGGTGAGAAATTATAAATAAATAAATAAAATAAATAGTATCAAATACAAAGTAATTTGTTTTTAAGCATTACATTTGGTTTCATTTATACTTGGCGGTGCGTTCGTTTGTCTTTAACAAATTATTATATTCATAGGACAACATTGATGGCATTGCAAAGCGGTTCAAATTGTTCCCAGATCTGTGACAAAGGTGGATACTGGATAGTGAATACATATTACAGTGTTTTTTTTTTCTACATTAACTCCACACAGGAGGCCCTGAGGAAAATAATTTCCCTCAGGGTCTATGTCATCTGGGATGCTGTGTGGAGGGTCTTTTTGAGGAGAGAAAGGAATGAACATTGGTCTTGAAGAGACCCATGTTGTAGGAAGGAGGAAACGCAGTGTGCTGTTTGTTTAGCAATCAGTGTCAACTGTTGTGTCAAGCCTTTATTCATTACATTTTATCCTAAGCATAACGATAATTCAAAATTATTTGTTGAGAAGGAAACTGAAAAGAACACATAGAAAACTTACATTAAAAAAATGTTTATCATTGTTATTATTTAATACCAGCTTTTTCCCGCAGCTTCGCTCGCGTGGTATTAGGGGGGTTCCCACTCCGCCTCCTCCACTCCCCCATCCTTCCCCCCTCCCCACCACTCCCCCCTCTCCCTCTAATCCCCCCTCCCGAATTTATTTGAAGTGCTCCCCTAATAATTTGAATCGAATGAAGAATTATAGATATCTCACTAATAGTGTCACCTATTGCAATTTTTTTATACAAATTTCATAATGCCAGAGCTCTGAGCTATAGCCTATGTGTTATTCTGTTGAATGAGCTATATTATTGTAAAGTTTCATTAAAATCCGTTCAGTGGTTTTTGCGTTAAAGAGTAAAAAACACACATACATACATACAATCTTACAAACTTTCGCCTTTATAATATTAGTGGGATATTTTGCCTAACTACATAAATCAGTACTATTATCATAAATTTATCTAATACATTTTTATTTCATGCGTTAGGTACTTTAAATTTTATTTGTTCAAAGTAAAACTATAGAATTAAGGTTCACTATTGTGCCTGGTTTTTATTGTGCCTTTTTCACTAGTTATTTCATGTTTCAAGACAGGCTAGTTTATAAAAAAAAATTAAAAATTAGTTAACAGTTAGTTTTTTTGTACATTAGTTCCACATGGGAGACCCTGAGGAAAATAATTCCCATAAGGGCCTACGTCATCTTTGGGGATTCTGTGTTAAAGGTCTTTTTAAGGAAAGGAAGGATAGAAAGTTCTGGGAAGGAAAAGGTATGAGGTTTGGGTAGAAAACTGTGGGTCAGCGTGTCCAGGAGTGACTTACGTATGAATCCATCCCTCCAACTGCGCTGCAAGGCAATGGGTCGAGAGTCGAGAGAGTGCAGCTGGAAAGGTCAAAAGGACTCTCTCAACCAGTCTCTCTCGATCCGGCCCACCACACAGCAGGTGAACAGACGCATCCGCAGTCAAGACCTGGACAAACCTCACCCCATGAAACCGGGCACCTCTGCTAAGTCACCAAACGTAGCAAACCACTTGGGATGACCTATGGCAGAGGTATTGGTTATCCAACAAATGGTTCCCGGGGTGGCGGCATCCATATCCGCATCCCAAATTAAAGTTTGTAAAGTATAAACAGTAGACTAGTTATTGAACGACAATCAAAATCACGATTCGACGCAACAATAACATTTTACCCAATGGCATTAGCAATGTTAACTGTGGAACGGTCGCATTGATTCAAGATTTTAAATTTGTTTTGATTAAACTGTATTTGATTTAGATTTAACTGTCTTGTCGTGTAAGGTAGGTTATTGAATACTTAGAGTCGCGATACATTTGAATTTCTTAGTCAAAAGCTGAATTTGTTTTACAATTTAATCGATTAAATGCCGCGTGTTTCGTGATTTTTATTCGTATATTTATGATCAAGTTAGTTTAATCTTTATTTTTGTGATTAATTTCATTATATTTCCACAATTTCGTCGATGAAGAATGCTGTTCTCAGAAGATGGACTGCTACACAACTGTATTTTGGCGTACACTCCTTGCATTTTTCACATCACATTATTCACATCAACATTATTTGCATTTTTCACATCTCATTATTTTCATGAACATTTGCAATTTTGACGGTTGAATTTGGCAGCCACCTCTGGTCTGGACCTCCAAAATACATGAAAAATACCCTCGGCTCTGTGCAGAAACGGGCGGTCCGTTTAATGGATTCTCTCTTAACAGACGGATTGCAATCTTTAGAACACAAGGTGGGTGGGAATGCTATCCTTGTTCTACAATGGAAAATGCTCCGAGGAACTAGCGTCATTGATCCCTTCGGCACCGGTGCATAGTCGGGAAACACGCCAAACGCGTGCCCAACATTTGTATACGGTTGACATTTGTCACATGAGAACGGGTCGTTTCTTCGACTTGTCCTTGTACTCTACAGCTCTGCTGTGGAATGATTTGCCGGCCTCTGTGTTTCCTCCTTCCTACAACATGGGTCTCTTCAAGACCAATGTTCATTCCTTCTTCTCCTCAAAAAGACCCCCCACACAGCATCCCAGATGACATAGGCCCTGAGTGAAATTATTTTCCTCAGGGCCTCCTGTGTGGAGTTAATGTTAAAAAAATGTCTTTTCCCGTGCCTCCTTGTTCCTTTCCACCTTCCCCGCCTCCCTCCTTGCCTTTTCATTTATAAACACATTTTTATTTATACAAATTTCATAACGCCAGAATTATATATTCCGATATATGAGCTATTTTATTGTAAAGTTTCATTAAAATATATTCAGTAGTTTTTGCGTAATAGAGTAACAAACACACACATACGTATAAGCTTTCGCGTTTATAATATTAATAAGATCTATTGACAATACCTTACTACAATATATGTTTCATTTGATAATGCCACGTCTTCTTGAGGCGTTTCAGATGTTTAGGATATAAACATTTCATAAAAATGCTACGTAAATTCTGGTAAGTAAATAATGTATCCCGCATGTATCAATAAGTTCCAAGAAAATATTATGCGGAAAATAAAAGCCTCCCTTATGCCTCATGTATTATTTAATTGGTAATGTCTTTTGAAGCTCCATTTTCCGTTTAAAAATACGCAGCACCAAAATCTCAGTATTCTTCCGTTAAAATGTCAATATCTCTTACAGGAATGGGTAAATAATGATGTCTGGCGTGTACACAATTCGCGAGGAGAAAATATTAAATAAAAAGAATGGAGGATTTTGATATAAATATTAGTGATCATGTAATACGAGCCCCTCGCAAAACAAAGGAAGCTAATGGAGAGCAAATAACAATCTTCTTCCTAAAAGCTTCTTCCATAAGAGCGGCCTTTATTAATTTTTTGATATATTTTCCGCACTGGTACATTAACTTACATTAGGAGCGAAACACGCTTTTAACCCATCTAAAAAAAATGTCCGTTGACGTCATTAACAAGAAGAGAATCTGAGTTTATTCAGCAGTTTTAAAAATCGGGAGTGCTCGTCATTTTTAATGGTTTCATATTCACCAAGTTGTTAAGCCCGGAATCAAAAAACCGAGACCTACTTTTTTGCTAGACCAACTGCTCAAACCCTTAATATTTGAGTTTAGTTAAACACCAAGAGAACCTCTCTAAAATAAATTATTAAAAAATATTTGCAGGCGAAGTTTGCAGTAAAAGCACAGACGTGCATTGACATTTAGTAATTTTTAGCGTTTTTTTTTTTCAAACAAATTGCTGAATAAAAAATGTTTTTCTTTTTATTGTGGTATAGTGTGAAGTTAAAAAATAAAAAAAAAGGTTTTGTATCCTCGAACATTTCCTCGAGTATTTGTGAAGGCTGTTGATAATATCATTCAAAGGGCACATTTGGGATCTTTTTAATAAAAGTTTAAAAAAAAAAATTGAATATATTTTCCAGAGTTGAAACAGCTATCATACGTTAAAATATTAACAACTGGAGTGACAACGCAATTTAAAACTTTTTTCTCCGATTGCTCGAGATTTTTTGATGACCATTGTGAATATTTTCCGCCCACATTAAAAAAATATACCTTCGAATTTTAATATGGAGACATACAAACTGATTATAATTCTATAAGCCAATGAATTCACCTATCTTATGCCGATTGTCTCATATTCGTAGAATTTATAAAAAAATATATAATAAAATATTAAACTTTTACTTAATTACTTACAAATAAGGGAAAATTTGTCAAAATTGGTAGCAAAGCAATCCGAGGTATTTTAAATAGTGCCATATTGTAGCAAAAAGCGCTCCAATGGTTAAGTACCTACTTATTATTTAATAAATATAAAATTATTAAATTAATTAATTTCGCTTGTCTGAGCTTTAGTCCTGCGTGAAATCTGTCAATGAACTTAAATTTGTCTTGAATTTTAGTGTTATTTTAAAAATTGAAACTAATTGTTTAAACAATTTAGATAAGTGATAAAGTATCTTCCCATACCAGGGGCCATTCGATGAGTTGGCAATGCTTTTGTGTCCTAACTAAGCGTAGTGTATTATTTCATTTTAAAAATTTAATTTAAATTAAATTTGATAATATTTAATTTAATATTTAGCGAAACTCAATCGCTAATAATCGTCTCAATTTATTTAAATATTAAAATTTGAGATTTTACTCATATAGTTAAAAATAAAAAAAATGATAATGTTATTATCGAGTTCTGCAAGTATTTTAGTTTGTATTTTTGTTATAGCTGTTTCGGTTTACCATGTTCAAACTGTCAAGACAGTAAAAAAATAAGCATCGTGTGTTCAATTCATCGGCTGGCTAAGTCCTTCATTACAACACAAGCCACATTTTCCGCTTAGTGTGTTTGTAATGAGAGATTTTCAAATGATGTCAGGTCTTTCAAAACCCGAGGATATATGTCTTTCTTTTAAAATTGATATTTTTTTAAATTGGAACTAACTTGTCAAGAATCACGACTACGCTAGTAACCAATACATTCAAAAAAGGTAAAGCCTTTTTTATCATCAATTTATTACATTGATGATCGTACCAAAAACAAGGCACCGCACGTCAACCGTATAATTTTTCATATCTATATTATTTCACAACAATAATAATATACTCCTTCGAATAATACTAGCATAAGCTTTTCCAGTTGTAATTTGAATACGCGAGCTTAATCCACTTCAATTCAGGCGCTGGCTGGATGATCAAAATTGAAGCAAGCACAACCCGCCCCGTAATAAACCCGTTATTTTAACAATTCCCTCTCACGTCACAACTTGATATGCGTTTCCCGACGTTAGGAAAAGCTCTCAAGATGGCAGCACTGGTAACTAATTGAATTTCTCTAATGTTTCTTGCATACGGCAAACACAGGGCCCGAGGAAAACTGCAAATTAGTGTTGTTACGTGTACGTTGCGGGGTGGGAGTGGGTGCCGGATATAATGGGGAAGGTAGTTACCGCCCTCACCCCGCTGATATCATATTGTTTCATAGAGGCTTTTATGCCCAAGTAAGCAAATATGAATTGTTAGATTTGAACGGCAACTACCCTTTTTATTGGAAAAAATAATTCTAAGAATTGGTTTGTAACCTGGATAGCGTCTCCGATAAATATATCCGAATTTATTCACACGGAACTATTGACTTATTAGTCAGATTCATAGATGAGTAGATAGGTACTATTATGCGTAAACATGGTGACTTGTTTTTGAAACAATAAAAGAAAAATTGATTAGACATTTCCCAGCAAACAAGTAGAAATATAACGTCACTTTAAACTAAAAAAAATGGTTCCATAACAGTTGATCCCGTGACAGTTGGCCCCCCTGGTATGCTTAAGAGGAATATAAACGCTAGAAATATTTCGAATCTCACGCCTGCAAAATTTTAAAATCGAGCGTCTTATTTACACGAGGCAAGTAAGCGAAAAAGTGCTTTATATTTATTTTGTGCATAATTTTTTAAGAACGAAAAAAGTTAGAACATGGAAAACCCCAAAAATAGTCTTAGCCATAAAGGGGTATTTGAAAAAAATTGTTTCTTGTATTACTTCATAGTTAAGTCATGAAAAAAAAAATTTTTTTGTGGTTTACGCTTATATTTTTTGTTACGTAAATAATAATTTTATCGTGATTCCAATACATAGAAAAGCTAGTAAAAGCTTAGATTTATCCGTAGCATATTTTTTGATGTTCATACTGTAAGCCAATTCGTCGTAAAGATTAATCAAAATAGTATCTTAGTAGGATTTCACGTATAACTTCACCTTAAATACAATGTGAAGACGGTTTAGGGAAAATAGGTATACCTTAAACATAATATAAGTTAGTAAGTAATAAGTAAGTGTCCCCGAAAGGGTGTGCACGGAGGATTAACCGCCGAATACCAAAAGTATAAAATACATTTTCATTCAAATGCGTAAAGAAAAAAAATACTTGTCTATACACTGTATACATCAACGCACAATTTAAAAAAAAAACACTCTACAAATAGATTTCTTCGATATCCATACCAACTTATTATAGGTATTTTGTAGTCGATTTTAGATTTAAAATTGGTAAATAATGCACAAAAAATTGTTACCCCTTCCCGCGTTCCCCCCCACTCCCTTCTACCGCGTTCCATATATTCATTCCCGATACATTCAGTTTCAAAAGCTTGCAATTTTTTTATTCAAATTTTAATTGTTTATTTTAAGAAAAGTTAATCAAATTTGGTAATCAACATGGGCACCTATTTAAAATACCTATAATTCTTGATTAGAGTCGTATTCAACTTGGGTAGGTATCACAGGTTAGCACTCCAATTAAGTTCATTAATTTAAAGAGTTTATTCGAAAATTTTATTTATTTTGAACACTTATATAATACTTCTTCTAACACAGCAAACTTATTTTGTGGCACCATTATGATTGAAATTAATGAATTACTTCGTTTTTACCACTTTTATTGTTTATAAAACCGACATGTTTCGTCAGCAAAGCTGACTTCTTCAGGGTTTGAAACCCTGAAGAAGTCAGCTTTGCTGACGAAACATGTCAGTTTTATAAACAATAAAAGTGGTAAAAACGAAGTAATTCATTAATTTCACTTATATAATATACCTATTCAATATTTCCTAATGCTTTATAGCAATACATAAACAAAAATCAAACAAGCAAGCAAACAAACATACCAATTATATATATATTACTAGCAGACCCGGCCACACGTTGCTGTGGCTAACGCAACACAACGCCATTACCCAACCTTTATAAAATCCACACCACCCGCTTGCCAGCTGCCCGTTGCCCGCTGCCTGAATTGAATATTTGAATTTCTCAGCTTTTCTCTACTATAATAAGCATGTATTATACATATAAACCTTCCCCTTGAATCACTCTATCTATTGGTAAAAACAGCATGAAAATCTGTTTCGTAGTTTAAAAGATCTATGCGCACATACATTTTGATCGACTTCATTTTATACTATGTAATGCAATTCGAGCGATCGCCACTAATTATACAATGCTTGCAATGCAACACTGGATATTTGAAAAGGGAAAATCAAATACCTACTTACTCTAGGACATCTATTTTCCAATTTCTTCCGTAGAACGAATTTCAAAAGTGACTATAGCACGGCCCGCCAGCCGTTTTAAATCGCACAAAAATATGTTTTTTTTTTAATTTCTCGGCTTTTCTCTGATATAATTTGTATGTATTATACATATAAACATTTCTCTTCAATCACTCTAACTATTGGTGAAACCGTATGAAAATCTGTTGCGTAGTTTAAAAGATTAACGCGCACATACTATGTAATGATGTACGTATAGATATAGATATTCTCATCTTTAAGTCATAATATTTTAAAACGAATTTATTAAACACAAAAATCATTTAATAAGATCAACACTTGACGCCTCACTGCGAAATTGCGACCTGTCATAAACTTCAATACGTTCTTGAAAGGTTTTTGTCCGCTTACTACGCTCCTGCTTCTTATCTCTCGAAACCACCTGTCAGAAACGGTTTGAACTTCAGCACAAGGAAGTGGCGGTACCTCCTCCCGCTTATCAGGCCCTGGTATCTCCGTCACGCTTGGAAAGGAATAAGGATCATTGTTTCGGGACTTCGGGATGATATTTGGAAATATCTTATAATATATCTGGCGGTACCTTTCCAACGCCAAACTCCCGAATTCCCCGGAATGATATCGTTCCATCAAATGATTCATCTCTGGGGGAGCTGTTCGAGGTATGGAGTTAATAGTTAATTTATTATTCAAGTTTGGTGTGTTGTGTTCTCGGTAAGAAAGGAAAGTTAGTAAATCAAAAGCTGTTGATGTTGTGGAGATGCTTTATTTGAAAATCAATATAATGGGTTGATGGGTAAGTTAGCAGCGGCTTTGAATATCTAAACAAACGTCCTTTAGAAACGTTATGTCAATGTTCCTATTATGTACACTAAATGCATTCAGATTTCTTTAATTTGTAAAATCTTGTTATATTTAATTAAGCCACTCAGGCATTTACCAACTATGTTGCAATGATTGTCCTTCGTTCTACATAGGTAAGACAACTAGAAATATAAATATCAGCATCACAGAACATTTAAGATGCTTAAATAACAATAATTTTTCAGAGTTAGCTAATCACCTAATTTCCACAGATCACACTTTTAATAAAGACACTGGGGTTAAAATTCTTCACCGTAATAATAAAAGCAAAAAATTAGATAATTTAGAAGCACTAGAAATCAGAAAATCCCTAAATAATAATGCTAGTATTTTGAATAACCAAATTAATTCATCTTTCAGTCCCATTCTAAATATTTTTCCAATTACCCCCACCCCTTTGCCTACCTCCCACTCAAACACCTAAAATTTGTATATCTGTCAACATTCTGTATCATAGTTTAGTTACAATATTCTCCTGACGAAGGAAGGGTGCTTCCGAAACCGGTAGTGTGTATAAAATAAAAGTGGTCTACAACAAATTTATATGTGTTTTTTATAGTTTTTTTTTTAACACGAGCCTACGTCAGGGCCTACGTCATTTTTGGGGATGCTGTGTGGAGGGTTTATTTAAGGAAAGGAAGGAGAGGAGAGTTCTGGGAAGGAAAAGGGTTTAAGGGGTGGGTGGTTGTCTGGGGTTCAGTGTGTCACGGTCATCCGCCTCCAAGACCTAGACAAATCTCACCCCATGAACCCGGGCACCCCTGCTAAATCACCAAACTAGCGAACCACTTTGGGTGACCTTTGGTAGAGGTGTTGGTTATCCAATAAAGGTTCCCGGGGCGACTGTACCCATTACCGCCTCCCAAATTCAATTAAGATAATAATGACATTTTTACGTAGTTATTTCACTTTTATATAAATGTTGGTATGTATGAAGATGTTTCACTTTGTGAATATTTATTATTTTCTATTTTCTGCACATAAACCAGGAAAATATATTGTATTTTGAAAATTTGATTTAGCCATTTCGTAAACATCTACATAGAGAATAAAAATTAAAAAAACATATGTTTGGGGTAGATTTTTCCCTTTTTGTAAAAGCTTCTAAATTTTGGGTGTATGCTTTATGCACATAGACATCAAATTTTGGTTGAAGTACCGAAATCGGATGGTGTTTTTCGATAAATAGTCATAGGACATAACACAGTAGCTGGGTGACAATAGTTGATTGAAAAGTGACGGATTTAATCGAATTAACCCCCGGGAAAGGTGAAAAAAAAACAAGTTGTTAAAATATTCAAATACAAAAGAGATATGCTCTGATGTCCGCGTGACTGTCGGCGGACTACTACCTAATCGGAGTAGTTTGCATAGAAAAATAATTTGTTCATTTCGTTGATTTTTTTAAGGTGTGCATTAGTATTGGTTAACAATATAGTTTGGATACGGAAATAATTCGTTAATTTAGTGCGTTCGTTTAGTTTATTCGTTCATTTAGTTTATTTGTTAATTGGTAAACAATATCGGCGACACCCGGAAGTCCCGCCCGGTAAAAACTGCGGAGAGGACATCTCTGCACCTAAGATTCCGTGTAAAAATCGTTCACAGAAAATCATTTTTGCATTAAATAATTTCAGTTTAGGAGTATAAGTACCGCTGCCCCGGGAACCATTTATTGAATAACTGACGGATTAGGTTTTTATTGGTTTTGGCAGCGGATGCGTCTGCCCACCTCCTGCGTGGCGGGCCGGATCGGGAGAGATTGAGGGAGGTCTTTTGAGGGAGTATTTGACCTCTCCATTGAGGGAGGTCTTTTGACCTCTAATTGAGGGAGGTATTTTGACCTCTAATTGAGGGAGGTCTTTTGACGCCTAATTGAGGAAGGTCTTTTGACCTCTGATTGAGGGAGGTCTTTTGACCTCTAATTGAGGGAGGTCTTTTGACCTCTAATTGAGGGAGGTCTTTTGACCTCTAATTGAGGAAGGTCTTTTGACCTCTAATTGAGGGAGGTCTTTTGACGTCTAATTGAGGGAGGTCTTTTGACCTCTAATTGAGGGAGGTCTTTTGACCTCTAATTGAGGGAGGTCTTTTGACCTCTAATTGAGGGAGGTCTTTTGACGTCTAATTGAGGAAGGTCTTTTAACCTTTAATTGAGGGAGGTCTTTTGACGTCTAATTGAGGGAGGTATTTTGACCTCTAATTGAGGGAGGTCTTTTGACCTCTAATTGAGGGAGGTCTTTTGGCGTCTAATTGAGGAAGGTCTTTTGACCTCTAATTGAGGGAGGTCTTTTGACTTCTCCAGCCGGACTCTCTTGATTCATCACCTTGCACTGCAAGTGGAAGTGAAAGCAGTGGAATGGATTTGCACTGTAGTGGAAGGAATGGATTCATACGTCTGTCTCTCCTAAGCACTGACCCCCAGATTCCTACCCACCCCATATTGGTTTTTCCTTCCCAGAACTTTCTCTCCTTCTTTTCCATAAAAAATCCTCCACACAATCCTAAATACAATCCTCCTCAGCAACCTCAAAAATGACATAGGCCCCAAGGGAAATTGCTTTCCTTTGGGCCTCCTGTTTAGAGATAATTTAAAAAAAATTAAAATTCTAAAATATTTCAATCGGCATTTTTTAGATTGGAACATTACTTGAATGAAATCAATTTTTTACAAACTGTATATTTTTCACCAGAGAGACGAGAAAAATTTTCAAAATTTTTTGTTTAACATTAAAATAAGGTTACCACGTGGAAACCATGTCGATTACATCACCACTGTCTGAGAACCGAATTCGTGGATGTAAATGAATTATTAAAATATCGGTCTCTTCCGATTGCTAACAAATTCTAATAAATAATCATATTTATTCCAAAATTATTCATGAGGGGTGCCTTCAACTCCTGCCTTTTTAAGGAATAAAGTAACATTAAACATAATTTATTGTAAAACGACCCAGGTTCAATGGAGCGGCCTCGATAAAGTCCACATCCTCTTCAATTACATCGTGTTGTGAAACATTTAAATTTTACTCAAAAATAATATCTACTGCTCCAAGTCAAAAGAGTATAAGTGATCAAACCGATTTCAAAAGATGTACATAATGGTTAAAGAAAACGTTAATCACAATTCGACCGGTCGTTGGTTGAGTGGGCATCGTGCTTGGATCCCACCCGGAGGTAGCGTGTTCGATTCCTCGGCTATCTAAGTCCTCCATCACAACACAAGCAACATTTTCGGCTTTCTGATGGTATTAGGAGATTTTTAATCATTGTTGGGTTATTTGTAAATCGGGAATGTTTGAAAAAAAAAATTAAATTAAATTAAAAAATAGTTTAAACAGCCCGAAGTGAGTAGGACTATGCATATGCATGCGAACCCACATTTGGGATAGGTATATTGCGTGATTAAAAAATTCAATTAGTGAAAAGAGATGAGATTATGGAAGGTTGGGAAAAAATTCTGCTCTCGAGGATAATCTTTCACACGGGGCTTCAGCGAAGTGAAACGATCATTTTACAATATCGGATCGGTAACTTCCGGTGATTTTATATCGATGTCCCGAGCACGGTTTAGCCGTTGACAACCGCACCGATATTGACGGGTTAATAATAATAAGAAATAAATTAATAAGAAATCGATATAGGCTGGAAATACTGGCGGATCTGTCTATTGATTTACATTCCTTAACGTCAAACGGTACGTAAAAATTACAACAACTAATAAATAAACAATTTGGAATTGTAATGCTAACTTTAATATGCATTTACACTTTGCGTGTACTAGTTGACATTAGGGATGCAACGATATATCGGAAAACCAATAAAAATATCGATATATCAATATATATCAATATCGAAAAACTCAATTTATCGTATCGAAATATCGAAAACCCCGCCGAAATTAATATGCCCACAATCTCGGGTAAAATTCTATTATGGGCAACACTGACTGACTAAAAAAAATAAATCTTCAGAGGATGAAGATAAAGGTGAATTTGATTTTTGCCACACACAAATAAAAAGAAAAAAAAAGTCACAGTGACAACGGGCTTACGTTATATCTTTCTGCTCCTATTTAAATACTCTAAAAATAAACATTCTTGAAGCATGGCAAGAGATGCAAGGTATATATCCCAATCTTTTTAAAGTGGCAATGAGTAATGTACCGATTGTGGCAATAAGTGTCCCTTCTGAACGTCTTATTTCAAAGGCAGGGAGCCACTTTAACTCAAAGCAGAAACCGGCTACAAGGAAGCAGACTGTCAAAGTTACTATTTTTAAGTTCGACAGCTGGTACAAAAAACTGGAAGTATTTAAAAAAAATAAATTTAAGAAAAAAAACACATTTTATATACCTATCCAAATTTTGTGATTATTCACATATGTAAGTATAAAGAATTACATTCTTTTGAATGTAGCTATAACTTTGTGGTTATCCATTATAGATAAATGAAACAATTTAACTTTGTTTGAACCACTTATATAATGAGTAAATCCAACTGGTTTCGGAACGACCGTTCCTTCTTCAGGGAAATTATTAGTTTTTTTCGAAACCGGTCGGATTTACTCATTATATAAATGGTTCAAACAAAGTTAAATTGTTTCATTTATAAAAAATTACATTCGTGCATAATCGATAAACGTATGATGTAACTAAAACTACCTTGGATTTCTATAAGCTTTTAAAAAAAGAAGAAATATCGATATATCGGTCTACCAGGGCGATATTACGATATATCAATATCGAATTAATTCGATATATATCGATATCGATATATTTAAAAACCTTGCATCCCTAGTTGACACTCAACGGGAGTTAATTAGTCAATGAGGTCCTTAGTTATATTTGAACCGTTTTCGTTTCTCCAAGATCGAACGGAGTAAATTGATCACGTCTTACATAAACTAATCAAGTTATCAATCTAAGAGCTTCGTTAGTTCACATCCATTCATATTTTGCATAACAAACGACGGAAGTGTTTTGAATATTGACAGCTTATCTGACACTCGGGAGGCCGCGCTAAAATTTATCAATCGTCGGTCGGTCGGAATATTTCTTCCATTTTGTTGACCGTACTGGCAAATATTGATAACTGGCCATAAATGAAGGATTTTGTCACGTACCAATGTACTGATGTGGGTTTTTATAGATCTACCACAAGACTCCCTTTTACCACGTAATATTATTTACACGAAATGTTTTCAAATTTTTTTCTGCTCCCCTTAAAAGATGCGACTTGTCATTTAAGTCCTTTCAGTAAGAAGCATTCAAATTTATTATAAATCGAAAACCGTCGGAAAAACAAAAAGGTTCTCTTTCACATAAATCAAATGGCTTTTCCCATTTCATTCAAACGCAGGGATGAATGGATGGGGAACTGCGCGTAAATGTATAAATATCCACACATAGACAATGAAGACACCCCTAAAATACAGGAAGACCTACGGGTGTGTTTGTATGTGTTTAAACACAGGGTGGTTCAAGGAGGGTGTACATTGTACATTAGCGCGTGCGGAGTTACGGCGCAATACACGTCGGGGGTTCAATGATCTAAGGGTGCATGCGATCGCGTACTTGCATATCCACCTTGTATTATCCCCCAAGCGGGCGGGGGGAGGGGGGGAGGGGGAGGGGGAGGGTGGGTTTCGCTGGAGTTCAACAAGTAAAAGGGATGAAGGATTTTTTGTATGACGTTTTTATCGGCATTTCTTGTGTAGTGCTAAAAATGTTCGTTACCAAAATTATGTAAAAAAAGTGTCATAGTAGTCAATTTGACGATGATTAGGGTTTTAGAATTATAAGTAAGATCTGTTCTCTTGTGTTGTGTTCCCAAGTAAGATCAATCGTAAGTAAGTAATGTCAAAATTGTTTCTCTTATCTCTATTGTAATCAATTTTTTTTAACCTATTTGTGGCCTAGAAATCGAAATGATTTATGAAAACGGGCGACACCAGTAGTTTTTCAAACCAAGTGCTTTTCAAAATCAATTTGGAGGAAATATTTGTGCGGTACTGTTGGTGTATTAGTTAAAAAACTGAAATGATTGATTTAGCAATTTTTCCACACCTTCTAATATAAAGGTAGTTTCCCTCAAATTTATTAACACACTAGCGTAGACTAACTTACAGAAAAGTCGGAATTATTGACAAATATATTCCAATTTTTATTAAATTACTAGCTGGTCGCGGCATGCGTTGCTATGCCATTTAATAAAGAAATTATTTCTCCCTTAGTGTCCTTTCCCATTCGTCCCGTTCCCCTTCCGCCTCCCCTTCTTCTCCTGCGTCCTCTTCCCCTCTCGCGTTCCCACTCCGTCACCTCCACCTTCCCTCTCCCCACTCCACTCCCCTCACCCTTCCACCGTCCCGCGAACCCCCCTCCCGAGTTCCCCTCCCCCCTCAAACGTCCCCTTCCCCTCCCACGTTCCCCCTTCCACCTTCCCCGCCTTCCCCCTTCTTTTTCCCGCTTCCTCGTCCCGCCAACCCTCCTCCCGCGTTCCATTTATTCAATCCCAGTACATTCAGTTTTTAAACAGCCCGCATGCAACCTTTTACAATTTTTATTCAAATTTCCATTTTTCATGTATATTAAATTTGGTACCTAACATAGGTACCTATTTCAAATATCTAAAATTCTTGATTCGATTCAAACTATTAGGGGAGTACCTACTTTAAATAAATTTATCAACATAAAGATTTTCAAAAATAGAATCCTGATTTAACAATCATTGTTTTGCAAAATGTCATTCTCAAACACGCGAACTGTCATACGTGCGATAGTTGTTAGGTTTTCTGAAATTATCCAATTTTCTTAATTTTTCTCTCCGTAAGAACCATCCTCGTACTTCAAGGAATATTCTAAAAAAAGAATTAGCGAAATCGGTTGAGCTGCTCTCGAGATTTGCGCTTAGCAACATATTCAGCGATTCATTTTGATGTATAAGAAGATTATATCGCAGGTATTCTTCATATTATAATCAGTTGAAATTTAGAAAATTTAATTTTATTTAGTTAAAACAAAATCGAGCTTACTGTCGAAACGCAGACAACCGAAATATGTCCGAAATTAGTATTTTATTTTTACACTGTATTGTATAATAATATAAGTTTGAGGGTGACTGTTGCTCAGTACTTCACGTGCGCAGTTATACAATATCGATCGTAGGCAGAATTACGCACAACGCTATTCAGCAGAGGCTAAGTACATATTATATAATACTAAGTACACGTGCACAGAGCATTCGCAAGTACCTAATCCGTGTGTACGCGCTGCCTTCCTGTACTGTATTACACCTGTGGTAGTTAATGGGATTTAAGATCGAGGATTATTACTCTGGGATCAATCACATTTGTAATAAGCTTTGTTTTGTGATGGTAGGTACAGACATTTTTATTAATAGTGAATTATTTCAAATGGTGAACTCTGGCGGTATTACATCTGCGTAGTATTTTGGAATTTGAAGTCAACTCAACAATTTTTTCTAGTAAAGTCATCTGTATCTTTAAATTTATTATAGTTCTGAATACTTAGTTAAAAAAATAATTATTTATGCATTAAACCGCTTACTCGTTAAATACGGAATATTTTTTATTCAAACTGTTGTATTTAGCTTTATTATCACGAAAAATGAGTATTTAAGTCGGGGGAGACCAAAAAACATGCAAAAAATATGCATTTAACATTTTAATTTTGTTTAAATTAATTCACTTACGCGATTACAAATTCTTCGCCATATTCTATTTATAACAACAACTTATATGTTTATAGACAATTAATCCTTCACATTTTTCAAGGTACCAATAGCTAGAATATTAAAAAAGATTGCCATAGCGGAAAAATTGATTCTCAAATATTTTAGGAAGGTACACCAACTAGTATTGTGGAGTTTTTATGCCTTGACGCGAGTAGGCGTTATAAAGGGGCACTTTCTTTTGTATCACAAACCATGTTATACAAACCTAGCGTAGCCGCTAAACTACTTAAAAACTGGGATGTTTTTCTTGCCTTGACGCGAGTAGGCGTTATAAAGGGGCACTTTCTTTTGTATCACAAACCATGTTACACAAACCTAGCGTAGCCGCTAAACTACTTGAAAACTGGGATGTTTTTCTTGCCTTGACGCGAGTAGGCATTATAAAGGGGCACTTTCTTTTGTATCACAAACCATGTTACACAAACCTAGCGTAGCCGCTAAACTACTTGAAAACTGGGATGTTTTTCTTGCCTTGACGCGAGCAGGCGGTATAAAGGGGGCACTTTCTTTTGTATCATAAACCATATCACACAAACTTATACCAACATAACAAAATGTCATTTGAAAATAATGTTTGAAAATGGACGGTCTCGTTTCATAGAATGAAAGCTAATTTTAATTTTACGTAATCGAAATTTAGAATGAAATATTTTCCACTTCCCCCAATGCAAATAGTTGTCTTTTAATGAAATTAAGGTGAATCAAAAGATTTTTTCAAAAAAAGTGCGTATTAACCATTGCAAGCGATCTCAAAAATTTACCGTATTTTAGCTCAACCAGTGAGTAGATAGGTACTGTACGTCATTAATTCCTGGCTAGGAAAATATAACTAGTTGAATCAAGAATATACAAGAATTTATTTTATGATGTTGGTACTTTCGGCAAATGTCACATTTGATTGTCTATTATCTATTTGTTAAAAAAGGAATATTCCGTATTATCTGTGCATCAAACTTCGACAACACGAACCTTCCGTATTATCCGTGAGGTGGACTAACTGCCTATTAACCAAAAATTAAAACGACGAACCTTTTAGCAAAGATAAAAGGTTGTTGTAGTCGCTGACAGATCCCGAATCAATTGGAGTGCAATCAATAATTTAAAATTTAATAACAAAATATGGCGTTTCAACGATACTATTATGGGAAACGTCAATAGTGGACACTGGAAGGGAATCTGACTCACCTTGACTTCCCACAGCACACTTTCGAGTTTAAATATATCACTGATAAATCACTTGGCTGAGCACATGCACGACTCTCTGTTTGAATCCATATTAAAGATCCGAGGCATCAAAGAGGTGATAATCGTACTAGTTTTTTTAACAGACACCAGTCAAACACCACTGAGAGATCACTAGATTGGTGATCATTGCGCAGAGGCTTATTTAGCAAAGCTGGTATTGAAAAATCGAGAAATCAATAAGGCGATGATCATTGCACTAGTTACTCTAACAGACCCCATTTACACATACTGAGAGATCACTAGATTGGTAATCATTGCACAGAGGCCTCTTTGGTATGATCGATATTAAAGAACTGAGAAATCAACCCTATGTGTAAGTTGATCATTGCACTGGTTCCTTTAGTAGACTGATTTGGACTGATTCTTCTTTGGGAGTTATTTGTTCCACAATTCAACAGGTACCTAATATTGGCACAAATTGTCAGACAGTATAGCTTCGGAAAGTAGGTAGGATGAAGGAGGTTATTAGGATGGTTGCAATTGTATTTAATTATGTCAAAACTAACATGAACGAGCAGTAGACAATATTTGACATAATATTTGATAGCAAAAAGCTTTAATATGTAACAAATAGCATTAAAGTGAGTATGGCAAAAGATATCATTAAAATATCAACTCCATCGAATAATAACTCTTATCAAGGGCTGGTTTTATTTACCCGTAAGACTTAAATTCCACATTCCACAAATTGGAAATAGTTTTGTACAGCCATTGCCAACAATTTAATTTTTATTGCTGTAGTTATTAATATTTATTTAAAATATAACAATTTTCTGTTTCGCCAGGTGAGAACCCACGGTCCGGATTTAAAATGTTGCTTGGAAGAACTTTGGCTAGCATTCTAACTAGAAGTTACACAAACAGTAGACCTTGCGTCCAAAAAGAAAGCTTTTAATTTTGTCTTACTCAATAAATTAAAGCTAAAATTTCCTCTGAAATCATAAGATTTTGTATCTACTCGTACCTAAGTTTTCAAATAACTATATACGAACTTATTATAAACCACATATATTTTACGTAACATTTTTATTAAATATTTGAAATTAGAATTTATGCAATTTGTCCTAAGAAGCATCACCATCTCAATGACAATTGGATTTTCAAAGTTTCTTCAGGCAGGTAGGTACAAAATACCGGAAAAATGCTAATAAGAATGTCCAAATAAGTTTTAAGAACGTATCATGTATAGAAATGCAAAACTGCCGTGTTTTGTCCTATTTTAGGGCTTCTTTAAGCTCAACCAATAACCTTATTCACTGCTATTTTTTGGGTCACTTGGGAAACAGAACTCTTACGATCACAGAAAACAATAAAAAATTGAAGCAATATTTGTACATTATGACACCATGGATTTTAAAAATAGACAACAAAGTATTTAAAAAAAATGTTAGTGCACCGGTCCTCAAATGGATACCAACCGTTAAGGAATAATAATTATTTCCTCGAAGATACCAACCAATTGAGCTACAAAGCAAACGAAATTCTGGTCAGGCATCTTTTTAATAAAAATAAAGTGTTGAAGTCATTGAAGTATTTCTGGTATTCACTCGTATTTTTCCCTAGCTACCAGAAATGAGGCCACACTTAGTATAAACCGGCTGTGTATATACGTGTGTTGCATCTGTACACAAATCTGTCTGTGTGTATTTGGGGTCAACGTGGCATCGCAATAGCAGGGGACGGTGGGGGATGATTTACCCCAAGTTGTAAGATTGGTTGCCGTGCAACGATGCTGCGCAGTATTTTGGTCTAGTTTGCTCCCCTCTTCCTACGACCGCCGGAAAACCTTAGGGGACGCGAAGCCTCACTCAATAACCTTAATTGGATGCGTCGTATGTCATACAGGAATATCAGGGCACGTGGAATTGCTACGAACGCTGTCACTGAAAGCAAATTATTTTAACTAACTGAAGATGCAAGTACCCATGTATTTAAACATGATTATTATAGGGTACGGTAGGTACTCATTCAAATTGGTCTGCTTTGAATAATTTAGCGAAGCCGCAGACCATATTTAGTTAGAGCTTCGTGAACGCAATTTCAACGGTACGTATTGGGTTCATTGGGTACATACATGGAATTTATTGGAACGCTGCAAACATCATTAAAACATATCACTAAACAAATTCCACTACATTGGTACCATTAAATAAATACCTCTCTCAAACAAAAGCTAACAATTTTGTGTGGGATTTGTCTTTTGAAGTTGTTAAATGCTCGTATTTACCTGCTATGAGTTTATATTTTGGGTTTTGGTTGATTTCGTCGAAGTAATTTGTAAATATCGAATTTTCTATTAGGTTGAAACTTTTTTTAAAATTATTTTATTTTTCCCAATTTTAAATTTTATATATACATATTATGAAAATCAGAAGAGTAATGGGACCCACTAAGGCGCAGCCTGTGCGTGGGTAATTGTATAGTTAAATACATTTTATTGTAGATAAATGAAACAATGTTACTTTGTTTGAACCACTTGTTTATTTGTTTAAAGACGAACGGTTTCGGAACGACCGTTCCTTCCTCAGTACAAATGTATACTGATTTGACAATTACAAAATAATGAGGGGGAACAATGTATTATTACTAAGGATTGTGGCAGGGGTGGAGGCGTTGCTAGGGATTAATGAAGAGTGGGTGGGGGAACATATCCATGATTGGGCTGTAAGATAATATTTTTTTGTTTGTTGATAATAGATACATAATTTTTAAGGGATTTTTTTTATTTCCAAGGCTTCTAAGTTATCCAAGCGTTTTCCTTTAAGGTTAATATGAAGAATATTTATCCCCGTATTTTTTTCAAAACTATGGTTATTTTCAATAATATGGTTAGCGAACTCAGAAAAATTATTATTATTAAGACACCTTAAATGTTCTTTGATTCTGATTTCAAAATTACGAGTTGTTTTCCCAATATAAAATGAGCGACAATTATTGTGGACAGACAGTGTTTGAGTTTATATATTCCGAAATTAGTCATTTTACATTGTTCCCACCCATTACTTTGTAATTGTCAAATCAGTATACGTTTGACTTGAGCGGTCGGCTTTAAAAAAATATACAAGTGGTTCAAACAAAGTAACATTGTTTCATTTTTCTATAATGGATAACCACAAAGTTATAGCTTCATTCAAAAGTATATATTTTTTTGTATCTAGGAAAAACAAAACAGTGGGCAAATTAAGCAAAAACATGATTAAAATTTGTCTAAATAGTTTGTACAAAAAGTGTATACAATAGTGTACAGTGAAATAATACGTGTAAAGTTTGTGTGAAAAATAAAAGTGATTTAAACAATATTTCCATTTAGTATTACCTACTATTTAATCCTACCGGCTGCGCCAGATTTATTTATAGGGCGTATATTTTCGTACACGATAACGATTTATTATAATACGCGAATTTAGCAACAATAAATATTGTGATGACAAACGTATACCCTACTGGAGAGCTGAGATGAAAAGAGGCATAGTGAGCAGATGCTACCTAAGATAAACCTAAGAATGTTGCTGTTTCACCCTAACACTGCTGAAGTCAAACTGACAATTTATTTATCTCACAGAAATCGAAATATTCGAATCGAAATAGCGATAGCAATGTTAAGTGATCTGAATAGACAGATCTCACCAACCTTCCTCCTTCCCATCTGTATATGGTAGTCATACTCATTCTGGACAGTTGAGTATGGACTAGTTAGGACTTACGTGGTTTTAAATTTGGGAGGCGGGTATAGGTACTTTTGCCATAGGTCACTCCAAGTGGTTCACTACGTTTGTTTACTGATTTAACAGGGGTGCCTGGACTTACCACGTGAGGAGCGTTCAGGTCTTGGCGGCCGATGCGCCTGCCCGCCAGCTGCGTGGCGAGCCAGAAAGAAAGAGACCGGTTTAGGGAGACCCCGGGAAGGATGGATTTTTGCGTCTGTCACTCCTGGACATAATGACCTCTAAATTCCTACCCAACCCTCAAACCTTTTTCTTTTAAAAGAATTTCCTCTCCTTCACTTTTCCTTAAAAAGGCCCTCACACTGGATGGTAACCTGATCTGACCCGAGGGAAATTACTTTCCTCAGGGCCTCCAATGTGGAGTTAATGTAAAAAAAAATTGTGACCCTTAAGCCTCCAATACATTGGGCGAGTTTACTATCTGGGAAATTCACTATCTGTTAGTAAACTCGCTCAATGTAATCGTATTACTTGCAAACTAGCAGATTGTTAACTATACACGCAAAAAGTTGAAAGGTCGTCAACTTTACTTGCTACCCGCTTACTCGTGATTGGTTTATTTATGTTTTCAATATAGTGGCCAATAAACAGCTGATTTCGACAGTTTGATCTGACTGAATTAGTTCACGCAGGCGTCGCTATTCTCGCTACTGGCGCTAGCAGCGACCTACGAGCTCAGTTTTCTACGCTACTGAGCGAGTGGACAGTTTTGTGTGTCATCACGACAATCTCACTCGCCGATTCACCCGCTTTTAAACTTAGTAGATAGTAGCTTGTAAACTCGCTCAATGTGATTGAGGCTTTAGACCAAAAGTCAAATTTCATGTTTCTGCTGCTGAATAATCTTGTATTTTTTAATATTGAAAGTTTTCTAAAGAGAGGACGATCCATATTTAATGTGTTTTTCACAAAATTTCGAAAGGTAATTTATTATTCTGAAGGTAAATGGAAAACCGACTCTGAAAATTAACCTTTGCATTCATTTTGTATCCCGATTTGTTTTATTACCAGAATTTCTAATCACTTGTCTGATCAGGCCTTGCAATTTACATTATTTGCATACCCAGCTCGTTCACGTCGTTTGGTCGCAAGGGTCCCTCTGTAATTATTTTTATTCCGGAGGGTGGTACACTTGTGATTTTTATCAAAGGGATAATTCGCGAATTAAAGATAAAAATTTGTGAAACGAGAGAATTAAAATTCAGGGCAAGGTTACCGAAGCGAATGTAACAATCTTGATTAATTATACACAGAATTTGTGTTATCTGACCATTTGGGTGTTAATTTTTAGAGAATTGTACAATAATTTAGACGGAAAGTAAAGATTTGGATGTACATTACGAGGTGATCGATAGCCTGGTAGGTACGACGCTAGGCTATCAGTCCGTTGGAGATAGTTCATTACTTACAATGGGCATCGACATTCAGATTTTTCAGGGCTATTAAATTCGTTTCGAATTCTTAATTTGTGTTATCTGACCATTTGGGTGTTAATTTTTAGAAAATGGTAATATTATTTACACTGAAAGTAAAGATTAGGATGTACATTACGAGGTGATCGATAGACATATAATTTTATTGAGTTTATCAAACTTAAAAGAAATTATACTATTATTAAGTGACACTTGACACCATTGAGGAAAAGGAATCGGTATAAATCGAAGACCTGCTCTTAAAAATAAAGTTTGCTACCATGTCTCGGTTCTAAAGCTTCTCAGATCTTTGCAAATTTACTAAAGTTACAATATTTAACTAATCTACCGATATCTTTATTAGATCGTCAAGTTATTTTCTTTATGACCATTCTATTAAATTGCAACCAATAAATCAAGATCATCCTATGGAAAACATTCTCAATGTGTAAATCCGAAAGCCTTTCCCGATTTTTCAACTAATTGGTATTCACTTTGCGATCCGATAGTGCTATGTGTCCCTAACGGAGCCAGGAATAAAGAAACAGAGATTAAATGGCGAATACAGAACTACCGCCGCGACGCTACTTTTCCCCATAAATTCATTTGCTTCGAGATAATATACACTAACCAACCGGAATTGAACAGCTAAAAAAATACAAATAAAACTAGAAAGGTCACAAAAAAATTCCGTAACCATTCAAGCAAATATTTTAGAGCACCAGAATAAAATGTTCTTTCTCACAAAGTGGTCAAAACCTAAAAATGTTTGCATTTGAATTGATCACGATGGATTCAAACGTTTAGTTTTGCATCTCCTCAAACAAATTCGATTAAAATTGTAAGCAAAAGAGAAAGAGTATTTGTAATGCAGCGTTGTTTAATTCTACGTTGAAAAATGCTTTTTTGCAAAGTGTCTTAGAATTTTGGGGTAATTTTGGCCTTTGTTTCAGTCGGGCCAGTAGGCGTGCGGTTTGCTTCCACATTGACAAATTATGTAGAGTTTCCTCGAGATAAGATTATTATTGAACAAAGTGTTTGAAAGAAAACAAGGCGTTTGCATTAATAGTAGTTGCCCCTCGATACGTTGCGTGATTACAAATCTCGCAAATAATGCCCGCTTTTTTGCTGCCCGACCCGAATCTGTGGAGGAAAGACTTATGGAATATGGATTTTTATTATCGTACAGGGTTAACACTAAAGCGCACTGAATGAATTTATAATTTATCTAGATGATACCTCGTAGATGCTCTCAACGTCGCGCGTTGTTCTGGTTAGAGACCGTTATTCAGAACCTAAAAGTTGTTCGCTTGAAATGTCTTAACCAGTCGAGCGACCAAATAAAAACTTTTTTCTCGGATAGCTTGCGATTTTTGTGAGCTCATTTTGAATATTTTACGCCCACATAAAAAAATTATAACTCCGAATTTTTATACGGAGACACATAAACCAAATAAAGTGCTGTATAGCCAATGAATTAACCTATATTGGAATCATCCTCCCATTTTTAGGATTTATAAAAAAATTATTAAAAAATTTAAAACATATTAAACGGAAATATTCTCAGGATTTTCTATCTATAAACTCGCGTAGGAAGTTGAATTTTGCGTCCACATTAAATATTTGCTATGAAGTTTCTTTTAAATGGTTTAATTGATGATCAAAATCTACAAATATATTAGAAAACCGAATTTTGATTAGTTGTCAAGTGTTTAATGTTTCCTTTGAAAAAAATTTTGACACAAATTTGTCTCAAGAAATGACAACACTTTATTGGACTAAAATTCAATTTTAAGGTATTTACCAAAAATAATCCGGAGTCGGACAGATACATTAATTATCTTTAATCCACAATACCAATTAACTCGATTATTGCTTTCTTTATTGAAAATAATCCGTTGTCAAACACAGTCTAATCAGCAAAAAACTATACAGAAAATACGAACATAGCCACAAAAAATTAATATTTCAAGTTTTCTCTGTATTTTCAAGTTTGAAACACGTTGAATGCAATATTAATTCTATCATTATTATACTGGTATACAAATATGTTAGAAGAATCCACTATTCCTTTTCTGCAAACCTCATTATTACTATTAAAACTAGGGGACATTGACATCTATTGAGTATAAGTAGAGGTAGGCTCTTCTAGCTTCCTTATAACATCAAGTTTATACCACGGGAACATTAAAAAATATTTAAATTTTTTTTTTAAGAATGGAGGGAATATTTGCCAAAATGTGGCAGAAAATCAATCCGAGGTATTTTAAATGGTGCCATATTGTGGCAAAAAGCGCTCCAGTGGTTGAGAACGGATGCGCGGCCTTTTCATTTTTGATTTAATTTTGGATTTAAGGCCAAAATACCCAACGAAATCAAATAATTATTTTTTTTATTAATCAAAAGTTATAGCTAATTTTGAGTACGGATATGTGCTATTTTATTTATTTGCATTTTAAATAATAAAATAAAGGCCATAACAGAATTCAATTTTTCATCTTTTTAGAGGCAACTTTGGCAATTATTTGTGAGTTAATGATAATTCCAAAAAAAATTGTTCTACTTATTACGGTAATATAATGAAATATTAAATTTATTAAAAAAAGCAATTTGATGGGCGTAACAAAAATTAAATATTAATTATCGTATATAAATTCAAATTTCCACAAAAGGAAAGGTTTTTTTATGTTTTATTATATTAACACAGCAGATTGGGCAAGATTATTTTTTAATAATATAAATAACTCATAAAAATGCCAAAGTTGTGACTGAAATTATTGCATAATTGAATTATTTAATGACCTATATTTTATAATGTACACCATAAATAAATAAAGTAGCACATATCTGTACTAGGAAATTGCAATTTATTTTGATTAAAAAATAATTATTCAATTTAGTTGAGTATTTTGGCCTCAAACTAAGGTTGTAATTTTGTTAAAATTAATGTAATTATAATGTAATATATTTTAACATATTAAACTAAATTAATTAATAGGTTTTCTATCTATTTGTGGATATAAGAGCAGATGAGATAAAATCGAATCGTTAAAAAACACAAATAAAGGAATCTTCTAATAAGCAATGGAAAACCATTTTCTCATGTGTCAGTTTAAAGTTGGAGCATCGCGAAGTGTTTTCCTTTTTGCTTGTTTAAAAGTTTAGGATCCGACTCTCTGACCCTCGCAGAACTTTTCTTAGTTTGAAGGTTGTATGGTAAGTACGTGACACCTGTTTCCTGATCCATTTTGGAAACCGAACAGAAAGTTCATAGAAATTTGATGTGTATTGGTCGGTGCTTTTTAGATGCTCCAACATTTAACTTGTCGAGGTCAATGCATTGATCAGTAGATTTTAATAATAATATGGTGTATTTACAGTAAGAAGGTTACAAGCCGAACTAACTGGGAGAGAGCAAGATTGTATCTGCGGTGATATTAGGCGGCGGCGGTGGGTCATTTAAAAAAAAGATATTTTTAAATTCGATGAAATTCTGGATTCTTAGTAAAGAATCATGGTCTGTACACGAATCAATCAAAATCATCTGCCAAAAGTAGAATAAAAAAAATCATCGTTTTAACACTTGGGGTCGGTCTTTTTAACACTTGGAGTAGGTCATAACTTTCTTACAAGATTCTTACAAGAATCAGTCTGTACACAAATCAATTAAAAAATCTTCCAAAAGAAGAATTAAAAAAAAATAATCGTTTTAGCACTTGGGGTCGGTTGTTTTAACACTTGGGGTCGGTCATAACTTCGGTCCTATGCCACCGAACCGACTGGCAACACACATACTTTATTATTTTTTTTTTTTTTTACATGAACATGAATACCACACAAAAGTTCCAACTGCCCCCGTCTGAAGCCAGTGATACCATGGCATCCCCAAAAGGGGTATGTTGTGAGGCTGAAGGTAGTGAGGAGGGGAAGGAGATAGGGAAGACGAAGGTAAGGAAGTACCTGGCTCTTCAGATCTGGTCACCAAACACGGTTAATACCGTTTCAAGCAACGTTTCAATTCCGAATGATGATCTTACACCAGGGCGATACTGAGAGTATCTTCCACTCTGGAACGTGCCGCAAATATACTATATATTATTTTTAATCAATTAATTGTAAAATAACACAAATTAATGCTGACAAAATACATAAGTAGTTTAGCGGGTTCGAGTCAAGAGCCTTACCGCTGGACTACACCAGCCGTCATGGAATTTCTCAACAGTTTATAAATCGATTTATTTTTCTCGCTGTTATTTTCATGCGGACCGTCACACGGGTAGACCTGCCGAGCGATTTTATATCATTAACGACGTGATCTCCTATCAGATTTGTGTGATTTTTACATATTTACTGTCACATATTTTAGTTTAGATCGTTTTAAATACGAATTACTGCAAGTATGCATAATTATTTATTCATTTAATATACGTTATATATAGAAAAAGCAAATAAATCACACAAATCTGACAGAAGATCACGTCCGTTATCTCGTTTCAATAATTTCATAATATGTTGATACAGAAACAAAATCGGGAACAATTTAAAGAAATGCATGCTCCTGAAGTACCATGGTAAGTTCGCTATATCCGTTACAGTATTTTTCTTATATTTAGTGATCTTCCTAAAATTTTATCAGCGGTTAGGCCTTCTAAATTCGTTATTCCCGTATGATTTATCACCGTTGTGTTGCTGTTATGAGTCCATTCGCTATAAACAATACATGAAGAGTGGAGGTGAAGGGGGTAGCGGACACCAGAACGAAACATACCTACCCACCCCCACCCTCACCCTAGGCGGAGTCAGGCTAAAGGAAAATATTATTGCACACAGTAATTTATTGGGAGTACATTATTTATAACTAATATTATACGTACAGGTATAAAAGCTTATATTTTTTCATTTCAGAATTATTTGTCTATCACCAGGAACAAGCTGACATTAAAAAAGTATACTACGTTTTTTGTCAATCACGAATAGCGTACGGGATAACGGGATGGGGTCTGCCTTGAGCACTCACACAGAGCGGCTCAACATAGCCCAAAAAGGAGTACTTAAGACAATACTTAAAGTTCCTATTAGAATTACAATGTATGTGTAGAAACTTTATTAAAAAAATATGTTAATTAATCATAACAAAACACACCTGAAACTCCACTGCCGAAAATAAATTCTTAACCAAAACAATAAGCTAAAATATGCTGATCACTCCCAGTTTGAACATATCTTTTGGACTGAGAAATATTAAATTCTATGCTATGAAACTATTGTACATTTTCGTAGCGCAAAATTTCGACCAGATTCAACATAAAAGCTCGACCAAATTAAACAAAACAAAAAATAATAACAGAAATAAATATATTTAAAACCAAAGCAAAAACAATGATGAGATAACAAAATGATAATCAACTTACAAACATTATGAAGACAATATTAAAAAACAAAACTAAAAACAAAAGTTTAAAACTAAAGGCCGCCTCAGAACAGAAAACCCTTGTGAGGAAGAATACGAAAAAAATAATTTATACATAATATGTTATACTTTATACCTCGATCATGTACAAACTTTAGTAAAACATGTAAAAAGATAGATAACGTTTTGAATATGTTAGTAAAATAAGGGAAACAGTGCGCCAATGAGTGCAAGCTAAACTGATGGCAATGTAGAGAAAGCAAACCATTTATTACGTTTATTTTTATTTTTAACTTTATGAGTAAAACCTCAAAGAGCAATAGTTAATAGCACAGTGGTCCGGAAAGCCGAAGATCCTGGGTTCGAGACCCAGAGGTGCCAATATTTTTTTCTGATTTTTCTGTTTCAAGCTTTTAGATTGACTTTAGCTAATAATAGTCTTCATTTAATTAAATATTACATTTTAAGATTTTACTCATAAAGTTAAAAATAAAAATAAATATTCATCCTAGAGTCGTAGAAAAGCCAATAGATCTAGATGTCAATAGATAAAATTTATCCTGACGCTAGTTAGCATTTAATTAATAAATAGATAGCATTTAGCTCGGTTTGAATCTTGGAATCATGCATGATGATAGCAGCCAATAAAACATGCTTTAAGAAAATGAATATAATGTTGGTGGTATGTCTTAGTCAAAGTATGATACAGTTAAAAATGACCGAACCGGATATCGACACCTTGGCGCAGTAGTTAGCGCAGTGGCCCGGAAAGCCGAAGGTCCTGGGTTCGAGTCCCAGCGGTGCCAATATCTTTTTTCAGATTTTTCTGTTTCCAGATTTTCGATTGGGTTTCGCTAATATTGTCTTAATTTAATTAAATATTTATTCTGTTATTTATTTACTTGTATTTGAATGTATGTATTATAAAAAATGATAGAGGAACCAACCTTTAGAGTTTATTTATTTTAGTACATTATCCCGTCTTGTAGATATTATTTATTAAACATTTTAGATTACAATCTCTCTGAAATGAAGTCTCTCTGAACTAAAAATAGTTTATCTGTAATGTCAGCTTTTAACATTTTGCACGAATTTGTTTTAGAGTTTTCGTAACATCAACGTTTTCCGTGGCTGGGTTAAGACAAAATATTAACAATAGATTAATTAAAAAAAGTTATTGCCAAATGTGATTTTTATCAAATTATTAGAAAAATGGTAAAGTTATTCAAATGGAAGCACATCATTCCCGCATTTTCAAAAGCGTGGTTTTATTTTACCGAGATTTTCTTTTTAATTTTTTTCCCAAAAATCAGCTATATGTAGGCTGGTCGAGGAAGTAGTCAGCGCCCAGGAAGAGAGGCAAGGGGGTAGATGATGAATAGCGGGAAACAGGGTGAAGTGTGAACGACGAAGCCTTTTCGGCCTTCTTCCCCTTTATCTGCCGCAGTTTATTATGTTCTTTGTATGGAAAATAAGAGATTTATTATTAGGGTATAATTCTTTTTGCTTTTGCCGTTGCATAATTCCATATTAAGTGATATCTCACTTAAAGGTCCCTTGCGATACACAATTTATGGGGAATTTCGTACCTACGGAAATTGGCAACATTACTTTCAGAAAGAATTATTGTCATCTTCTATCGTAGATAATAAATACATCGTTTGTATTCCTATTTCCTTCGTAATGTGTTTTCTCTGTTATGCCCATACGCATAATTAATTAGAAAATTGGATGAATTAACGTCGTATCCGATCAACGAAAATAACGCACTCGATCGTATTTTTATTTCTCGCCGTGAACATTATTCAGGATTATAGTGTTGCTTTTATAAATAAAAAGAATATTGCAACATTACCATTATAGTCCAGTCAGCCTGTGTCGTAGAACACCAATTGAAGGAACTAAATAGTATAAAGCTAATTTTTTCCCCATCGACTACTACCATTTAGACAAGGGTTTAGCAAAAAGTCCCCGCCCCTACCCCCCTTGCTTCACCCCCTGTGCCCCCCCAAACATAAAAAGTGTAAGGGTTTCGTAAATCGCTTCTATCTCGATTACTAAACAACATATCGGATTGCAATTTTTTTATTCTCTTTGGTGTAACATTGTCTACAATTAATGTCCAGTTAACTTTCGTCTTAACTTTTACTGTTTGTTTGTAATTCGTATGATAAGGTAAAAATTTGCATATTTTTGGCAAGTAATTTTACTTTTTGTCACATAACTTTTTACGCCAACATTTTATAAAAAAATATTATCCACAAAAGTTGTAGCCCCTATTATTACCTTTAAAATTATATATTTTATTGTGTACTTTATGGCTAGTAAACGCCAGATATCAACCGTGAATGCTTGGTGCGCGCCATCCCTGCGTCGCTCCGCGACACTCTGATGTCGGAACTTGTTCCCTCACATCCCGACTTATCCTAGCCTGTCCTGTGCCATTTGTAGTACTAGTGGAAATCGTGAACGTGAAATAATAGTTATTCACTTTGCTGCTAGGCCCTGCGGGCGGCTTTTAGTTTGGCTTCGCCCGGTTTGAGTGTTTGTGACCATTTTGTAAATCCAACAGGAACTGGCTCCTAAAATAGCCAGTTCCTCGGATCTACAGTAATCCTGTGACTCCAAAAACAGCTGTGTCGAGTGATGTCCGAGTTCCACGTGTCAAGACATGCGACTTTGAAGGTAAATTCAATGTCCCAGTTTTAATGTATACTAAAAAGGCGAAAAGTGGCTTAAAGTCCTTAGGGAACGTACCCATACTACGTGACCAACTTTTTGCAATTTTTAAACCCCCCCCCCCCCCCCGGTGACCAAAATCCTAAGCAACCCGCCGCTCATTTGTATGGAGCGTGACATTTTGAAGACCCCCCCCCCCCCCTAAACGTGTCACGTAGTATGGGTACGTTCCCTTAACAATAGAAAACATTTCTGAAAATATGCCCATTCAATGCTTAGTCTCAGCTCGTAACATGCTTTGGTTATGTAGTTTTGCTTTTGGATGGTCTGGATACATGCGAAACTGTTACGATGGTAGACAAAACTTTGAACCATCTTATGTACTGGCTTTGCCTTTTATAAACATAGATCCAGGAAATCTGACTGCTATTTCCTCTGCCCTTAGTTACGCTTCTAAAGAAAGCAAGTTAGCTGGCCAGCCGTGTATTGTGACATTTGACCAACCACTTTTCCTGAAAGCAGTAGACATTGTTGCAAGTTCTTCTACAGAAAGTGAAATATCTGGAGTAATCGTCAGACTAGGCGGATTCCATCTTCTAATGAGTTTTCTTGGTTGCTTAGGAAAGTTTATGGAAGGTAGTGGAATCGAAGAAATGTGGACCTCTGTTTATGGAAAATCAACGATTCCTCACCTTATGTCAGGTCATGCTTACGCAAGGTCTTATAGAGCTCACATGATGACCCAGGCAGGATATTACTGCTATTCGAGGAATGTTTATCTCTTAAAGAAATGATTACAAACGACTTTAAGGATATTCATAACCAAACAATAAACAAACAAACAACTGTTGAAGACACCATGAGAGATTGTAAAACAAATGAAATAATGACAAGACTAGAAGAAGTGTATGAAGATTTGGTTAAAACTAGTAGAACTTCAAAACTGTGGCTACAAGAGTTAAATTGGTGAATTTGGTTCTAGACTTTATTCTGGCAGAGAGAATTGGCGATTGGAATTGGCACATTAATACAGTCAAGCAAATGATACCGTATTTCCATACTGCTGGACATTTGCTCTACGCCAAATCCGCACAAATATACTTACAACAAATTTTGAGTGTACAAACGAAAATGTCAAATGAAGACTTCGAAAGGTTCGTCAATAAAGGTTTCTTTACAGTTCGGCGTACAGATGGATTTTTTACCGGTATCTGGACGGACATGATCATAGAGCAGACATTAATGCGATCATCAAAACCCATAGGTGGGCTTACTCATGGACGAGGATTAAGCGAGAGGACGCTAACCAAGTTCATTGGTTGCGCTCCTGGATCCCTACAAATTTGTGAGGCTTTCGAGAAGTTCTCTGGCTGCTTGACTCAGTTTAACGAACAGCACACTGAACTAAGATGCAGTAGAAGAGAAAGGGACTTGCAAGTTATTAGTACATTTCTCGGATGGCTGCGTATCCATAATCCTTTCCGACAGAGCAAAGATTTAATGTCTTTATCCTCTGGTCTAGTAGTGACAAGTTCGGGTGTAAACTGCGATGAGGCGTATCCTGATTATCCCACCACAAAAGGGGTCGAACATATGCCGAGAAGTAAAAATGCATCTCTAGAAATGAAATTCAACGTTAATATGGAGTGCTCTGTGAAGCAAAATGAATTTTTGGCAAATCCAAAAAACAAAAGCCAGCTTATTGAACAGCTCTCTCAAAAGCTTAATGAAGCAAACATTCCAACCATTGTGGTGGAGGAAGATGCAGATACTGAAGTGGTCGGAAGAGCAATAGATGTTTCCCAGATTCAAAGTGGGAGGCCTGTAGTTGTTGTCGGACAGGATACAGATCTTTTCGTTCTATTGTTAGGGCTACCACAGTGTCAAAATGTGCGACTATTCTTTCACAAACCCTCTGGCACACCATCAACGTATGACATCAGCAAGATTCGTGAAGAGATTGGTGATATGAAGGATGTGATATTATTTTTGCATGCTATCACAGGATGTGATACCACGTCTTATTTATTCGGCAAAGGCAAAATTAACGCGTGCAAATTGCTAAGTTCATCAAATGATCTCCGCACAAAAGTTTTACAGTTTTATGAAAAACAGGCAGACAAAAATATTCTCAAAGAGGTAGGAGAGGCTTTTGTCTTGAAACTATATGGATGTCCGAATGACAGTAGATATTCAATGTACCTTAAAGCTGTTGCAAAAATGTCATTAAAATCCAAATTTAACATGGCATCCCTCCCCCCAACATCTGGTGCTGCTGAACAACACGCCTATCGAACATACTATCAGATTCAAAAATGGGTCGGAGATAAGGAATTCAGCGCTACGGACTGAGATGGATTTTAACTGACAACAAGCACTAAAAAAAAACCACCGTCACCTGAAGAAGTTATAAACTTAGTTTCCTGCAACTGCAAAAAGGCTTGCAAAAATAATTGTAGCTGCTTTAAAGCATCACTTGATTGCACAGAAATGTGCGGGAGCTGTGGCGAATCATGCAGCAATGTAACTTTGGTTGAAGTCGAGGAAAATGAAGAAATTCTCATGGAAGTTTAGGACATCATAAAATTAAGATACCGCAATTATTTTATTTTCGCTGAATACTTATTATTATTTGAAACAAATTTAAAAAGTGAGGAATTTAGGTTTCACCGAGACTCGATTAGTTTTATTTATAGAAAATGCAATAGTGTACCTTAAAGATAAAAAATACTCTCACTATACAACAATATTTGCATTGCAACGCCGCGCCGGCTGGCCCCACCTCGACCGAACCCGCCATGATAATATCGCTGGATCTCCAAGAAAGTAAATACTATTTTATATCATTTTAAAGGTAATAATAGGGGCTACAACTTTTGTGGATAATATTGTTTCATAAAATGTCGGCGTAAAAAGTTATGTGACAAAAAGTAAAATTACTTGCCAAAAAATATACAAATTTTTACCTTATCATACGAATTACAAACAAATGGTAAAAGTTACGACGAAAGTTAACTGAACATTAATTGTAGACAATGTTACAGCAAAGAGAATAAAAAAAATTGCAATCTGATATGTTGTTTAGTAATCGAGATAGAAGCGATTTACGAAACCATTACACTTTTCATGTTTGGGGGGGCACAGGGGGGGAAGCAAGGGGGGTAGGGGCGGGGACTTTTTGCTAAACACTTGTCTAAATGGTAGTAGTCGATGAGGAAAAAAATAGCTTTATACTATTTAGTTCCACCTAAAAAACAGGCTGACTGGGCTATTAGAGAGAATCTTTGTAATGGTATTGTCAATGAATTAAATGACGTCACCTGCATCGAGATTTACTCGCAGAACAACTTCTCATTGCTATATGTACCAGCACCTTTTCTATTTGGGAGACGGCTATGGTTACCGCCGCCCCGGGAACCATTTATTTGATAATGCTGTAATAATAACTGCCATAGTCACCCTCCCTCCCAAATTCCCGCCTCCCAAATTGAATTAGCTGTGTGGAGCTAATGAAAAAAAAACCCATTGATTTCATGATAATACTATCTACTTACTTCGATGTATTCTACCACAATGGCAAAATTACTATCAGAATTTACTATATCTGCCTAATTTTAATTTCACGAATGTACACATGATGAATATTTTTTTAAAGCATTGACATCGTTGACGTCCGCAGTGAATTTTATTTATCTGTTTTAAAATACATACAATATATTTTTTTAAGATACGGTAACCTCCCCGTTTTATGTCAGACTAGCTGAAGTGTCCGGGGTTGCCCGGGCTATACCCAGGTTTTTTTCTATCAAAGACAGTGGCCTTTGTCTTATTTTGAAACCCACGATGCCCGCCCGTGTCTGTCCGCCGGTCACAGGGCACAGACAGTCTTCCTAATTTGAATAGAAAACAGGTATGTAGATCTATTTATTAGTGAAAATATTTTTATAATCCGGGCTAAACCCAGGTTTTTTTCTATTATAGACAGTGGCCTTTGTCTTATTTTGAAACCTACGACGCCCGCCCGTGTCTGTCAACCGGTCACAGGTCACAGACATTCTTCCTAATTTGAATACGAAACAGATATGTAGATCTATTTATTAGTGAAAATATTTTTATAACGGTCCTAAGAATTTGTATTTTCTTTTTACCTCAATGAAATACAAGAGTCCCAACTGCTCTCACCTGGAGCCAATTGGAGTAAGCTGTGAGGATGAAGGTAGTTAGAAGGGGAAGGAGATGGGGAGAGGAAGGTGAGTAAGTTCCTGGTTATTCCAATCTGGTCACCAAACACGTTTCCATTGTGGTCCTTCACCTGGCCGATGCTGAGAGTATCTTTCACTTTGGGAAATGTCGCAGATTATTACTATATTTCATTTATAATTAATTACTTGAGAAATAACACGAATCGATCTAATAAAATTATTAGCGCACGCCGGTATTTGAACCCAAGACCTTCGGATTGCTAGTCGAGAGCCTTACCCTTCGACCACGCAGATCGTCATAACATTTACACATACAACATATATCATCGAATACTTTTTCCGAACATGCAAAGCATTGCAAATTTTTTTTTTTTGATTTCGGAACATTTTATCCATGAAGAATTATTTTATATTGTAGGTACACTTGTTACTTATTTTTTAATAATTTTCTACCGGTTTCAACAAGTCTCTTTCTTTCAAAGGTGAAATAAAAGTGTTTTAGTTTTAAGAACGCTAGTGACTACACGGACGTGTCAAAATCGGTAACGAATTTTAAAAAAGTAACAAGAATGTACATCATTATCATCAATTAATGACATATTAATTGATGATACTATTAATGACATTCTTATACTTTTTAAATTACTGAACAATCTCATAGACTGCCCTCAAATGTTAAGTGTTATAAATATTCGTGTCCCTGTTAAATCAACTCGACTCCACCACCTTTTCCACAGTGACAATCATAGCACTAACTATTCCTATCATTCAGCTAGTGCGTTTTCACCGAACTGCCAATACCTTTTCGATATTTTCAAAACCTCACCGTCTTGCATCAAAGCAAAAATAATTAGTTATTTATGTAACTGATATGTTTGTAAAATGATAAATATTTGTTGTACTAATATTTTTTTTTTTTTTTTTTTTTTTTCGAAATATATACATAAAAACAATGGAAATACAATTACAAATCAATGCCTAGATAATAAAATTAACAATAACATTAACATTAAAATTAACATTAACATTAGCATATAAATAATAATAAATTTCATTGATTTTTTTTTTTTTTTTTTTCATTATTTTATTTTTTTTTATTTTATGGTATTTCTCTTCTATAGAAGCAGACGCTTGTGATTAGAAGAGAGGACGATTTTGTGATTAGAAAATATTTAAAATATATTAACAAAATATATTTTGTATCTTATAATTTACTTGTGGTAGATTCTTAATATATAACAAATTTACAAATTATATAAGTTATGATGATAAATTTTATCAATTTGGTATTTTTACTTTAAATTGCTCTTTGATTGCTTTTAGTAGACATTTATCGTCTTCGATTTTTCTTATTTTTTCAGGTAGGCTATTAAAGTATTTTTTTCCTAGAAATGTATAATGATGTTGTGCAAATGAGGTGTTGCATTTTTGTGTTTGAAATATATGTTTTTGACGAGTACGACTTTCAGTTAAAAATCTGTGATTTTGTTTTTCTTTTATTATTTGGATTATTATATTTTTTCGAACTAGATCATTAAATTTTAAAACTTTAAATTCTTCAAAAATCAGGTGAGTCGGATAATCTCTTCTTTTTTTCAATATAATTTTTATTATTAGACGTTGCACAATTTCAACAGGGAGTAGATTTGTTTTATATGCAGCTCCCCAGCTTACTACAGCGTATTGGAGAATTGACTGTACTATAGCATGATAGACTGATGTTAGATTTTCTAATGAGAGAAAGTTTCGGATTTTTAAAAATATGTAAATTAATTTCCTTATTTTGTTAACGGTAAGGTTGATTTGATCTTTCCAGTTCAGGTTTTTGTCTATTGTTATTCCTAAGTATTTAATTTTATTTGAAATTTTTAATGTGGAACAGTTTATTTCACAGTTATTTTTTTTGTGATCTTTAGAATTGTCATGTATAATTATATCAAAATTTACCGGAAAATCATTTGATTTTATTGAAAATGGAATGACGTGAGTTTTTTCACTATTAAGAGATAGTAGATTTATATCAAACCAGTGTTTCAGTATATTTATGTCTTCTGTTGCTTTTTGTTTTACTACTTGCCATGTGATTCCACTTTCAATAAGTACTGTGTCGTCGGCATAAGAGGTTATACTACCATGAAGTGACTGTGAGAATATCCCGTTTACATATAAGATGAATAATATGGGACCTAGCACAGTACCTTGTGGAATTCCATATTCAGATGTCTCTTCGTCGCTATAAACGTTATTTATTTTGACACATTGAGGGCGATTTTTTAGGTAGCTTTTTATCCAACTTGCTACGTTTTCATTAATGTTCAATTTATCTAATTTTTTCATTAGTTTTTTATGGGATATGCTATCAAACGCTTTTCTCAGATCTATAAAAATACCTATACACTTTTTTTTCATATCAAGGTTTTTATATATGCGTGATGTGACATTAGCAATCGCGTCTTGTGTGCTGTGCGCTTTTCGGAATCCGTATTGATTGTCGTGAAGTATTTTGTTATTATCAATAAATTCCATTAGTTGAGATTTTACGATTTTTTCAAATATTTTGCCAATATTTGAAATGAGGGAAATTGGTCGATAGTTAGTTACATTTTCTGCGTTTCCACTTTTGAATATAGGTGAGATAATTGTCCTCTTATAATTAGACGGAAATATTCCATTTTTTAAACTTAAATTAATTAGGTGAGTTAATGGTTTTATCACGTGGCTTTTAATAGATTTTAACATATTTGCAGTTATGTTGTCAAAACCCGGTGACGACCCTCCTTTCATATTTTCAATAATGTTTAGAACATCTACTTCCTTGATCATTTTAAAATGGGATAGTGAGTTTACACTTTGCATATCTTCAATAATTGGTTGAGTTGTCGCTCCCTTTGTTACATTTATTTTTTTAGCGAGGTTTTGTCCAACTTTCGCGAAGAAGGAGTTGAAAATATCAGCACATTTTTTAGGGTTTTCCTCTGCATTTATTTTTACGTCATTTTCGTCTACAATTACCTTGATTGAATGTCTTTGTTTATTGTTATCTATTGCACAGTTAATTGTTTGCCAGATTATTTTTGGATTATTTTCAGAATTTATTAATTTATGTTTGTAATATTCATCTTTACTAATTTTTATTAAGCGTGTCAATTTATTTTTATATTTTTTATAATTAAATTCTATTTTTTTGTCGTTTGGGAATTTTATTGTTTTTTTGTATAGCTTACCTTTTTCTTTGATTGAATTTAATAAACCCGGTGTGATCCATGGTTTCAGGTATTTGTTTTTGTCTAAATTACGATATGGAATATCTGTTTTTGAGTTTTCTACATGTTTGGATAAAATGTTTTCAAAGTACTTTGAGCATATTTCAACTTCTTCGCAGTTGATTACAGGTTGCCAATGTTCCGTTTTCAAGTTTTCAATTAATTTTTGCAGATTTATTCTGGTATATGATTTTTTTATTGATTTATTTTTTGTTTGCATTGTTTTTTCTTCCTCGTACAAAAATATACACGTATGATGATCGGTGATGTTATTTTTCCAGACAATGGTTTTTATTTTATGAAGATCTTTTATGTTAGTATTAGTCCAAAAATGATCTAGGCAAGATGGTTTCTGACCTTGAATTTCGCGCGTATTTTCATTTATACACGATTTAAAGTTGTTTTCAATCATACAGTTCAAATATTCATGTTTAAGTCTACTGTCTATATTTTTGTTAATGTTGATATTAAAATCCCCTGTGATTATGCAAGTTTTGTTTTTGAAATTTGATATTATATTTCGTATTTGTTCGATAAATAAATCAGCGTTCGATTCATGCGTTCTATAGATTGCTAACAAATAATAATTCTTTTTGTTGTGGTTAAGTTGGATTTCTATGCAGTTTGATGAATCTATGTTGTGTTCTGAATGTGTAACAATATTATATTTCTTACTAACGAATATCGCAATACCACTGTTTTTATTAATGTTTGTGTTTGTTTGCATGTAAATATAATCTCTTAAATTATAATGTGGTGAGTCACTGTTTGTGTATGTTTCAGTTAATACTATAACGTCCGGCTTCACAATAAGAGTATTTATATTGAGAATAAATTCTTCAATATTTTTTTGGAGGCTGCGGATGTTAAGGTGGAGCACTTGTAAACCAGAGAACTTATCTGTGATAATTTCATTGCACTCCTTTGCACTTTGACTACTGAATTCATTGATCTTGAAACAGCTTTCCAGCTGCGTGTTCACGAAGTCATCCATATTTGTTTATTTTCTTTTTTGTTAAGTGAGGTAATTGAATTAAGTTAGATAATATTATTTGATGATTAAAGAATTTTGTTAAAATAATTGCACAATTAAAATTAATCGAATGTATCACGTATACCAATTTAGTTAAAATATTTAAATAATTAAAAGAAATTAAGTAAGAAATTGAGTTTAATAAAATATTTGGATAGATTAATATAGTGGAGACAGATGAATAAATGAGAATAATTAAGTAGAATGGAATTTTTGAATAATTTTGAATAATTAGATAATTTGAAACAATTGAAAATATCACACATATATAAATATTAATAATAATGAAGTAAATAAACGTAATTTGGTAAATTGTGCACAATAAAATAGTTGGATAGATTACAATTGAGGAAATAAATGAGTAAATGAGAACAGTTAAGTAGAGTGGAATATTTTGGTAATTTAGAATAATTGGATAATTTAAAACAATCGATTTTATCACATGTATCAAATTAGTTAAAATAATAAAATAATTAAAAATAATTAAATAAGTTGAGTTGAATATAATAATTGAGTAGATTAAAATAGTTGAAATAAATGTATAAATGAGAACAGTTAAATAGAGTGAAATATTTTTATAATTTAGATTGATTAGATAATTTAGAACAATCGAATGTATCACACATATATAGTTTGTTAATATAATTGAATAATTAAAAATTATGTACATTGGGTTTGATATAATAATTGGATATATTACAATAGTGGAAAAAAATGAATAAATACAAAGAGTTAAGCAGAATGGAATATTTTTATAATTTAGAATGATTAGATAATTTAAAACAATCGAATGTATCACACATTTATAGTTTGTTAAAATAATTAAATAATTAAAAATAATTAAGTACATTGAGTTTAATATAATAATTGGATGTATTACAATAGTGGAGATGAATGAGTAAATACAAAGAGTGAAGTAGAATGGAATATTAGGATAGATTAGACTAATTAGATGATTTAAAACAAATGAATGTATCACATATATGAAATAAGTTAAAATAATTAAATAATTAAAAATAATTAAATAAATTGAGTTAAATATAATAATTGAATAGATTAAAATAGTGGAAATAAGTGTATAAATGAGAACAGTTAAGTAGAGTGGAATATTTTGATAATTTAGAATGAATAGATAATTTAAAACAATTGAATGTATTACACATGTATAATTTGTTAAGATAATTAAATAATTAAAAATAATTAAGGACATTGAGTTTAATATAATAATTGGACATGTTAAAATAGTGGAAATGAATGAATAAATGAGAAGAGTTAAGTAGAATGGAATATTTGGATAGATTAGAACGATTTGATAATTTATAACAATCAAATGCATTACGTATATGAAATTAGTTAAAATAATTAAAGAATTAAAAATAATTTTATAAGTTGATTTAAATGTAATAATTGAATAGATTAAATCAGTGGAAATAAATGTATAAATGAGAACAGGTAAGTAGAAATTAATATTTTGATAATTTAGAATAATTAGAAGATTTAAAACAAATGAGTGTATCGCATATATTAAATAAGATAAAATAATTAAATAATTTAAAATAATTAAGTAAGTTGAGTTTAATTTAATAATTTGATAGATTAAAATGATGGTTATTAGTAAGCAAGTGAGAATAGTTAAGTACAATGGAATCTTTTGGTGGATTGTAATGGTAGATTGTTGATAAATGGTAATTATGGAGTTAGGTAGGATAAATATTTGAAGTACGTTGATATAGTTAATGTGATTAGTAATAATAATAAATTGATTTATAATGTGAGCAAAAGTGATTGTGAAAACAATATAAATGAGAATTATTAAATTAGTAATATAGGTAAGCTGATTTAATAATGGAATTTTTTTGTTAGCCTCGAGTCACATTTTTTTAATGTCCGATTCATAGGAGATTGGAAGGATTTTGGTGTCTTCAGATTTACGGACAAGCACCTGCCCATTTTTCGTCCAAATGAACTTATAGTTTTTTAGTTTTGCCTGTTTCTTAGTTTGGGCTAAGAGGAATTTTTTTCTAGAAGTCAGATGGTCAGAAATATAGATGGGCACACCCATTTGAGCATTAGGTAGTCCTAATGAAGAAGTAGTAATTCGTCCTTTGGATTTAATATGATCTTTAAGTTTCGCCAAAAATAAATCACGCATCAGTTTAGAACTGAGGGTGATAATTACATCTCTTGGTTTTTTATGGTTTTCATTGGAGCGGTTTATACCTCCTACCCGTACTATGGAGGTCACATCTTCGGGTTGAAGAACTGTTTTAATGATGTTTGTGGATAGGTTGTGGAATATGTTTGCTAGATTTTCCTGGGGAATTTCTGGTAAGTTGCGTATCTCTAAGTTGGTAGAATTAGATTCGTACTCCTGATGATCAATTTTATTCTCAAGGTACTCCACTGTTTTTTTGAGGTCTTGGTGTTCCTTTTTGAATGTTTCGATTTCGGTTTCAATTTTTTGATTTTGGATTATGGTTTGGTCGATTTTTTTTATTAGGTCATCGTATTGTTTGCTGACGAATTCCATGCTCTTTTGCGTTTCTTCCTTAAATAATTCCATTTTTGTAATAATTTCTTTTTTCATAATATCCATTTTCTTGTCAATATGTTGGAGAATTTTTTCCATATTTTTGTCTTCAAGCTCCATTGCACTTTTGCCTCTAGTTGACATGATTAGTGTAAGTTATTTTAGATTGACTTTTAATTTTATGTTTTTTTTTTTTTTTTATTTTATTTTATTTTATTTTTTTTTAATATTTTTTCTTTATTTTGTTTTTATTGGATTATGTTGTTTTATCTAAATTTAATTTTTATTAATTATTAATATGCATCGTATGTATGTACTGTATGTTATTCTATATATATATAATGTTTGTAAATGTTCGATACACTTGTATTATGTATGTAATAGCCCTATGTACGGGCGTTTAAATAATAAATAAATAAATTAATCATTACATAGTATAAAATGAAGTCGCTCAAAATGTATGTGCGCATAGATCTTTTAAACTACGCATGCGGTTTTCACCAATAGATAGAGTGATTCGAGAGGAAGGTTTATATGTATAATACATGCTTATTATAGTAGAGAAAAGCCGAGAAATTCAAATATTCAATTCAGACAGCGGGCAGCGGGCAGCTGGCAAGCGGGTGGTGTGGATTTTATAAAGGTTGGGATATGGCGTTGTGTTTCGTTAGCCACAGCAACGTGTGGCCGGGACTGCTAGTTAAAAAATAAAACAGTCCAAAAGTAAAATGCTATTTCATGTAATGATTTTTGAAGTGAAACTTCTTGATCGCCGTCAGTGATTTGAAATTGGGATGAAACGGAAATGCGTCACAACTCAGTTCTACACAAATTCTCGGTTACAATATAATGCGGTAAATTCGCGCTTTGATACATGCCTTCGATAGCGCAGCGGGCAAGGTGTCTGACAAGTCTCAGCGGTCAGAATACAGACATCAATCAAACGGGGGTTCGAATCGACGAAATCCAAAATAAATAAACATTTTTAACCACTTTAAAAAAACGACTTTCTAGTTTCACTTCTACTGCGTTTGAATTACACACTCTGATTTTTTCAAGGCTCTAAATATGTATTGTACGTGCTAAGGCTATGTGAATTGTCTACATAATGTAATGAAATAATACATTTTTCTCGTAATTGTGTTACGAAAAACTGTTTATTTTTTGGTATTCCTAAGTCAGAGATTCATAAATCCTACATTTCTTACACATTCACAGCAATACAAAAAGCATTATTATTCGGATAAAGTTTTTTATGTTAAGATAATAAAATGTTTACGAAGTACCGAAAAGTTCGAGGGCGAAGGAGATCCAAATGTTGTAATACGTCCAGTTGATTTATATCTCTTAGAATAAGTCACGCCTGAACTTTCACAGTCCAGGACTAGGATGATGAACAGCGTGAATACTTGCAGAAATATGGAGCACATCCGCGATACAAACAAATCTCTAGGATATTTGATTTACGACCATCTCCGGGAAACTTTCCTAAAATATTATTCAATTTTTATTCACACATCAAATAACCTAGCACACAAAAATGAGAAATATAATAAAACAATTTCTAAATATTTTATTGCGTGGAACATATAGTTCAACGCTGAAATGTTATTATACCAAAAAATCTAAAGCAAAACACAGTCTTAAGCCTCGATGACGCACGGCGAGTTACAAGCTACTATCTACTAAGTTTTAAAAGCGGGTAAATCGGCGAGTGAGATTGTCATGATGACACACAAAACTGTCCACTCGCTCAGAAGCGTAGGAAACTGAGGCCGCTGCTAGCGCCAGTAACAAGAATAACGACGCCTGCGTGAACTAATACTTCAGATTTTTGACAGAGAAATCAGATGTTTATCGGAAGCCATGTTGGAAACATAAATAAACCAATCACGAGCAAGCGGAGCAAGCCTGTAGGCGAGTAAAGTTGACGACCTTTCAACTTTTTTTCGTAGATTGTCAACAATCTGCTAGTCGCTGCTAGTTAGCAAGTAACACGATGACACTGGGCGAGTTTACTAACAGATAGTGAATTTCCCAGATAGTAGCTTGTAAACTCGCCGTGTGTCATCGAGGCTTTAGACTGTAAAGTCAAAAAATTGCACTTTTGAGCAAATAATGCAGAAATGTTGACAAATATTGAAATCCACCCAAAAACCATCACATCTCTAAACGAACTGCAAAAAATTTGAAGACAGAAATGATCACACGCGCTCTTTGATTTCTTGCACAGAATTGATATCCTGATTTCATTATCTCAGAATGTCAAATGGAATTTTTTTTAAATAAGAATGAAGAAATATTGAATAATTTCTTTAAAATCTGCCCAAAAACTGCACAAAAATTGAAGACAGAAATTACCACACCCGCTCTTTGACAGAATTGAAATCCAGAATCCATTTGCTCAGAATGCCAAATTGCGTTTTTGAATTAGTAATGAAGAAATGTTTAATTCATTCTTAAAAATCTTCTCAAAAAACTCACAAACCGTCACATATCTAAACGAACTGGACAAAATATGAAAACAGAAAATAGCATACGCGTTTTTTTTGTTATTTATTTTTGGGGTGTTACGCCACGTTGCGCTACCTTCTTCTTTAGCCAACGTTTCAGACAGCTTTACAATGCCGTGTGTGACATGCGGGACACATCTGCCCTGATGATGGACACTGTAACGCTGTTCCAAAAACGTTTACTAAAGAAGGAGATAGCGCAGCATGGCGTAACACCCCAAAAATAAATAACGAAAATACATTTGGCCGTGAAAATCTAAAATCATTTAAAGTATATTTCATACCCGCTAGGTGATTAAGGTATCCAGATACCCAGAAAAAAATAGTTTTTCACAATTTTTTATTTTTTATTTTATATCAAAAAATACCTACAATCCCAAATTTTAATCCTCCTACCCCACCCTCCCATTTTTAATCGCGATTTTAGTATTTTTATATGAAAAAATTAACCCGTCTTTCGTATTTCAAACAGAACGAAATTATTTATGTTTTTGAAAGACAGATGGCGCTTCGTTCGCCTTATCCAACTTTCATCCACACGTAAGCAAGACATTCACGAGAAGCGTCGCGTCATTTTGATATTTCATTCGGCATCATGTTCTCGCGTGGGCAAACCATCGAGCTTATTTGTGTTGGCTAAAGACAGACTGACAAAAAATATCGTACACTCAATTGCTATTCATATTGATTTTCTTTACTTCATTTTCCTACGTTAGTTGGTATTTTTTTGCTTATATCGGCGGTCATCGTCTACAGCGCTCTATTACTCTTTCGGTCATAGATCCCATCCCCACACACTTACAATACATTCGTTATTTTTTGATTTAACAACCAAAATATTCACTCGAAATAATTTATATGGTGGAAAAACGTTTGACGGGTCAGCTAGTTATTTATACATTTATTTCACGATAGCATCATGAGGGCACGTATTTGAAATTAAGTTTATTACACGGACATATTGTAATAAACTTAATTTCAAATACGTGCCCTCATGATGCTATCGTGAAATAAATGTATAAATCCCCCTCCACATGGCGCCGGCTGTAGCTCCTCCTTGGAACCGGCTCGCTCCATGGGGAGGGGATATAGCCTCGCTTGAATCTAAAATGTGTGACGCTCCCTCTCCGCTCTCCATAGTTTGGTTTTACCCCTCATCTGTAACTGCTTGTCTATCCATTTGGATGTCTATGGTTTATTACCAAAAAACGCAATACTTTCAGTAACTTTAACAATGTTATAACTTATGATTAGCGTTTTGGTTCACAAATAACACAAATGAAGTAAAAAATATTATTATTTTTTATAACTCACATAGAAAGCCTCGCATAACTCGCATAGCAGCCTCTTTTGGGGATACTGTGTGAGAGGTAAAACAAAGTTTTTATTAAACTAATCATTGAAATAATAGTAAAATTTGTATTAAATGCACAAATGATATAAAATGTATACATATGTAAATTATGGAGACAATCAGTACCTAAAAACTCATCTGTTTAATCAAGGGCGACGGTAATGGTGTACTACTATAAAAAAAATAGAAATTAAAGATTTCAGTTATAAAATTGAGTTAAGATCAATAACTAGCTAATATATCCCTCTTTGGAATTAAATGTATAATAAATAATATAACGTTGTACAAAATGGTTCGGCGCTTGGCTTAACCCCTGTTATTTGTTCTAGCAATTAATCGTCATATTGTAAAATAGATATCATGCAGCCGGTCATATTCTTTTGACAGTTGTGTGTTTTTGTTTTCATCTTTTTAGTTCCCTTTTTGTAAGGATTTTTATAAATACAGTGTGATTCTGTAATCTTCTATCCTTTTACCCGAAGCAACCAACTAACTAGGACTGTCTTAGATCGCAGAAACTGAGCCGACGATAGCGCAATTCGTGTTAAAGGGGTCTTAACCCGCCATTGGTGACGTATATGTCTGTGAGACCGGGTAATTCGAAAAAGTATAATATTTTTTTACCGTTCATTGAATCACACTGCGGTTTCGAGTAGCTGACTTATTCCACATTCCACGCCCCCTACCGCCAGTCTACCCCGCGACAGCGATGCGGAGGCACGTTATAGAGTTTTGGCGCCAACCCGGTGCGTGAGATCGGCATCACCAACTAAGTAAGTCAAATGGTTATAGATAAAATTAAAAAAAAACGTAAGTATTATCATTTATGTTTTTTTTATTTATTTTATATTTCAACTGTCATAAGACTGACGAAGACTGATTTAGTCGTTAAATATTTAAGATTGTTGGGTTTAAATAAATATTGTTAAAATATCTCTTAATTTTAATGCATCTAAAGATATGGTGTTATGTTAGTAAAAAAAGAAATGCTTTAATAACTACGTTTCATTGACAGAAAAATATAAAACTTTCCGCTGAAAAGTAGCACGAACAGTTAATTACTGGAAAAATGGTAGTCGAAATCCCCGGTGCGTGAGACCGGGGTCACCAACGATGTAAGTCAAATTCACGTCACCAATGGCGGGTTAATAAATAAATTGTCGAATACTTACTTATTTTGAGTCGAATGCCCATTTCACTGAATTAAGACCTTAAAAATTATACAAAATGTTTTGATTAAGTCCATTGCCAGTATTTTTATACCACCGATTGATAAACCACCCCGGAGTGATTTATGTAAAATCTATTCCATTTTCATTTGCCTAATTGCTCGGCTTTTCTCTCCTGCAGGTCTCACTTTCCCGCCACTCCGGTTTCACTTCCCCCCTGTCTCACTCCCCCCCGTCGCACTTCGCCCTTCTCGCGGAGATCCCACACGTCTCGCGGGTCCCTAAGTTGGCAAAGTGTGGTCAATTTGCGCTCTCAACTAATGGAAAATTATATTAAAATTTCTCCCTGGCGGCGGGACGTGTAACTAACTGAGACTTTTTTGGTAAAATGACTGCATTGAGAAGTTTAGAGGAATTATTTGTTTGAATGGAAGTTTAGTTTTAAGAATTTCCAATTTGCTTAAGTGAAACCTCTGGTTGAATTACAATAATTAGGGTGGGAATGAGATTCCTCAGGAATGATATACATGTTTAAAGGTACTTATGAGGAATTTAGAATGAAAAAGTCAGATTTAAGTGCGCTGAGCAAGATTTTGTAGCCGAGCAACGAACAACCTTAAAAATATAATTCGAATTCGATTTTACCGACTGGTATCACTGAGCACCGCTTCCCGGATGCAAAACCATTCCGGTTTTAGCGTTCGTTCCGTCCTACTGCCTTTCCTCTAGGCGAGATAATTATTAAATCTGTGCCAACTTATTGTAATGAAAAGTTTTTTGTAAATATCTTAAAATATATTATTAAAATATATTATCTTTTATAAAATCCACACCACCAGCTGCCCGCTGCCTGAATTGAATATTTGAATTTCTCGGCTTTTCTCTACTACAATAAGCATGATTATACATATAAACCTTCCTCTTGAATCACTCTATGAAACCGTATGAAAATCCGTTGCGTAGTTTAAAAGATCTATGCGCACATACATTTTGAGCGATTTCATTTTATACTATGTATTGATATAAAAAATACGTAAGACAACATGTATGACGTTCGAAGTAATGCACCAGTTTCACTATATCGTTACCAAAGTAGCACTAAATCAGGTACTGTTTATTTATATTCATGTAGTTTTACAATAATGTAATTTTAAAAAAAAAGATAAGAAAGAAACATACACATAAACTTAATAAAAATATTATAATAAACCTACAAAAGCAGCATGAGTACAGTTATTCAAACATTAATAAATAATTATATTCTGTCACCATGTTAGAAAATAACACCTCTTTTATTAACATATATCTCAATACTATTTGGAAAGATACTTACTGCAAATACTCAAGCTCCATTCTAATTACACCTTCATACACTTCAAAAAAAAAAAAAAAATTACAACTGTGTGTAAATGTGTTGGTACTGTGTCCTTGGCCGTATATATACATATTAATGTATTCATGTACCTAGACGCATATATATGTGTAAGTGTGTGTGTGTATATGCCTATGTGTGTATGGATGTGTGCACCTGTATATACGTATGCGTATGCACTCACACATATAAATTTTAAAATAAGGATATGTATCTTCTCACAAACTTATCCTTATCCAATTCTTTTTCTCTTTACTAGTTTTTTATTATAACTTTACCAATTTTCAACATCATTACATTACTAATAGTTCCATATGTTAACAATAGACTTCACTTAAAGTAAATATCCTCCATTGTCACCATGAAACAGGCAGCCGCCTAGTATGGTGATTCAATGTATCCAATTCTATGTAAATGTCTAATTATGTAACATGTATTTAAATAAATAAATAAAATTGTTTCTTTTTATATTTCTATTTATATTTATATTGTTTTCATATTTTAGCATGAGTTGTTCAAGACATGAGCGCGGTGTATTCGTATTGTCGTATAATATGATTGGTACTGAAAACATGTTTTAAATCAGTGAAAATAATCATGTTTGCACGTAATTTATTACACATTTTAGTTCCAACGCATAAATAATTTAAAAAAAAGCAAATATATTATTACATACACAAATTATATCTGATTTTGTAAATTTTCATATAGTTTCTCTTATAAGTGTACTATGTTTATAAGTTCACACTTCAAACACATAACCTAACATAACTTCATATCTTTATAATATTGTCTATTATAGCATTAACTCTTTATGTTTATGTTGTAAATCTTTATGTAATTCCTCCAACTGTTATCAGGTACCAGGTTTATACTTTTCAATATTTACCACTAACTTACCTGCTTATCTCATACACTGTAAATCCGAATATATTATACGTTACCAGGTTAATTCGGTAAATCCGAGTATAATAATATATGCTACCAGGTTACTTTCCTTTTTTTAGTTTGTTATGTAATTATGTACATTTCTTGGAATAATATGAACTAAACCTGTCAATTTGTCTGTCCTGGAACGGGAAACTTTCCTAGTTGGACAGGCAAAGTTTCCTAATATGTTATTTGTACTTTCTTTTGTATCTATAATAAATAAATAAATATTACACACGCAATCCGTTTACAGACTTGGTAAAAGGACTTGGTAAAAGACTTGGTAAAAGACTTGTAAACTGCCTAACCCTCTGGTTAAAATATCTAAACATAATCCCGTTGCCAAAATTAGAAGACGCTTAAAGACGAGGGTTTATAGCGCTGGTCGCAGAATAATATAGTATTTTAGACCCAGATTATGAAATGTAGCAGCTTGATTATGTAGATAAAATAATTGATGTCTACAGAGAAAGTAAGATAAAAGTAACAATGGCTGATAGTTATTACGTGTATGTGCTATACATCCAGCGATTTTCTCGACGTTCGATTAATCAGTTGGTAGTTGCTTGAAAATATAATATGGCAAACTTTTTAATGTAATTTGCCTATTTTTATTCTTTCAAATATTTAATAATATTATTATTTATTTTTGTTTTAAACATTGTTTTTTTGGATAAGTTTTAAGATTTTCACGGCCAAAAGCATTTTCGTTATTTGTTTTTGGGGTGTTGTGCCGTGTTGCGCTACCTCCTTTTTTAGCCAACGTTTCGGACATCGTTGCAGTGTCCATCATCAGGGCAGATCCGGTAGATGTGTATGATCTACCGGATCTGCCCTGATGATGGACACTGCAACGATGTCCGAAACGTTGGCTAAAGAAGGAGGTAGCGCAACACGGCACAACACCCCAAAAACAAACAACGAAAATTATGTTTTTTTATTTATTTTTGGCTTTATATTAGCGAAATTCAATAAAAATATTTGGTAATATATATTTTTCTGTTTCCAGATTTTCGATTGAGTTTTAATATTGTCTTCATTTAAATAAATATTTTTATTCATTTTATGAAAACAGTTTAATTTAATTTAATCTGTTATTTTTATAAATTTAATAAAAACATTATTGAATACATAGAAGAAAAAGAATATACAAAGCAGTTCTACAAATTAAACTTGATGCAATGAAAAACAGAGCGTGCAATTCGCATGCGGTAGAAGTGAAACTTTCAGAAAACTAAAGTAGACAAGTGTGGGGAGGCGCACAATGAGGAGACCGACAGGCTATGAAGCACTGCACAAAGAGGAAACCGATTATACTATCTCATTCTCTCGCAGGCCATATCCTATAATATTTGAAACTTGGAGTTTTACTCCGTTCGATTTACTTTAAAAAATACAGATATGTACTCATTCTTTCTCCTATTTCTTACCGTTTTGTATAAAATTGTATAAAATAACCCATCTTTACAATACTGCAATTATGTTTGATGTTTGATTAATATATTTTTTATTGTAAGCTTCACTTTTATAGACCAATCTTTATATATCAATAGTTCATACAAAACACAGCCATAAATTGGAAAAGCCAATCACAATATTGTGCAAGTAAGCTTAATTCTATAATATGTTTCATGGCTTATTGACGAATATAAATAATAATATAACCTCGCGCAATAACAATAATTCTTACAAAGTCCGCTTAACTAAGCCCCCGTTAAAGCGACATCTGTCACCGGAGCGGGTGCACAGTGCACAGCAGTTGGCGCACCGATAAATAGCCGGACCCGAGCAGTTTGTATCAATTCCCAATAATAAAGCAAAGGTTTATGTAGAAATATCGATATTCCCGTTTATTACGGGTGGGGTTCTATTCGTATCTTGTGGCCACTGAAATACCGAAAAGCGATTCGGGGGCCGATTAAGCTTGTGGCATATTTATGAATACACAGGATCGGATTTACGGTAACTGCGAATGGGTTTGCGCACTCTAATGCCGCGGTGTCTGCAACTATAACGGCCGCAGCCGTGGCAAGAACGCAAAGTATAGACTTGGTATGGATGTCCAAATTCAGGGCCGTCGTGAGAGGCGGCGTGCAAACCGATTAACGTAAAAAGCACTGAAGGAGAAAGATGTCTGAAAAACGCCTGATAAATGCCTGAAAAATTTAAAATAATTTTATTTTGACATCTCTCATTCACTGTCTCATCAAATACCCCCCAAAAATCGTAAGCAGTACGTAATTGAAGAATTATTTGCTGCATTCGTGTTGTTGGCGAAGCGTATGCGTACGGTACGCCTCGTTGGATGCCTCTTGTAAATGAATGTATTGTGAAATTGGCAATGGCTCGAAAAACTTAAAACAAGCTAATAACGGAACTCTCTGCGGTAAAACAAAACCAATATCTGACTTGGTAGATCAGACATGCCGCAAAAACAAAAAGTTCAAAAACGAAGGGTGCGCAGGTCCCAGGTGTGGTCTCCAGATAGTCTGCAGTCAAGGTGTAATTTGAGCTGCTTTTGTTGGCTTCTTACTGTTCCACACCAAAGAAACGTATGTACAGTGAGAATTGTTGGTTTGAGGTTATCCTTTGTTGAAGTTGTGAAACACTTGTGTTTTGTACTGGATATTTGTAACTGTTTATTCTGTTGAATAATTTTACAGAGAGATTGATTCTGGTCTGAACACTTGACTGGCGACAATAATTGAGAATAATTCTTAAAGTCTAGCAGAAGCGAAAAGACGAATTGAGATCAAGAGAATCGAGCAAAGAGAGAATGCAAGGAGAATGATAACAAGCCATTTTATAAACAAAAATTAGGAAGCTGACGTGGCCACAGACAAAAGAGATTATAGACACGCAATTCATTGCAATATTTTAGTAAGAGGCTGCACAGGCATGAAAGTTTAAGGTAATGTTTAAATAAAAGCTGGCATAGACAGGAAAGTTTAAAGTAAGAGGCTCTACACATCGAGATTAGATAAATGAGAAATTAAAAGTGTTCAGTGCTAAATGACGTTAAATATAAAATAGGACAATCACAACACACAACATCCTACAAAGGGGTGGTAATGAAATAGTTTGTGATATTTAAATAAAAATTTGTTCTATTTAATTGTTTCATTGATCCGTAAGTAACATTTCACTGAAATATTGTTTATTGTACATTTCTGTCGTCTACCGCATAACAGGCTTGAAAAATAATTAAATTACAAAGCCAATTGTAAGTTTATTTATCTTTTGTCTTATTTAATCTTTTTTATATTAGCTCCACACAGGAAGCTCAAAAAGGAGGAAAAAAATCTCCTTGGCCTGTATAATCTTCGTGGAAGCTGTATGGAGGATCTTTTTAGGGACTTTTTACTAATGGAAAAGATAGGATGTTTTGGGAAGGAAAAATGTATGAGGGGTGTGTAGAAATCCCGTCCCGCCTACTGCGGTGCAGGGTCGAGAACTCCAGCTTGCTCAACCAGTCCCTTCCGATCATGCCCCCGCAGTAGATGGGAAAACGCATCCGCCACCAAGACCTAGAAAAACCCCACCAGTTCTCCAATGAATGGTTCCCGGGTGGTGGGAAGCATCCTGCTTCCCAAATTGATATCTACCTTATTTTTTAGTGTTGTTTTTTTGGCTTTTTTTAACGAAACTGTGTACACACAATTTCAGTAATAGCCAAATGGTACAAAGAATAAAGGATAATTTATTTTAGACTGAAATCGATGGGTGGTCAGCCGCCACCTCTAAAATCAGCCGCCCTTGTGCGTAGGTACTGTGTTCTCACTGTTGCTCTGTCCCTGGCTATAGATATCCTCGCCGAACTCCAAACAGCCACATCCCGGCGATTTACAGTGACAGACTCAATGCCGGGAGGTTTACTGGCCAATATCTGGTTCATTAACGCTGTGATCACCTTGCAGCGGACTCCCTGATAGATGGTGTTTGTGTGTGCTCTCATTTTTACATTAGACTTGCAATACCCTACTCTGAAGCACCAAGACAAATTAGTTACAAGTTGTGGATGGAAATTTTCTGGTTCACGGGGCAGTTCTAAAACTTACTTCGTGGGAGTAAATTATTACTAGATTAGTGTTTTGCATTAATGTAATTAAATTCTTGTATCGTATCTACCTACTCATATCCTTCATAATTTTTCATGTGCAACATTTATTAATTTATTAACTATGTTCCGTAAAACATCCTATCGGGTCTAAAAAGGCTTGCTAATAATAAAATTGCTTTTCAATAAACTATTTACGTCCTCCGTGGTCGAGGGGTAAGGCTCTTAACTCGAAATCTGAAGGTCGCTTGCTCGAATCCCGGTGTGCGCAAATACATTTTATTTGATTAATTGGCGTTAATTAATTCATTTAAAATAATAAATAGTATATTTGTGGCACGTTCCAGAGTGGAAGATTCTCTCAGTATAGCCCTGGTGTAAGACCACCATTCAGAATTGAAACGTTACTTGAAATGACTTTAGCCGTGTTTGATGACCAGATCAGAATACCCAAATACTTCCTCACCTTCCTCTTTCCCATCCGCTTTCCCTACCCACTAGATTCAGCTTTTACAGTATACCTCAATTGGGGATGTCATAATCTCACTGGCTCCAGACTCGCAGCTTGGACTCTTGCCAGGTATTCCTACATATATTCATGTTTACGATAATATCAACTAAGTTACTGCACATTTTTATTTTTTATTTTATTTTATTTATTTATTTTTTTAATTTTATTTTTTTTTTTTAAAAAGAAAGACAAACATTCCCGGGTTACGAATAACCCAACAATGTTTGAAAATCTCCTACTACCATCACAGAAAGCCGAAAATGTTGCTTGTGTTGTGATGGAGGACTTTGCCAGCCGAGGAATTGAACACGCGACGCCTGGATGGGATCCAAGCGCTATGCCCACTCAACCACCGACCAGTCAAATTTCTCTAACTATATTTTTTAGTGCTTTGCACTTCTTCTTTACTAGTATCATACTTATACTTACTCATTTGTACAACTTTACATGTAATGAAGCTAAATACCTACTTGTATTTTACATTTTTATTATTTCCTTCACATTCGGTTTATTACGTTATGTACCATATACTTGTTATTATTATACTCATGAATATAACTGCTGGAGAATCAATTCTTACTCAATCGATCCGCCATGTTATTTGGGGATGTCACGGGTGTTAAAGAAATAAGTAGTATTAGAGTTTACTAACTTTATGTACTTGAATCTCACATTTTGCCTGACGGCAATACACGACAATAATTTGTACCTAATGGGTAAAGCGCATGGATAGTAAACTACACAACACAACCAACCTGGACCAGCGAACAATCAAGTATGTTCGATTATTTGCCTTTCTGTCAGCGGCTCGTAGAAGGTATTTGAGTACCAGTTAGGGTTTGAGTCTGCTTCGATTAAAATCAAATGTAAATTTTTTAGGTCTTTAAAACTCCAACAAGAAATTCAAGGTAGATAGAAGATTAATTTATTGGCAATAATATACAACAATCCAATCCAAATAAATTCTGAAATCCCCCCAACGGACCGACATTATAACGTTTCCTTTTAAAGGCAAACTAATGCAGAATAATAATAATAATATTTGGATGATTTATATAGCGCCGTTTTTGTGAAAAATCACCTCAAGGGCGCTGTACAAACTTATAATACATTTCTAAAAACTAAAAAACTACAAGCTAGGCAAACAATTATAAACAACTTATGGCTAAAAATTGCATACACCGGTTCATTGATCACCGATACGAAAATATATGTACAATATTTTGACCAATGAACGCGATGCTGCCTAAAATTTTATGAAAACAGGACCATACTTACCTGGGAGGTCGTCTGAAATTAACACTGTATATTGTCCATTTAAAGAAATTTAGATAGAGTTCGCACGCAGAGGACATTATTGTGAACACATGTTATTTAATCCTGAAAAATATCTTAATATTAATATGTAATGTATTCTTTGACGAGTGTATTTTGGAAAGTAAAAGCAATATGTAAAGGTGGGTGGTGCAGTAGTACCTATAAGGATTTGATCTTTCTAAATTTGATTCGTCAAGAGACAGATTGATGTGTAAGGAATCGAGTAATTTTAATTCAGTAAGAAAAGTGTGATTAAGACATATCATAGGCAATACAAGTATGATACTCTCAAATAGGTATATTTAAATTACGGGTATGAGAGCCCAAAAAGGAAGGTTTTTAGTTTGGACCTAAACTCTGTTGGGCTTGTTATGCATCTTAATTCCGGAGGGAGTCTATTCCAAGCCTTAGGCCCAGATACTCCGAAAGCACGATCTCCAAACATAGTATTTGGCTTTCGTTTAGGTTCTATTAGTCTGCCTTTAGCAGATGAAGTTGCTGATCTAAGGGTTAATTGTCTCGGACCGGTATTTTCCGGGACACATAATTCGGAGATGTAAGGTGGGGCCATTTCGTTGATTGATTTAAAAACCATCCAGCACAATTTGTACTGGATTCTCTCAGGGCACTTGAGCCAGTGAAGGTTACGAAGGTGTTCTGAAATATGCGAATATTTAGAAACCCCAGTTATGAGCCTTGCCGCTGCATTAAACACGGATTGAAGTTTGTCAATTTGATATTTTGGAAGACTAGCGTAGATGCCGTTACAGTAATCAAGCCGCGAGACTACGTAAGAGTTAATTAATAGTTTTGTCGCCTCTGTAGGAAGGTTTCTTCGAACTGACTTGAGTTGTCTTAGGTGAAAAAAACCGGTGCTTACTGTCCTATTTATTTGACTTTTTAACGAAAAGTCTGAATCTAAATTAACGCCAAGAAGTTTGACTGTTGTCTTCGGAATAATATCGTTGCCGGAAATGGAAATAGGTGAATTGTCTATGAAATGTTGGCGTTTGTTTGTGGCCGCCCATAGAAACTCAGTCTTAGATGGGTTCAGCTTCAGCTTGTTTGAAGACATCCAACGAGTTATTGCTTCTAGGCATTCAGCTATGCGGATTTTGAGACTGTTGATTTCGTTTAGAAGAGGTAGAAAATAGCTAATTCATCCTATTTATAAACTTACTACGGGGTCCATTGGAGAGGGAAGACTATAGCCACTCCTGACATCTATGTGCAAATCTTCGAACTACAACTATGCCTGACATCTTTGTCAGAAGCGGAGAAACATTTCAACCCTTGCCCAACTAAATACCAACTTTAATTTCTTAACAGTTGCCACACGAAAAATAATGCTTTTTGGCTGTTGTGTGTTGTGCGTAGGTACCGTCCACATGAACAATGAGTTCATAGTCATAGGTTTATTTCAGAATATTATTCAAATGGTCATTTTAAAAATTGGATCTGGTAAGCCAAGATTTCAGACAAGCGATAAAGAAAGTATCTAACTATAATATATTTTTTAATATTTTTATAATTTTTTTTTTTATATCGGACAAATATTCATATTTTTATTTTTCTTAAGGTCAATCATAACTAGTAAAGTCAGATTTTATGATTATTCGACGGTCTGCGCCAGTTATCTACAAATGCACCTACTTATATATTAGATGGGTTTTTTTATTTCATATTGATTATCATAATGAGAATTAATATGAAAATTTATTAACATAAATGCATCTATGCTTCTTCTTGAAATTCGATTCTTGTAAAAGTATCTGTTTCCATTAAATATCCATAAACCCTTCAAACACCATCACGGTGTAGCCACATAGCGACGTCTGTGATTTAATTTGAACACTTCCCGACTTGCGACATCTAGCGACTAGCGACGCATCTCGGAATAGGAAAATATTCAATTCTTCTCGTGAAGAGTTTTCGGGTGAAACTTTCTTCATTTTGTCAGCGGAGATGGAAAGCGTACCGGTTAGAGTATTTAATTTCCGCTCCATTCAAGGAAGCATTCTGCGTTACACGATCTTTTTTTGACATGTGTAGTTACACTTTCTGGGAGGTGCGATCAAACTTCATATAAACAATATTTGTAAAACGAGTAAGTTAGCGTTTCGTTGTTATTGGAGTCGTGAAGCTTGCCGCGTATGAAAATAATCGAAAATATGTGGTGAGTTAATGGAATCGTGTAAAATGCTTAACTTAAATGATTTTTGATACTTTTTCTCCCCGGTGGATTTTGTTAAGATTACATTTTTATAATTCTCTTACTCTTTAACTCCAGTGCTTTCACTTGACAAAAAAATCAGAGTGTGTAATTCACACACGCTAGATGTGAAACTAGAAAGTCGCTAGATGCCGCTTTCTTTTTTTCTTTTGCCTGTTTTTTTAAGTGGTTTGAAGATTGGATATTGATTTCACAAATTGATTTTTTTTTGGATTTTGTGGGATACAAACCTACGTTCGCTTGATGTCTGTCTCTTTGGCCGCTGAGACTTGTCAGGCACCTTGCCCACTGCACTATCGAAGGCACGCGCCAAAGCGCGAATTTACCGCATTATATTAGAACCGAGTATTTGCGTAGAACTGAGTTGTAATTCGTTTCATCCGAATTTCAAATCACTTACGGCGCTAAAGAAGTTTCAGATATGTGAACTTTTGTGCTTTATTTTTATTGTAGACTTCTGAACTATTAGCTGAGAAAGTTTAGGCTTAGTGTTTTGTGTTTTTATTTTTAATCAAGAAACGAAAAAAAGTAATCTAACTCAATTTTGATCCTTTCTTTTCTTTGACAGTTTTTCCTTACTGGTTACTTTAGCGTAGATGTGTATATCTATACAAAAATATTTAAACTAAATTTTAACTATCACAGCGGAGAAATTTGAGTGTAAGCTGCAAAAATTCTCGAACTCTGTGCTGAGCTACAAAATGTTTTTTTTTTAATATCTTGGTCATTAACTGCCTTTGAAATAAATGAAACAAATTAAATAGTTAATTTATTTAACAAAATAATAACACCCTGTAAGTCACCACTATTGACAATGTTTCCTTGTTATGTTCACTCCTCCTGTCGTTCCCCTCTCTTAATAAAATTTAATAATTTCTGTACTGGCATAATTTTGAAGTCAGTTTTAAGATTGCTGGCGAATGCCATGAATGTGTCGAACCCAGTAGCAGAAAAATAAAATAAAAAAGTTTTAAATCGCACCTGAGGAATAACAGTGCCACAAGTCGAAAAATGCATTTTTTTTAATTAAGTATGCATATGCATAGTATGTATTCCTAAATATCTATTCTATCTTCGATAAAAACGGCACAATTCTTAAAAATGTTATTAAAAATTGTTAGTTAATTTTCATATTACAATATTTTACTCGGATTCAAGCAAAAATAGTGGCACAATGAACATTATACCATTATTACGAGTATAATATTAAATCTAATAAATAATAATATACCACGTTTCAACTTTTGTAAAATAATGTTTTTTATTGGTTATAAAAACTGATTTAACACACTCAAACGAAATATTCAAACTGCTCTCCCGATAAAAGAGATTTTTTGAGTTGTGCCATTGTTATCCCCCGGGTGTGAAGTCTACACAAAACAACAAAACAAAACGAATAATAATTTGTCACGAATTCAAATGAATATCCAAAATATTTGCTTGAAACTTCATTTTATGATGAATATTTCTTCTACAGCTAACAGTTCTAAAATATCAATTAAACTAATTTTAACCAATCAGAAGAAATAAATAAATTAAACAATTTTTTAAAAATAAATATTACACAATACCCAAGTAAGAATCGTGGCTACCTTTTCAGTCAAAACAGCCCTTCTTTTCTAATAAAGTTATACATGGCTAACGATGACCTCAAATATAATAATTTGTTAAATATATGTGTAGAAATGTAAATCATATTGTCATATCATACATCATTTCATTACGTAGTATGAAATGAAGTCTACGTAACGGATTTTCATGCGGTTTTCTCCAATTGATAGAGTGATTCAAGGGGATGGTTTATATGTATAATACATGCTTATTATAGTAGAGAAAAGCCGAGAAATTCAAATATTCAATTCAGGAAGCGGGCAGCTGGCAAGCGGGTGGTGTGGATTTTATATAGGTTAAGTATTGGCGTTGTGTTTCGTTTAGCCACAGCAACGTGTGGCCGTATCTGCTAGTTATTTATATTACAATAAAACAATAAACAACTGTAAAAAACCACCAGAAGACATACAGTCGGTATAATTTTCTTCATCTGTTAATATTATAGTGAAAATCGTATTCATTGTTTATATTTATTTATTTAACAAGATATAAAGAAATGGATTATAAGTATTGGACGTCACACTACTGCTAACATCTGTAAAATAGAGTACAAATAGACAGAATTACCATCTCACGTATGTCCTTACCCTTATTAAAGAACTTAAAATAGTAAAATCCTATATGTATAATATAACTACCTATATAGATTCGAAAGGATTTACTACTTTATTCATCTCTTCCTTCACCTATATAATGCTCTCTTTATGATATTAACCCTCAATCTTAATCATCTTTCTGTTTGAATTGTATAAATCAGTATGTATCTTACCTTAAATGTTCTTATGTTGTAATTAAATATTCTTTTGTATGATACTCATTTATGTACCTCTACGCCTGTCTCAACACAGGTATACCCTAGTGAGACAGGCATCGAATAATGTAATACAAACATTCTTTTTATAGATAAATAAATAAATAAATAAATAAATTTATTTATTATTTTTTTTTCAGGTTCTCCATAAAACAGTTATACACCAAATTATTACGGAGAAGATTACAAAATATAAGAGAAAAAAAAGGTCAAGAGGGCAGTTTCACTATGTTGAGACATATGTCAAAAGATAGTTACTGAACTCTCTATAGGTAACATTGAAGATGTCAATGCTCAATGCAGAATCGTTAAGAGGGCATTACCAGAGAAAGCCGGAAATACGTCATTTTCAAAAAAGTTTTTAGACGTATTGACTCTTTTCCACAAAAAATTATAAATGGATTTCGAAAGATTGTTCTTTTATCTAGCGAAGTTATGTAATAAATTTTTAGAACTTTTTTTTATTTTTTAGTATAATAAGGTTATTCCATAGGTCGTTGAAAGATTTGTTAAATTTTCAAAAAAGTTTTTGTATTATACCACACCCATTTCAAATAATGTAATCATGCAGTAAAATAAATCAATACATTATCTAGCAGAGTTATGTATTAGAATTTTAATTTTAGTTTAAATAAAATCATTAAAAAAATATGTACGTACATGTGTTTCTTGACGAAAATTGGTCCATTTGTGTATTTATTTGCGCACTTACAAACTAACATATTTCAGATTTTTTTAACATTCTTATTAAATTTAGACATTATTGAAAAATGATAAATACTTATAATCAAAAAATAACTACAAAAAGTACACTATTTTAATAGTTTTATCATCACGCCTTTCAGCATTTTTGGATGAAGGTATAAATTAAAGCTAATTTGGATTGAAATAAATTCGATATTGAGTTATAATTTAAAAAAGCTGGTACGGAGAATAATTAATCTTTCTCATTGTAACCGCCCTGCACGATCGGAAGAACAACTTTCGACGAAATGTGGATTTTCGTCCGCTGGCTGGTTAAACGCTCTTAAGCAGTTGAATTGCTCTATTTAATAGGGCATTCTGAAAGGAAGAAGTTCTCGCTTTCGGAGCATAAAAAAGTGTGTGGGATCTCCCACAAGTATACGCGTTAGGGACATATAGTTTAATCTCCTTCAACATAAGTGGATTCAGTATAGTACCGGAGATCAGCTTAAAAAAATGTTTCCCCAAAAATATTTTTTTGCGGGCTTCTAAGATATTAAGATCGAGCATTCCTGTTAAGAACAACGATGGATACAGGAATTGGTAGTATGTATATTCCCTCATATACAGGTAACGCATAAACCTTATTCGTACTTTTTCTATTTCTAGGATATGGTTTTGTTCAGAGGGTGCCCAAATAATGGAGCTGTATTCCAGGATGCTGCGGACAAGTCCTTCATATGTTCTTCGTATTGCGATTCCATTAGTAAATGATCTCGCATTACGAAGAACAAATCCGAGCATTTTGTTGGCGCGGGAGACAATGTCTGATATGTGAGATTTGAAAGAGAGATTTATATGTATGATCTCCCCCCGCGATTTGCACACTTTACTAATTGTCCTAATCGATGAAAAGATGCGCACTCCCACAACCCACAACGACTCTTCGAATGCGATCGAACAAATCGATTGGAGCCTCCATCTCGACAGCCCTGCTAGCAATCATAACATACTGTAACATGTAATCACAACCAACTGACAAAAAATTGTACGAATGACTTTAAAAACGAGTGGTGTTATTCGTTTGCTCCTCATAGGTATGTACACACCCAGGAAAAGTATTTACACAACAGGAGGAACATGAAAGTGATATTTTGCATTTTTTATTCGCCGAGATGAGGGCTGCTTGATGTTTCTTGTAAGTGATTTTATCATCAAAATTCCCCGAAATTTGACAATGTAAATATTTTATTCTTGCTACATATTTGCCAGCGGGGACGCATATTGATTTTGTATCTCTGACGTTACTCCAAGAGGGAGCAAAGTGAATTGTCAGGGCGGCGGGGTGGGATTTTTTAAAGGGAAATAACTTGGGCAATATTAAAAACGAAGTTATGATTCTATTTTTTCGAAAAGGGCAAATACGAACATGGGAAGATGTTTCGTCCCTATTTCGTGGTTTACGTTGTTGTCATATTATTAAAATACGAAATTAATCCATTTAGATATCAATCTATCAAAAAGTATTTTATTTAAAATACTGGTACGGCACGCGTTGATATGCTATTAAAAGAAATAAATTGATTTTCCCTGTATGTCCTTTCCCGTGCATCCGCGTTCCCTGCCGCCTTCCCCACCTTTCCCCTCTCTCGTGTATTCACTCTCCGCAAACCCCACCTTTCCCCTGCCTTTCCTCTCTTCCGCTAAAATGAAATGAAATACACACATTTTCATTTATTCAAATTTCATAACGCCAGAGCTTACAATTATATACAGCCTATGTTACTTGCTGATAATGTAGCTTTCTATTGGTGAAAGAATTTTTCAAATCGGTTCAGTAGTTTCGGAGTCTATTCAATGCAAATAATCAAATATTTTCTCTTTATAGTATACTAGCTGATCCCCGGCATGCGTTGCAATGCCAAATACATTGTTTCTCCCTGAATCACCTTTCCCGTGCGTCCCCGTTCCCTCCCGCATACACTTTCACTTTAATAAATTATAGCCTATATCATACGGGGATAGTGTAGCTTCCCAACAGTGAAAGAATTTTTCAAATCGGTCCAGTAGTTTCGGAGCCTATTCAATGCAAACAAACAAACAAATCTTTCCTCTTTATAATATTAGTATGGATATACAGGGTGTCCGGGGGTAAAGTGCGTTAACTTCGGGAGGTGATTCTACATGATGGTAGGAGTAAAAAAGATTAACAACTTTTTCCGAAATTCCAACATTTTTTTTCCCATACAAATAGACGTACCTACTAAAATTCCGTAGTGTGAGCAGGGCTGGGCAGTATTTGAAATACTTGTATTTGAAATACGTATTTGAAATACAAATACGTATTTTGTATTTGTATTTCAATTACTCCCTAAAAATGTATTTTGTAATTGGTATTTCAATTACCTGCTGCTGAAGTATTTTGTAATTTGTATTTCAAATACTTATGGCTTCAAAATACATTTTCAAATACATTTAGCGATCTTCTTATTGATAATGAAAAATTAACACACATAGATAAAACATAGACTATAAACGCTAGAATCCTGTATTATTGTAGTTTGCTATAGCACTCTTACTAATGATTATTTGTAGGTCTCTTAGTATACATTAATTACGTGAGCTCAAAAAAAGGGGGAGGGTCCAGCAAAATCTCACGTTACTTGAAAAGAATAAACGAAGTGGCCCAAATTTATCTCACCAAGGGGCGGGGGGAGTCAAGTTTGGAAGAAAAACTGCTCACGAAATTAATGTATGCCGCGTTTTATCATTGCTTTATAATGTACTGTACATTTTTTTACGTCATGCTAGTTATTATTATTATTATTATTGACCCAGATGTAGAGGTTAGATGCAGAATTGAAGCAGCAAGAAGCAATGACAACATCAGCTTAAAACCAAGGCAGGGAATGCTAAAATGTTATGTGTGGTCGGTCTTCCTCTATGGATGTGAAAAATGGACCTTGAAAGTAAATACCATGAACAGGTTAGAGGCTTTTGAAATGTGGCTTCACCGGAGAATGCTCAAGGTCCCATGGACCGATATGATCACCAACGCAGAAATTCTCAGGCGGGCTAGAGCAGATAGAGAACTGCTTACATTAATAAAAATCAGGAAAATTTCATATCTGGGTCATATACTTCGAGGGGAGAAGTATCACTTGCTCCATTTAATATTGAAAGGCAAGATAGAGGGTCGCCGAGGGCCTGGTAGGAGACAAATGTCTTGGCTACGTAATATACGAGAGTGGACCGGCATTAGAAGTGTGGAGGAGCTATTCCAGGCAGCGCAAGACAGAGAGACATTTTCAAGAGTGATCGCCAACGTCGGGGGGACCTGATACGGCACACAAAGAAGAAGAAGAAGTTATTATTATTGTCCTGTGCTATAATAGCACTGTTAGTGTACATTTTGTACCATATTATATTATACTTTTCATTGCTTTGTATTGGACATTTTTGTATCATATATTAGATCAAGCACTATAGGAATAATTTGACTGATTACTAGATTATTTTTAAGTTAATTACTGTAGAGAAGAGCAGAGAAGTGAAATAACACAAAATTGCGCTATACAAATGACAAACATTTATATATAAAAATTAATTCTTCTTTCACTTGGTCACGCCATAACTTCAGAATGACTTTACCTATTTCATTCATTTTTTTTAAGTTTTCTAATTTTTTATAGAAGGTTCTTACGGAAAGAAAAATTAAGAAAATAACGCAGAAAATTGGATAATTTCAGAAAACTTTACGACTATTTTAATTTCGCACGTCTGACAGTTCGCGCGTTTGATGAAATTGAATTTAGCAGGTAGCTGTTTTTTTTGTAACAAAAGAATTGTCTATGGATTTTCTAAATCATAGATATTTTAAATAGGTACCTATGTTAGGTACCAGATTTGATTGATTGTTCTTATAATATAGAAAAATGAATATTTGTAATATGTGAAAAATGAAAATTTGAATACAAAAATTTTAATAGCTGGCAAGCGAGTTGTTTGAAAACTGAATGTACTGGGACTAAATATATGGAACGCGGGAGGGGGTTGGCGCGATGTGAGGAGCGGACGAGGGGAGAGGGTAGGCAGGGAAGGTGGAAGGGGAATGCAAGAGGGGAAAGGGATGCGTTAGGGTAACGGGGACGCACGGGAAAGGACATGCAGAGAGCAACAATTTATTTATTTGAATATGGCATTGCAACGCATGCCGGGAACCAGCTAGTCTCATTATAATAATAATGATTATAATCTAACACCTAAGTCCCATACCACAAAACTTTACAAGTGGAGCGGAGACGAGATGTTTCACCTGAGCAATATGATTAGTCAATTTTAGCACGTCTCTGTTTCACTCTGCTCAGCTTTGCTTCGATGGAAACGCACCTTTAGATATGGGCACTTACGACAATATATTGCAACCAAAGGTTCTGCCAAAACCAAATGTATTTTGTATTTTGTATTTTGTATTTGAAATTAAAAAATGGTTAAAATACTGTATTTTGTATTTTGTATTTCAAATACATGACATGAAAGTATTTTGTATTTCGTATTTTAAATACATGCGAAAAAGTATTTTGTAATTTGTATTTCAATTACAGCAAAGCATGTATTTTGCCCAGCCCTGAGTGTGAGGAACGATCTTACTTGGTGAGCGCCGGCAGGTACGATTGTGGCAACATTGCATGGTTGTGACTGGCCCGTATCGTAACAGCGGAAAATAATAAAGCTGGCCGCACACGCTTGTCTATTTTTTAAAATAATTATTTTTACAACAAAATAACCCCTAAAAGTTGGAATTTCGATAAAAGTTTTTAATCTTTTTTACTTATAATATCATGTAGAATCACCTCCCAAAGTTAATGCACTTTACCCCCGGACACTCTGTATAAATTATTTTAAAATAATAATAAAAAAATTATAGTATTATATTATATATATTTGATATTATAGAAATAATAGGACTCCGCCAGTAGTGATAGGGTTGAGACAGAAACTTTCATTGGGTAACGACATTTTCATAATTTAAAGCATGATTAGTAAATACATTTTTTCTTCTGTAAATATTTATGTTAAATACGGATAAGGACTTGGGGTACCGATCCAAATACATACCGAACATTCTGTTCAAACGATTGTGCAATAATGGCGTTACATTCAGATGTTTTTTAAGGTTATTATTCTGTCTATATGATGAGCAATAAATATTCGTTTTTGTATAACCGCTTGGAAAGAATGTATTATTGGTATGCCAAGTTCTCTCTTATGCTCCGTTCTAATTGGGCAAGTATTTTAGTCGAGTAGCGAGTATTTTAGTAACCAAACGTGTCCGAACACCATTAATAGATTTAGTAGTAAGTAGAAGTATTTTGGTCAGTCAAGTGGCGATTTACTCGTTACTCGACTAAATTACTTGCCCAATCAGAACTGGGCTTTCGGGTATTTTATTGAGTCATCGGTTTAACCACTTAGACCTATAAACTTGTTTTCACGATAACATAACATTACAAGACATATGTATGACATACGAGGCGTACCTGACTTATTTTGGTAATAAGTATGAGCCTAGGGTGTATAAATAGTCCCAAACTAAACATGAAAAAATGATGTCTTAATTTATTTTGCGGACGTAATCGTAATCCGAAATTGACTAAATGCATGATAAAAATGGCACCAACCTGTAAACGAACGTCTTCCTGCAGAAGCGGTTCTTCAAACTTCCAGATGGCATCCACCATCAAATAGCACCTCACACAAATTCAATATTATATTTCGTGATAAAATAATTCGGATTCCCAGGTTAATAAATTGATAAGGGTCCAAAGTGTCCAGTAATAGAGTGCAGTAACCTAAGAAGGTGATTTCATGTCATAGTACAAGTATGAGAGATAATTATCTTTGTTCGAAATTGCTATGTTTTAAAGTGGTGCAATTTCGGGTTACATATTTAATTGGGAAATTGTTCGAACGTCAAGGATCCCGGTTCCATAACATTTGATAACAAACTTATGTACAATATGCAGTCGGTTTAGGGAGTTTAGGGATATACTTACTTACACAAAGTATAACGGTGTACATAAGTTGGGCACGCGTTTGGCGTGATTATGCACCGGTGCCGAAGGGATCAATGACGCTAGTTCCCTGGATCACCTTCCCTTAAAATACCGGTAGAACAAGTATAGCATTCCCTCCCGACGCCTGTGCTATAAAGATTGCAATCCGTCTGTTAAGATGGGAGAATCCATCAAACGGACTGCCGTTTCTGTGCAGTCGAGGATTTTTTCAGGTATTTTGGAGTTCCAGACCGGAGGTGGCCGCCAAATTCAACCGTCGGACGCACATGCTATTTGTGCAGGGTTAGCAGTTGTGTACTATTAAAGTATCTGCGGGCCATGTACAGTACACCCAGTTTTTGAGAGACTTCTGGCTTCAATGGAGCCCCCTTACCTGAGCTGGTCACTTATAATCGCAATTACACCAATCATATAAATGGAGGGCCTGTTCAGAAGATTGCTTCCGTAGAATGTTTTTTTTTTGAAAAAACCAATGGAACATTTTTTAAATCCCTTCAAAATCTTTATATTTAGCAAAGTTGTTGTAGCTAACCCATTATTTAGTCTGTCTTATATCGTCCTAGGATAGAATGATCATTAAACCCCCTATAACACAATAGCTTCGAAAGCCGTTCGTTATCTTCATAAATATCGCGCCTTCAAAAAGCTCCTTCGTCCTCCCCTCCCCTAAACAATTTAGCCAACCCTTCGCCTCTCTGGCACCCCCGGGCCGGCGCACTTCCGTCGGAGCCTCACATGTTAATTCCCACGCGTTCCGGTTAACGACTAGGGTTTCCGGTTCACGTCCGGTAAGTCGCCGGAAAGAGATATAAATTTGATGAAATTTCAATAACCAGAACACAACGGCATGTTGTGTTAGTGATTAATCATTTTTAAAAATAACCTACATGTTATGCAGAATTCACATTGTGAAATCACTTTTATTTTTTTAGCATGACCAAATTTATCTGTTTGATGTTATTTTCTAGTCTTGTAAAGTGACCTTAGGGTGATAAAAGATTGCACTATACATTAAAACTATATTTGTTCAATGGAAAGATATGTCGGTACGTTTTTTTTAATATTATTCTGTGTGGAGGTTTGGAAATTTCAAAAGAAGTCGCACCAACAGAATTAAGGTGATCAATTTAGATTTTTTTATAGAATTTTTAAATATTTTATAACCCTATCTTGGTGACATCGTGAAACGACCTATTTCATTAATAAATTTTTTTACGCATGTCACAAAATAGTAAAATTGTTCCCAATCGACCTTTTTATCATTTCTCTGTGCTCTATTTCCTATCAATAATATCTCACTGAGATCGTGAAGATTTGGATACATTTTCGAATTCAATCACCACCTTCAGAAGGAACTTATACTTGTTCTTCTCACTTAGAGCCATCTTGTATTATTATGCGTTGGCTCTATAATATGTGTATTGGCTCTATAATGTGTGTAGGTAGGTAAGTGTATATGTACATATGTGAACAGTAAATTTGCATGTGCTTATGTATGAATTTACTAATATTTGATTTTGGTCGTCCTTGTTTTACGTACTTGTAATTTAATGTTTTATTACTTATTGTAAATTATTATCATTGCCCAAAGGGTATTGAGATTAATGGTGTATTCTATTGTATTTGTATTATGTCAATCGTTCTCACCCTAAAGAGCGACTTATCACTCCACAATTGGTTCTGTCCCCTTTTTAACACACCAAAGAAAAGCTTTATCTTAAAATGCCACCGAAGTGCCCACATGAAAATTGAACTCAAATCATGTTTTTTGATTCCCAAAAATGTCGTCAAAAAACCGTACTGATGGCATCAGAATGAAATTATGGTTTGTTATACATGGAACTTCCCATTTAAAATAATTATAAACTCCAAGGATTTCAGCACCCATCAGGATTAATAATTGACTTACGTTTTTCTCTCAACGTATTTGTACGTTCCATTTCCGTTTCAAGATGGTGGCCGTTTAAAATTTTCAATGAAGATTCTTTTTTTAAGAGTGAAACTGCCGGTTTAATCGGACTTTCTATTTCGCATGTTTTACAATATTATGGTGCCTAGATACCTGCCAAGAGAATGTTTGAAAAAAGATTTTATGAAGTGATGTTTCTTTGGATAAATTGAAAATTACCTTATTTGAAAATGAAAAAAAAGTGACGTGAAGTAAATTGTTAAGTTGGTGGTTATTTAAGAACCTACCTAAAAATGTTAAGATTTCAGAGGAAATATTCTTTCTGATTTAATAAATAAGAAAAAATTAAAAACCCTCTTTTTTGGACGCGATGTCTAGTTAGAGAGAACTACTAAATAAGTAAAATTCTTTAATAAAATAATCCAATAACAATCCTAGTCGAAGAACATTGGAGGTTATCCACCTACCCGCCTTTTTTTTTTACAGTGAATACCTCACAAGAATCTAAACTGCTCCCGTCTGGAGCCAGTGAGACTATGGCATCCCCAATTGGGGTATGTTGTGAGGCTGAAGGTAGTGGGGAGGGGAAGGAGGTGGGGAAGAGGAAGGTTGGGAAGTACCTGGCTATTCAGATCTGGTCACTAAACACGGCTAAAGCCATTTTCAAGCAACGTTTCAATTCTGAATGGTGGTCTTACACCAGGGCGATACTGATAGTATCTTCCACTCTGGGACATGCCGCAAATATACTATATATTATTTTAAATGAATTAATTGTGAAATAACACAAATTAATCAAATAAAATTTATTTGCGCATGCCGGGTTCGAACCCGCGACCTCCGGATTGTGAGTCAAGAGTCATACCCAGTGGACTACGGAGGTCGTCAAATATAAGTAAAAAATGGTTACTTCTTCACGGCTCTCGCTCTTGCGGGGTTCTTACCCCATTTTTTTAATGAACGATCTACATTTAATTTTTGAACGAATGTAGACCTCCAGTATCCCTGCATACGTTGTTAGTAAGCAGTATGTGAGTATTTAGCAGGAAATCAAGATTCAATAAGTGTTAGTATGACCATGGGACAGGTTGGTGATAATCCACGAGGAGGCAAGCGCTATTATGCAGCATATTCTGCAAGCACCCGCAAGGAGGAAGACACAGTACATAAATAATAAAGGTATAGCGCTTAATAATAAGATATAGTCTAAGAACAGAATCACGTTGAACTTTGGAAGGCGTAGCGCAGTGGCACGACATTACAATGGCGGGGGACACTGGGCGACATTTATTGTCCAAAGCCGCTTATTTAGTGTGCTAATCTTCCTGACATGGCCGTCCATGGCCGCTCATGGCTCGCGCTCGCCGACCAGATACGGGAAATGAATGCAAAAATACACGCCGATAAAACGTCATTGGGTATTTGCATCTGTGTCCGATGCAGGTTTTTATCAATTGATGGAAATGGATAGTAATAAACTATGTAATAGGAAAAACATATAAACACGGTGTCCGGAAATTCGTACAAGCAGGAAACTGACTTTCATAAGAACAACGGCGGCCGGCGTGATCTAGCGGTAAGGTTCTTGACTCGCAAACTGAAGGTCGCGGGATCAACAATTAATTCTTTTAAAATAATGTATAGTATATTTGCGGCACTTTCCAGAGTGGAAGATACTCTCAGTTTTGCCCTGGTGTAAGACCATTCATAATTAAAACGTTGCTTGAAAAAGCGTTAGCTGTATTTGGTGATCTTAATAGCCAGCTACTTTTCCCCACCTTCCTCTTCCCCATCTCCTTCCCCTCCCCACTACTTTCAGCCTCTCAACATACCCCAATTGGGTATGCCATTGCCTCTCTGGCTCCAGACGGGAGCAGCTGAGACTCTTGTGAGGTATTAATAAAAAAAAATATTTAAAAAAAAAAGATTTTTTTTAATTTTTTCAAAGTTTTTCGGCAACTAAAGGGTTAAAAAAAATTACGAAGTTTGGTCAAGTTTTTCAAATGCGATTTAAAAAATTCAAATTTTAGAATCGATTTGCTGGATACCGAAAGTTCAAATTGACTAAATTACAGATACCACAAAATTAATTCCAAATGTGTTGTAGATTCACCAGTTAGTTACCCGCTTGGACTACGAGTTTCCGGACACAGCGTTCATTATGTTAGCATGGAAAAAATAGACAAGTATGATTAGTATCAATATCAATCGAATATTAATATCAATCAGTTATGTACCAGACTAAGCAAAGTTACTAGGGCCAGTCAATAATTAGGTAATTATTGACTGGCCTTCTATTTTTTCTCCTTCAATTGACAATTAATAAAAAAAGCAATTACAGGGGTCGAAACCACACTATTGACGATTAATTTGTTACATTTCAATATAATTTCCGTCCATTTCCACAGCTTTGGTCCATCTTTTAACAAGGGCATGTATCACAGCGTAATCAACGGCTTGCGCCGCTCCGCTTTTCCTCAGCAAATAGGAGGCATTACTTGATATTGCAGTAGAAATTAGTCTAAAAAAAGTTTGTTCAACAGTGTTATAAATCACATACGAGTATACGTAGGTAAGTTAGTAAGTATATTAGAACACACAATGGTGATACGACATGGATTTATTTTTGATCAGGGCAAATAATGAACATAAGGCTGTTCGAAACGTTGTTTCAAGAATAGAAGACCTTATTAAAAGAAAAATTAATCGGTCATTGGTCTGATCGTATCTGGCTTGAGTAAAGCTTGGCTTAAATAAATAAATTCATTGAAGAAGAAGATAACAATAATAATCTAAATAAAAATAGGAAAGAGAACAAGACACAGAAAAACAGAAAAAAGACAATGGTCGCAACTGGGACTCGAACCCAGACCTCTCGTCTAACCGGGACGCGCGCGTTAACCAATTTCAATAGTTATGAAAGAGAGTTTTTCTGTCAACAAAAAACTAGAAATTGGTTCCTACGATATTAAATTCATATACAGATATATATAAATATCTTTAATAATATTTGTAAGTGTGTCCACTTTTTAGTAAGTGTGACTTTAGTACTTTGGGAGGCGGGAAACGGTACCGCTGCCCCGGAAACCTTTATTGGATAACCAACACCTCTGCCATAGGTCACCCCAAGTGGTACGCTAAGTTTGGTGATTTAGCAGGGGTGCCCGGGTTCATGGGGTGAGGTTTGTCTAGGTCTTGGAGGCGGATGACCAGGACACACTGAACCTCAGATTTCTTTCCACCCCTTAAACCCCTTTCCTTCCCAGAACTCTCCTCTCCTTCCTTTCCTTAAAAAACCCCTCCACACAGCATCCCAAAAGATGACACAGGCCCTGAGGGAAATTATTCTTGTATGGAGCTCATGTAAAAAAAAAGCAGCTAGTTTTTTTATATCAGGCTAATGGGTCGAAGTTCGAGAGATCTTCCGGCAATCAAAGTAGCATCCATACTTCTCTGGTTTCTTATTTTCACGCATCTATCTAATCTATACCATTCATTTCTCCCAAACGAAATAAGATTACATAATATTGTCAAATACGTTAGTCGTCAAACAGAATTTGATCGCGCAAATTCTGGGAAATTGAATATTGTCGAAAAGATTTTAATTAGCGTGGAAAACTTCAATGAAATCAAATTCGGATGAATGACAACATAAAGCCTTGAAATAAGTATTAAGGTCCTTCAATTAAAAATATGACAGCCTTTGACACTTTCGGCGAATAGAAATACCCGTCGAACACAGACGGTGAGAACTGTAGACTGTGTAGAGAAATACACAACAAACACAAAACTCTTCGAAACTGTCATCGCGCCATCGATAACATCAAAGAGAAGACACCCGAAAGGAAGCATCCCTTCTACCTATACTATAGGACGTACTGTAGAGCCTACCAAACTCGCGTTGTCACAAATTGAATAAAGGTAGAAAACTCTGGCAAGGGTTGAAACTTGAGTCCTATTCAATTGGTGAAATTTCTTCGCCCCCACCGACTTAATTATCAAACGTTTACACTGCCTTCTTGAAGCAGGGTAGAGGAAAAGAGGGGAAGAGGTACAGCGGGGAGGATACACTTGCAAACAAAAGGGTTACTCCCTAAACTCTTTTTACAGGTTAACTTTGCGCCGAAAAAATCTCCCTTTTTCTCTCTCAGCATCCAAGTTTTATCGGATATAAAATTAATGGAAAAATATTGCACTGCTTTCGCGTTTGATGTTCTTCCCTTTTACTTTTTCGCATTAATGAGTGAAAGTTCGGGGCGGGGATTTGTAATTCAAAGGATTTATAAATAAAAGATTAATTTTTTAATCAATCCTTCTTGTAAGGCGGCGACCTAAATGCATAATACAATAATCCGACCTAACCGAGAACTCGGGGTTTATTAGACAAATAGTAGGCTTTAAGAATTTACGATTAAAAATTATAATAATCTGTAAGGCACTGTTTTAGACGATTAAACGAATAATTGGAATCGTTGGGATGAATAAAAAATATGCGTAATACTATGTTAGCTCTTATTTTAAATGATAGCCTTGATACTGGAAGCGGTCGATTGACTGTTGGTTTTTCTGAAATTAGGATAAAATCTAACATTAAGTACTGACTTTTTTACTTTATACTCCAGATATGCCAGAGACCACCGCTAGAGAGATTTAGCTAGGCACCTAATTCCCAAAGACATAATAGCTTAATTGTGAGAAATGCGAGATTTTTAGTTTAATGTAGGTACATAATATAAGTATCATTAAAACAACTTTATCGAGATTATTTTTGGGTAATTATGCCACGTTGCACACCCTTCTTCTTTAACCAACAGCATTACAGTATTTTTTAATTTTTTTTTAAAAAAGAAAGACAAATATTCCAGGGTTACGAGTAACCCAACAATATTTGAAAATCTCCTTCTACCACCACAGTAAGCCGAAAATGTATCGAACACAGAACGCCTTGGTGGTACCCAAACGCGATGCCCACTCAACCACTGACCGGTCAAAATTCATTGCATCAATTACACATTCATATCATACACTTATACGTTCATAGATACTGTAATACTGTCCATAAAGATGGCTAAGGAAGGAAGAGACGTAACACGGCATAATAATAATAAAAAAAAGTAAAATTCTCAAACCATATCCCACCTTTTATATCAATATTTTTTTAAGGTTCCATGAGAACTCAGAATCATGAAATTTCAACACCACTTTGAAGTTTTACTTCCACTTCGAACACCACTTCAAAAGTTATGAAACAAAAATGAAAAATAGCCTATAATCTAACCTACCGCAGTCTATTTAAGGCCCAGCTCGCATTTCTGCCGATTTATTACATATTTTCCTCCAAAACTTAAGTTTTAAAGCTAATTAATAAACAAAATTCATTGTGTTTCTTTAAAGCTATTGGTGTCGCGAAACTGCGACTCCACTGCAAATTGGCGGTAAGTGCTGCAGAGCAAAGCCTATGCAACCCTCGAGGGACCAGTCCCGAAACTACGTGATCGCTAAGTTATACGGGACGATTAAATAGCATACACTCACAAACCTGATGGATAGTCAGTCGATAGTTCAGATCTGTGCTTTTGGAAAATTAGATAAACCCAGATTGGAAAAGGGAAAATAGGACTCACCCTTGCAGATGGGGCCTCGCTGATCTCCAGTTTGTGGTGTAACTTCACAATGTTTAATTTAAATTTCGCAATATTCTTATAACAAGAGGTTACGATACATGCACCCTGTCTGAGATGTTATTTTGCACTGAGCAGCAAGGCACACTGTCACCTCTCCAAAGTTGAGTATCTACTTTCTTGCAACAATTTTTATGGTGACATTTTGGATGGAAAGATTAAGTAGGTGGGATAAATTCAGGATTTTGACATGTACTACCCACCAAGTCAGCGTATACAATACCCAATCAATTCCATATAAAAATGCGCGAACAGCTATTTTAAATAATCCCCACGAGATTTTGCTCTATTTTAAACGAGTCGTGTTTTATTAAACATTTTCGTTTTAATATTAGCGCGCTCTCTAATAATAATAATAATAATTGGATAATTTGTATAGCGCCGTTTTTGTGAAAAATCACCTCAAGGGCGCTTAAACTCTCTAACATTTGTCTACATATCTCTCTATCTTCATCTTTTTGAGCGGGTACACCGCGCCTTAATAATTTTTTCCATCACCTTTAACGACTTTTCAAAGGTGTTGAAATTGCATGTTTCTGGGTTGTCCGATCACCATTTAAATAATTCATTTTATTACCGTGAAAAAGAATTTAATAACATTGGATTCAAATGGCTAGGATTATGTTTGTACGGATATTATGATATTGCATGTTTTTATTATATGACAACAAATTCTGACGTACGACGCGACGTTTCAAATTCATTTTACCCTGAACAATGAGGGGCTGTACTTTTGTGCGTACGCAAATCCCTTATTATATTTATGCTACGTTCATTTATTAAAACTGAAGGTAAACAATGTCGGCCGGGAGCAGGAGGCAGAGGAAAGGGGAGAAGGGCATACCGGCATGGCAAGTAGATTAACCTCCGCAATTCGGATCAACACATTGCGCCGTGTTGGGTTAAGCAACCCGCTCGGCGAGATGGTCATCACATTACTTCGCCTGCCCCCGGAGAATTATTATAATTACGGCGGATACGCCACTGCCTATCGCAGTACCAGAACATGCTTTACGTAACATATCAACGTCCCGGATATACGTTTTCCGCTACGTGGAGCTATGCAGGGGCGCACCGCGTTGCTGTAATGTAGAGTCCCAGAGTCAAAGCTTACGTAATAATGTGTTCTGATGATGGGAGTAAAAGCAGTTGTGGGATTATTTGTTGTTCTGTTGTTTCTGCGACTTGTTTTGTTGGTATTATGTGAAATGTCCCGATTTAATATTTTCAGAAAAGGCAAAAGTATTTTTCGGACTTTATTATGGAATATAATAAAATGAAACAAACTCAAATTTACCCGGAAAAGTTCCACAAACGTTTTGCAAATAAACTCTTTTAGTAATTACGTGTTTTGATTTTGTAAGCTGTTTTGAGGCACGACAAAATTGGCAATATTCTAAATTAACTTCAATGCCAACCGTTCAGTTTTTTTTACTACAGCTCCACACACGGGGCCCTGAGGAAAACAATTTCCCAGGGGGGTCTATGTCATCTTTGGGGATGCTGTGTGGAGGGTCTTTTTAGGGAAAGAAAGGAGAGGAAGTTCTGGGAAGGAAAAAGATATGAGGGGCAGGTAGGAATTGGTAGGAATCTGAGGGTGACGGACGTATAGATCCATTCCTCTCACTGCGGTGCAAGGCGAGGGTCAAGATAATCTGGCTGGAGAAATCAAAAGGTCTCCCTCAATCAGTCTCATCCGATCCGACCCGCCACTCATTAAGTGGGAAAACGCATCCGTTGCCAAGACCTAGCCTAACAACCCCCCCCCCATGAAACCGGGTACCCATGCTAAGTCACCAAACGTAGCGAACCATTTGGGGTGTTCTACGGCAAATGGCTCCCAGGGCGGCGGTATAGACAGTTTCTTTCGTGAGAAGGGTTATACTTATTTTAAAAAATTCATACTATAATCTTTTATTAACATTAAAAAAAAAAATCTAATATAATTACAGTAATTACCTACTTAAGAATATGAAAAAAATCGACTAATCTATAATATAAAAATGAATGGCTGGATGTGTTGCTAAGTGCATAACATTCGAACGACTGCACCAAATTTGATAGTTCTTTTTTTTGCGTGTTCGTTATTGTCAGGACAAGGTTTTTATAAAACTCCGGGTGAACTCTGACATCATGAAATTTGTATAAAAAAATTGCTATTGGTGGCACGTGAGGAAGCGGCTATTACTTTGGAAAGCGGGAGGGAGGGAGAGATGGGGCAGGGGAACCAGGGAGGGGGAGGGGAACCTGGGAGGGAGGAGGGGAACTCGGGAGGGGGGTTCGCGAGACGGGGGAGGGGGGGGGAGTGGAGTGGGGAGAGGGAAGGTGGAGGTGACGGAGTGGGAACGGGAGAAAAAAAGGGGAAGCGGAAGGAGAATGGGACGAATTGGAAAGGACACTCAGGGAGAAACAATTTCTTTATTATGGCATAGCAGCGCTTGCCGGTACCAGCTAATTCTACATAATTATTTAAATTCTTTAAAAAATTCTAATTAGGTATTTAGTTTTAAGACTTCAGTTTATTGGAATACGTGTTGAAGGTTATCCACATCCATATCTTATTTAATACTTTATTGAAGACAAATTGATCCTTATTCGTAATTAATATATATTAACGAAACATGAAACAGAAAATGAAAAAACCGTCGCAACTGGGGATCGAACCCAGGACCTCTCTATTACCGGACAACATTCTTTCATTGAGCTAATAAGATCTTAAAATATTTTCCTCATTTTAATCGATCTCTTTGAAGTGAAAACTTCTTCAGCACAGTTTTGATTTGAAACTCGATGAAATGAAAAATAACGATAGTGAAAAGAGTCAAACACAAACATGGATATTATAAAAAATAAAATAAAATAAAATAAAATAAAATAAAGATATTTTAAAAAATACACAGTTTCATAGATATTTTTGTAAATAGTATAACATCTTTCAAAAAATATCTCCACAATTTGTGCACTTAAAAAAAAAAAAAAAATTGTTGTTTTATTACTTTTCAGTAAATACTTCGTTATAAATATTGTATAAGTACTTGTTATTATTATGTATTTCAATTTTGTATTCAAGTTATGTATAAATAATACTTGTAATGTTTTTTCATGAGTTTGCTTATGTTAAAATGCATATGTGATTACTGCAGACACATTAGTCTAGGGATATTTATATTTGTATTCTAATGTATTATTATTACCCACAAAAATGCTGTATAAATATCCTGTTTGTGTCTCAAATAAATAAATAAATAAATAAATTATGCTGTCAGATTTTATAATCGGTCTCCTCTTTGTGCGGCGCTTCGTAGCCTCCCCACTCTTGTCTACTTTAGTTTTTTGAAGGTTTCACTTTTACCGCGTGTGGCAAGGTACTGTTTAATGTACAATATATTTTTTTCTACTGGCAATTTTGAATGCTGGTCACATCGGACAGACTAGATGTAGTTCCAAATGCTACCGCAAAGTCATTCTCGCCCAAAATGTCCTGGTGTGTACAGCTATCAGATTTAGCCCCGCAATTTTCTGATATTTAATATTGTGTCGCGATTGTGATTGACTATTACAATATAAAGAGGATCTATTAAAACCTTCTAATCATTTATTTAACTCCCGTGACATATATGAAAGTGTTGATTTGGTAAGATTGACAGTTCCATATTGGTGACCCCGACGTGATGTGAACACGCAACCTTCTGATATGTGAATTGCACTCAGTTTTTTTTTTTTTTTTTTAACCCGCATAAGATTCCCACCTGATCCCAACCGTGTGAACACAATGAGGCTGTGGCATCCCCAATTGGGGTAGTAAGGCTGAAGATAAATGAAAGAAGAAAATTTATTTCATTGATTTCTTATTTTTATTTTTATTTTTTCATTATTTTTATTTTTACATTCTTCATTTGGGAAGATGGTTGTATGAACAGTTTTCACGTTATTAAAAGAATAATCAGCACTGTTCATCTTTTTAAGAAGTGTTGAACATCTGTTCTGCCGGGTGGTCTCTTGAAAAAGTCGTGACAAAGACTTCTAGATTTTTCTAAGCCATAGCTTTCCAAGAAGAATGGACTATCCATGGAGTCATTCTTTATATTAAAATTGAAAATTACGAGATTTACAGAACGCCTGATTTTAAGGTAAATCTATTAACAGCCTCTAGTAAGTGTACAAGGTGGAGGAACCTCGGATTTTTTTCCAACATATTTATGTGTACAGTTTGGTGCGTTGTTCATACTAGAAATGCCATGAATAGTGATTTTGTCGAATACCGCATGCCGAATATTCGGCTAGGCTCTCGGCCGAAGCGACGAATATTCGGAGGCCGAATATTCGGTGACACTTAGTACATTTCGTGGGTGACAGGTTCCGACCTGCATCATTGAAGTGAAGCACACGTGATAAATAGTTATGTTAGGGTACGCTTAATGCCCACGTTTTGTTTTCTTTATTATTACTTCATTTCCTTACCTAAAAGAGGTTCAGGTAAGATTTTCTGTATACTTACTAACAATTGTACATAGTAGCACCTGCATGCTGCTACCTAACAACGTATGCGGGGGCAATGGAGGTCTAGTATCGTTTATTAAATGTAGAGTCGTTTTTTTACAAAAAAAATTAGAGTCCTTGCAAGCGCCTTGAAGGGGTTACCTATACCAGGGCGGGTAAGTGGTGGGTCCTCCGATGCATCATTGAAGTGCGTACGGTAACCACTGCTTCATTTGTGAACTGGTCGTACCACAAGCCACAACATGCAATATATTTTTTTTTTTTTACATGAGCTCCACACAGGAGGCCCAGAGGAAAATAATTTCCCTCAGGGCCTATGTCATCTTTGGGGATGCTGTGTGGAGGGTTTTTTTAAGGGAAAGGAAGGAGAGGAGAGTTCTGGGAAGGAAAAGGGTTTAAGGGGTGGGTAGGAATATGGGGTTCAGTGTGTCCAGGTCATCCGCTTCCAAGACCTAGATAAACCTCACCCCATGGACCCGAGCACCCCTGCTAAATCACCAAACGTAGAGAACCACTTGGGGTGACCTGTGACAGAGGTGTTGGTTATCCAATAAAGGTTCCCGGGGCGGCGGTACCCATTCCCGCCTCCCAAATTGTTGATTGTTACATCAAATTATATAACTTATATTGTGTATATATTTTAAAAAATACATGAAAACTTTTCGCCTAGATCGCCTAGATAGCAGACCCTTACAAGTGGTGGTCAGCAAACGCATAACAGTATCCAAGCCTAGCAGAATTTGCAAAGATTTATTTATCATCTCCCGGAAGCAGTGTATATAGTGAGCGGCTTTTTCGGAAGCAGGTACAATTTATGATGAAAAGTTTAATCGTTTGCTATCAATAAATGGCGAAAAAATGTTTTCATTCATCATAACTTAACACTGTTAGATTTTAAGTATTAAATATGCTAATTAAAAAAAAAAAAAAAAACACAAATTGTGAATAATATTTTTCATGATTTGATATTCGGCCGAATATTATACATATATATATATAAAAAAAGTAGCCGAATACCGAATAGCAGCCAAATATTCGTGGCATCTCTAGTTCATACACCACTAGCGTACATACTTCAGCTTGCTTCTTATAATACTGTGGAATACGGCTATCATTGCTAGATACAATTGTGTTAATTTTAATATAATGTCTAACTCCATTGATGGCCCATTCCTCTTAGAATGCTGTTGCTGAAAACTTTAGCCGTAGTCGTCGCCAAGACTTGCTCAAGATTCCACACGGGAGAACAGATGTTCTAGCACGTCCTGACTAGTTTCTTAGAACATGCAAAAGTTAGAAACTAATGTTGACTGGGCCATAATGTATTCATACCTGTATTGCAGCTTATCCCCAACGCACATTTCAGATATTTATCATATTATTGTATTTCCATTTTGTAATATTCAATCTTTATTTCTACGTTAAATTAAAAGGCTTAATTCTATCAAACATATCACCTTACCTATAAAAATAGTAAATTATGAAATAAATTACATCTGGGTTACCGTTCAGATTTTCTGATGATAAACTACAGTAGTTTGTAGCAAGCTGGAGTGAGCCTTGGCATGTGGTCCGGGAAGCGTATTTACAAAACCTATACCAAGAAGTAACAACATTAATTACGCCGATGACATGGTGCTGCTTGCACCTTCGATTAAAGCGATGAGACGACTTGTGCAAATATGCGAAGAGTACGCAAACTCTCATAACCTGTTGTACAATTCTAAAAAGTCAGTCATCGTCGCTTTCAAACACAATAAGGAGCCATCACATATTCTTCCAATATATCTAGAAGGAAATGAACTGCTAGTGGCCTCACAGGTTAAGTATCTGGGACATATCCTAAGCGAAGACATGAAGGATATAGAAGATATGGAACGACAAAGAAGAGCAATTAACATACGGGCCGGAATGCTCTCAAGGCGGTTCTACCACTGTAGCAAAAATGTCCGAAAATTACTATTCAAGACATACTGTACTGCCCTGTATACGTCTGAACTGTGGACACAATACCCAGCAGCGCAATGGGACAAACTGAGGGTGTGCTACAATAATGCATATAGGCAACTTATGCAACTACCGAGGTTCTGCAGTGCCTCCACGATGTTCATCGAGGGGAGGGTGCACTCATTCCCAGCCTTACTTCGCCACCGACTAGCCAGCTTCTGGAGCAGGATATGGACTTCAACCAATATCATTGGCTGCATCCGAGTGGCTCAGTTCCCCAATAAATGAGCGATGGATGCAGATGATGAGGCGACCTCCATGATGGACGATCCCAAAATATCTTTTTATTTTTAATTCTGTCTGCTTATTATTTATTTTAATTTTATGCTTATTTTTTGTTATTTGTATTTTTCATTTTATGTTTTAATTAGGTACCTACCTAATATTTAAACATTTTTTTCTTTTATAGTTGTTTATGTAATATGGCAGACTGGGATTGCACTACCCACCCAGTCATGCTGGAATAAAAACTTAAATAAAATAAAAATAAAATATACCGTTTCAGTCGCTTTAAATTTTCAATATCAAAATTTATATATTTAGAAATAAAATTATTAATTGCTAATATACACATTAGAAAGATTATTTTATCTAGATTTTAGAACAATTTTTGTTTTTGCAAAGTGTTCTAAAATTATCAATATAGAGGTGTATTTACAATATATGGGAATAATATTAAAATTTAAATATCTAGAAATAAAATAATTAATTTCTAATATACAAATCAGAAAGATTATTTTATCTAGATTTAAGAACAATTTTTGTTTTTGGAATGTGATAAAAAAATAACCAATACGGAGGTATATTTAAAATATAAATTGTCGCTACCGCGACTAAATCGGTATAGGTTTTGTAAATACGCGTCCGGGAACGTTCGTTGGGCTCAACTCTGCTTTATTAAGTCAAAATATCAATGTTGGTAGATTTAAATATGGTTTAAGCGTTTAATTACTTTTGTAATCAGTTTCTGTGAGAATATTAATATTTATTTACTATTCTTTACATATTACTATTAGAAAGACGTATGTTACCTTCCACACTTTGCAATTTGGGAGGAGGGTATGGGTACCGCCGCCCCGGGAACCATTTAATGAATTATCAACACCTCTGCCGTAGGTCACCCCAAGTAGTTCGCTACGTTTGTTGACCTAGCGGGAATGCCCGGGTTCATGGGGTAAGGCATGTCCGAATCTTGGCTATCATGGCTTGGATGGCACACAGCCATCTATGCCATCCTTGAATATGCTGTGTGGAGGGTCTTTTTGAGGAAAGGAACGGGAGAATAGAAAAGAAAGGGAATTGGATAACTTCGGGAGGGAAACATTCAGAAACATCTTAAATATTGTACCATTAATTGCTCATTTGAATTAATTCAGAATTAATTCAAATGAACGCGGCGGAAAGGTCGAATCGCAAGGGCGAATTCGATCGTACGTTCGTCCAATGCATCGTGCCGCGTGTGTATATTTGTTTACACAATTTTTTCACTTACGTAGTTAAGATTCCCACATAATTTTTCTTCTTCTTCTTTTCTTTGATAGGGCAAATTCGACAGTAGGTTCGTTCAATAAACGGGTCACGAGTCGCAATTTGTATACACGGCTTCTTTTCTTACGTCGCGTCGTTAAGATTCTGAATATATTTTAGGGTACATTATTGTCTTTAAAATATCAACCGTGTACATATGTTTTATGCGTGTTTGGCGTGTTTCCCGACAATGCACCGGTACCGAGGGGATTAATGACCCTAGTTCTTCGGAGCATTTTCTACTTCGCTAGAGACTCAAAAGATTCTCTATATACCTCAAAACGGAAAATATGTTTTTCGTAAAAAATAAGGTAACCGGTATACGGCTAAAATAGATAATAGGTCATTACATTATGTATGTGTTTTTCTACAGAATCATGCATCATCTTTGATATCAAGCTATGAGTTGATCTTTTAAAATTTGGATGTTCTTTGCCGTAATTTACGATGTCGTCATTTTGAGTATGTGCATCTAGATTATATTCAGTGTTCAGCCTACCTAACGAAACTCCAATCCCATTCCACTATTTGCAATGAAATGGATATACACGTAGTCTCACCACCGCCGCACCGTTTGTAGGAAACCGCCTGGAGGGATGTGTCCCATGATATATGGTCGCCTGTGTATTGATTTACTACCATGTACATTTGTACCCACCTACAAATTATGTAATCGGTAATGCATCGATGTATACAAATGAACCTTGATTTTTTTCTCACGAAAATTCTCTGTATGCAACTGAAATAAGAATATGACTTAATTGTAAGTTAAATATTAGGTCCTTACATATGAAATTGGTGTTTTGTATTTGTAATCAAAGTATGTACCATTGCTATCTATGCACTTTTGTCATCTCATAGGAAGTTCATCAATCCCTTTACTAAAAACACCATTCGGACGGGAATCAATAAAATCCTTGAAGGCGGTTTGGACTGCCCCATCGGAGTTGAATTTTTTCCCTTGCAAGAAGTTATCCAAATTTCGAAAAAAATGTCAATCTGTTTCGGCAAGGTCCAGAGAGTACGGTGGATATCTTAGACATTACAATTGAAGCTCCTCTAATTTGGTAGCCGTCTGTTGTGCAGTGTGTGGTCTAGCGTTCTAACGCGCGTTTGTTGATTTGCTGAACTCAATTTGTGAGGTACCCACCTTTCAAGATTTTTCACCTTCCCAATTTGCTTCAAGTGGATTAAAACCGTTTTATCACTAACACCGCAGCCTGCAGCTAACTCGGACGTGGTTTGCGATGGATCCGCTTCCACAATAGCCTTCAATTCTTCATTATCAACTTTGGTCTCCGGCCGTCCACGGGGCTTGTTCTGCAGGTCGAAATTTTCAGAACGAAAACGTTGGAACCCAAAAACGCACTGTGTTTTCTTTTGCGGCACCGTCGCCATACACATCATTAATCCTTCGAGCCGTTTCTGCAGCACTGGTGCCACGGTGGAACTCATACTCGTAAATAACGCGATATTTCAAGTTTTCCATTTTGTAAACTAAGTGACGCAAAGATAAAAACAATTAAGGAAAAAACAAATGAATTATAATTTTCGAAACACAAATACATGAGTAAATAGCTGTATAAATTTGAATTTGGAATTCCTAACCAAAGAGAAGATATTTGAGATCAAAGTTGCCAGTACGGCAAAACGCCAATTTCATATGTAAGAACCAATAGAAACCTGTGTGATTAGTAAAATGCTAATATCACTTGAATAGTATTGGAAACAGACAGAAAAAGTTAGTATATAATTAGTAGCTAATGCTTAAGCTCACTCTTTCTCTCGCCTCCCAGATCTCAGTTAAAATTAAAAATTATGGTGTTTTTTGAAACTTTCGAAAAAATTCAATTGAATACACCGATGAAAAATCCTGAACGTCTTCCACAACAACACAAAGTTTTTTTTTACGTTAGCTCCATACACGAAGCTCCGAGGAAAATAATTTCCATCAGGGCCTATGTCATCTTTGGGGTTGTTGTGTGGAGGGTCTTTTCAGGAAAGGAAGGAGAGGAAATACTGGGGAGGAGAAAATGTATGAAGAGTGGGTAGGAATCTAAGGGTCAGTGTGTCCAGAAGTGACGAATATATGAATCTATCCCTCCAACTGCTGTGCAAGACGATTTTCCGAGAGAGTTCTCTTTAAGAGGTCAAAAAGTCTGCCTCAATCAGGGCAGGCGCCAAGATTCAGACAAACCTCACCCTATGAACCCGGGCACCCCAGCTAAGTCACCAAACGTAGTGAACCACTTGGGGTGACTTACGGCAGAGGTGTTGGTTATTCAATACCTACCTACCTCCTAAATTGAGTTTGCCATTATTGTGAAATATTATATAAGTACGAAAAATTAAAAAAAAAATTAAAGCATTCCGATGTTTTCAGGCCTCAAAGAATTTGGTTCAAACAGGAGTTCCTTCAACTATCCGGCAACTCATGAGCTGCATAATACAGTAATACACGTACAGGTAGAGGATAGGAGGCATGTAGACACTGGTGGCCAAGAGCGGGGAATGCTTTGACGCTGGTCATACTCCACACAGGGCAGTGATACGCGATGATGCAAAGGGAGGATACTTGGATTCCAGGCAGCGTTCAGAAGCCTTTGATATTGAGAAAACACTAAATTTGCTGTTGTGTTGATGGAATGACATTAATCAGCCTATATGGGAGAAAGGGTAAGGCTCTCGACTGGTAGTCCGAAGGTCGCAGGTTCGATTTATTTGTGTTATTTCACAATTAATTAATTTAAATTAAAAAATGGTACATTTGAGGCAGACAATATCAATTTTTGTGAGTTAAAATACATAATTTCCCATCCTACTAAGTTATAATGAAATAAAAAAAGTGAAATAATTTAAAAAAGCATTGGTGTTGGTTTATATATAGGTATATATGACAAATTTATGCCGATATTGTGGGTTTTTAAAAATCCTACTAATTACGTTATTTAATATCTCTTCTTACTCGCATTTTGGTAAGACAAAATTATTTTCTTAAATAATTATTATCTTACCATAATATTTGCCAAAATTGCTACAAAATCAAGGAAAATTGAATTATTTTGGCTTATATGAGTATTTTATAAATCAAAATAAAAATATATAATATAGCTTACATCTGATAGATATTTTATAATAGATATTTTCTATTCCCTTTCGCTAACTAACCTGGCTCTTCAATAATATTTATAAAATATAACAATTCTTACTACCGACCGGTTTCGCTTAACACAAGCAACACCAGGGAACAAAATTAAACTATTGAAAAAACACATTGGGTGACAATTTAAAAGGAGCATCATGGCAACTGTTCAATGCAGATACACAATCTTTCACAAATCACCACTTCTCACATATATAAACATTCTCACAAGCACCTATGCACGTACACTACGCACATCACCCTGTAATTATTAAACATACATAACACAAAATAAGGCTTTACAAGAAAAGATGTCATGTGTACTACACAAACATTCTCACAAGCGCCTATGCACGTACACTACGCACATCATCCTGTAATTATTAAACATACATAACACAAATAAGGCATTACAAAAAAAGATATCATGTGTACTACACAAACATTCTCGCAAGCACCTATGCACATACACTACGCACATCACCCTGTAATTATTAAACATACATAACACAAAATAAGGCTTTACAAGAAAAGATGTCATGTGTACTACACAAACATTCTCACAAGCGCCTATGCACGTACACTACGCACATCACCCTGTAATTATTAAACATACATAACACAAATAAGGCATTACAAAAAAAGATATCATGTGTACTACACAAACATTCTCGCAAGCACCTATGCACGTACACTACGCACATCACCCTGTAATTATTAAACATACATAACACAAATAAGGCATTACAAGAAAAGATATCATGTGTACTACACAAACATTCTCACAAGCACCTATGCACGTACACTACGCACATCACCCTGTAATTATTAAACATACATAACACAAATAAGGCATTACAATAAAAGATATCATGTGTACTACACAAACATTCTCACAAGCACTTATGCAAATATACACTACGCATATCACTCTGTAATTACTAAATATACATATCACAAATAAAGCATAACACAATTATAATGCCACAATTATTTATATTGAGGGATCGGTAGGATTTATAGGTTCAATTAGAAATGCCACAGAGCCGAACCCTCTGATATGAAAATATCTGGAGTCGGTGAATTATATTCCCATTTGGTCTCTAGTAGGTTGACATGTTGTTCTTGTATTGTTTTGTATTTATAATACTTATATAGTGCAATTGCATAGCGTGGATTCACTGGATGATCATTTGGGGAAGTGTATGAAAGGGTTTAGTTTTTCCTTCTTTTTTTTTTTTTTTTTTTGGGGGGAAAATTTAACCCGGACATTTAAATCTGGTGCGTTCCTACATAATACAGTTGTAATGCCTTATTTGTAATATGCATATTGTGTACCTAGCTTGAAATATTATTTAATACCTGTAAATTGTATCATGATTGCAACCAATGTACTGTTTGTTTCTATAATATTAAATAAATAATTACATAAAAAAACTGGTTGGTTGAGTATTTTGGGCAAAATTTAGTTTTATAAGAAAAAGGCAGCGCTGCCCTCCCTCTTGCAAAATACATGAATTTACCAAACATCGCTCTAATTTATGAATTTTATCAATCGTTGAAATAATTATTTCACTTTTTTTGATGCACGACATCTATCATTAGCCGGTATTGTAATTATGAAACAAAAAAGCAGTATGTGAAACATCTATCACTATTAAATGATATGGTCAACATTACAGAAGGATTACCATTGATTTGTTCCTTCCATATGTGTACAATTCTTAATGATGCATTTGATAGTCAAGAATTACTGTCGAATTCCACTACAAAATTCTAGAAATCGGGATTTATTTCAGTACAGAAATTGTAGGACTAACTAGTGTATTCATTGGGACTAACTTGTGTATTCCTCACAGCCCAGAATACTAATGGAGGGAAATAATTATACCGTGTCAGTGGACATCTCCAATTTATCACCAAACAAATGTGTAAATAATTTTTACGATTCCCATGAAAAAACCTCTAAAAAGGCCTTAATTAATATATTTTTATATTCAAACCATACAGGGGGCCCCGAGGAAAATAATTTCCCTCAGGGCCTATGTCATCTGAGATGCTGTGTGGAGGGTCTTTTTGAAGAGAGGAAGGAGCCCCATGTTGTAGGAAGGAGGAAACACACAGCCGAGCTGTTGAACACAAGAACGAGTCGAAGAAGCGACCCATGTCAAATGTGACAAATGTCAACCGTTCATACTTGTGTACATGTTGGACACGCGTTTGGCATATTTCCCGACTATGCACCGGTGCCGAAGCGATCAATGATGCTAGTTCCTCGGAGCATCTTCCATTGAAATACCGGTAGAATAAGGATAGCATTCCCACCAGACGCCTGTGCTCTAAAGATTGCAATCCGTCTGTTAAATTAGGAGAATCTATCAGACTGACCGCCCGTTTCTGCACAGAGTCGAGGGTTTTTTTCAGGTATTTTGGGGCTCCAGACCAGAGGTAACTGCCAAATTCAACCTTGTAATTTATACAGGGTTAGCAGTTGTGTAATATTGAATTATCTGCGGGCCCTGTACAATAGCTCCCAGCTTTTGGGAGGCTAACTTTACTCTGGCTTCGATGGAGCCCCCATATCTGAGCTGATCACTTAGAGTTACACCAAGCATATCAATGGAGGGCGTGTTCGGAGGATTGCTTCAATAAAATATATAACTTTGCATAAATAAATAAAAATATATCTCTATTGGTAAGACCTAGCATAAAAAAATTAACAAAGTGTCACGATCCGAAATTTACAGGCCAAAGGAACTTTTTTTAGCTCACAACATCCATACCATTACAAGTTACGAAGTTTAAAACTCCTATTTAACTATCAAAATACAAAGTAAGTTTTATATTGCTTTTTCCAAGTTTAAAACATTCATTTCAAGTTTTTCGGCCTACTTTTCTTTATTATTTGTACAGTGATATTTTTAAATGCACTCATTTATTCATTCTCCAAATTTCTTAACAAAATTGTTAGAGATTAATAATTTGCCGCATTGGTTCAACCATACTTGTCTTCGCAACCTTCATCTATATCGATTAGCATTTTCATAGCCATACTTAGACTTTATTTCAGGGTGCTGTGTTCCTTCTTTCTTAAGCGTGCTTTTTTTGTTATTTCTCCAAACTCCAGTCTGGTCATTATTTAGGATTTGTGCCTAAAGTACCGAAGGCCGGACCCATCGAGCCCGCCTAATTACAGAGGCGATTGAAATTTATAAGCATTCGATCGACATTAATAAGGAAGGCGGGCCAGAACTCAACACTTCTTGGTGTCCGGCTTTGAGAGGGTTTCCAAGAAGTGACCGGTGTAATCTGCGAATGAGGATGGACAAATTTATGATACGATGCAATCGATACACTTATAAACTCTCCATAAATATTTACAGACGTTCGTTTTTTTTTAAGTTATCTAAAATATCCAACGCATCAATTTTTATTGTAATTTTTTGCCGTTGTGTAATTTAAAAAGAATGCTAATTACTTCTTCTACTAGTGCAAAATTATTTTGTGGTAACATTTTAAATTCAAATTAATAAATAACGTTGTATTAACCACTTAATTATTTACAAAAACCGACATGTTTCGTCAGCAAAGCTGACTTCCTCAGGGTTTTGACAGAACTAATTTTTAAAAATAGACATAAATAGGTAATAGAGAAAAATAATAGACATAAACAATAATAAAATTTGAAAGAAAATAATGTATAAGGGACGAGGGGCAATATAGAACAATTAAAAAAATTTTAAAAATTTAAAAGGGGAATAGATTTAATAATGGGTCATTTAAAAACAATTTTTTATTATTAATAATATTTAAATTTGCATTAACGCTCTTTCTAATCTCTAAAATTTCTAATTTATCTAACTGAAAGCCATTGACATTACAATATATTAATTCTATTCCACTGTTAAAATTAAAGGTATGACTAGTTTCTATTAAATGGTTAGCAAACTCCGAGAAACTATTATTATTTAAAGCTTTCATATGCTCTTTAATCCTTATTTCAAAGTTTCTCGAAGTTTTACCTATATAAAAGAAATCACAATCATTACATTTCAATTTATAAATTCCAGATTTTTTCATTTTTGAATCTCTATCTTTATTATTTAATATGTAATTTTTAAGCCTATTGTTTGCATAAAATAAGGAAGTCAGCTTTGCTGACGAAACATGTCGGTTTTTGTAAATAATTAAGTGGTTAATACAACGTTATTTATTAATTAGAATGCTAATTATTATTAAGTTCTACAAATATTTTAGATATTATTACTGTGACAGCTGTTTCTCTATTCAAGGCCACTATCTTATAATAGCCTTGAATGCCGAAACAGCCGGCGAGAACTTAATGAAACTTAATTAACATTATTAAATTTGATTAACTTTACATAAAAATATGCATTTAATATTAGGTCCCTACAAATGAAATCGGCGTTTTGCCGTACTGGCAACTTTGATCTCAAATATCTTCTCTTTGGTTAGGAATTCCAAATTCAAATTTATACAGCTATTTACTCATGTATTTTTGTTTCGAAAATTATAATTCAATTGTATTTTCCTTAATTGTTTTTTTTCTTCGCGTCACTTAGTTTACAATTATATTGAGTTCAGTAAAATAAGAAAAGATTGCAAAAATATGTCAAAAATTTGTTACAACAATTACATAAATAAGGTAGAAATGTCAATTAAAGGAGACACAAAACAATTTTCGAATTACACAAAGTCTTTGAAAAATGATGATATTAGCATACCCTCCAATATGTGCTATGAAAGAAAAATAGCCAACGACTCTCAAAACGTAGCTAACCTATTTGCCGACTTCTTTAAAAGTGTATATGTCCGTGACTCAATAATAGTCAAAGATTACTCGCCTAGTTTTTCCCCAGATCATAACTTAAATTTAGCCAATAAATAATTGAATATAAAGATGTACTGACTCAGCTAAAACAACTGGATCAAAGTAAGAGCGGTGGTCCTGATAATATCCCACCTGTTTTCTTAAAGAATTGCGCTACCACTCTTGCATATCCACTACATTTTCTTTTCAACCAGTCATTACAAACAGGACACTTTCCTGAAAAATGGAAATACAGTTTCCTCACCCCGATATTTAAAAAAGGAGACAAAAATGAGGTGAGCAATTACAGACCGATCTGCCTTTTATCAACTATTCCAAAATTGTTTAAGAAACTTATTTTAAATAAAATCATTCACTGTATCAAGCCAGTAATTTCACCTAACCAACATGGTTTCACTTCTGGAAAATCTACTTTGTCCAATCTTTTAATTTACCAAAACTTTATATCCGAATCCATGTATAAGAAGTTGCAAGTTGATTCAGTCTATACTGATTTCAGCAAAGCATTCGACAGTGTTAACCATGACTTGCTGTTAAAAAAGCTACATAAATTAGGAATAACAGGGTATTTATACATGTGGTTTAACAGTTATTTAAGTAACAGGCAATTGGCCGTTAAAATTTATGGTTTTACTTCATATAAATTTATTGCTACCAGCGGTGTTCCCCAAGGATCACATTTGGGACCAATTTTATTTTTGATATTTGTGAATGATGTTCTTTCTATTTTTAACGATGTCCAAGTTTTAATGTTTGCGGAAGATATGAAAATATTCAAAGCCATAAGAAATATCAATGACTGCCAAACATTGTCAAATAACTTGTTTAAACTTTTTGTTTGGTGCCAAGAGAACTATCTACAGCTAAATATAAGTAAATGTCTAATTATGAGATTTCATAGAATAAAAAATCCAATAATTTACGAATACTCCCTCAATGATGTAATGCTAACAGCTGTAACCGAGGTGAATGATTTGGGTGTAAACTTTGATCAAAAACTGAATTTTATTAACCATATTGAAATTACATCAAATAAAGCTTTGAAAATGTTGGGATTAGTAATAAGAATTTGCAGTCAATTTAAAAATATTCAAACCTTTAAAAAATTATACATGTCTTTGGTTAGGAGTCAAATTGAGTACAACTCTACAGTATGGGCACCTAGTTACGCTAGTCATTCGCTCACGATAGAAAGAATCCAAAATAAATTCTTAAGATTTATTAATTTTAGAATGGGTATTACAAGAGATTGTGTCAACTATGATTATCTACTATGCCAACTCAATTTATTAAAATTATCTGAACGTAGAATAGTTAATGACCTTACATGTTTATATAAAATCATAAATTCAATAATTGACAGCCATGAACTATTATACTTGATTTCTTTTCATATACCTCGTAAACCAACATCGAGGCAATATCTACCGTTCTATTGTGATAACTCCAACACAGAATCACAGTTGTATACCCCCGCTCGCCGCATACAAAATTTGGGTAATGACTATAAAGATGTTGTTGACATATTCAACACACCATTCACCAAATATAAACAAGTCATTACCCAATTTATATTGAAAAGAAGAACATCAAATTTAATTTAATTAACCGAACAAACTACGTAGCTCAGCATCGACCTACGAGACCTTACCAATGTATTGTAATTTTCCTAGTATTAAATTTTTCCATCTTGCATGGCGGAGTATTTAGTTTCGATGTTATTTCGTTTTTTACTTTGTTTTTGCTTTAGATGTTGTTTTTGATTTTGTCTAATATTTTGCTTTTGATTTTGTTTTTGATTTTGCTTTGATTCTGTTGTGCTTAACTAAGATGTTCTTTGTAAAAGCCCAGCCGGGCGGGAAATTCATAATAAATAAATATTTTACTATAGATTCTCAACTAGGTACTTACTTCAGATATCTTTACTAACATACTGAAGAGAGATAGCTTTTAAATGTATTATTTTATTAAAAATGATTTATTTTTTTTAAACCAAAACTATTATTAAATATTTAACTGACAGCCCTGAAACAGTTAGCTAATTAGCAATACCTGCTTAATAATTTCAAACAAAGATAACTTTGAAGGTAACAATAAACTCAATGCAAATTTACTCTATTTAGTGCTTATAAATACTGTTGACAACTTTTTGACAAGTCCCCTTTGTTTAGGTACATCTTTTTTATTCTAAATAATCCTATCTAAATTTTATGTTCTCTGTTATTATAACATTGATATTATTTTTTTTGTATAGTAACAGTAGTTTAGTAACACATAATAGTATCCTTCACCTAAATATTTGCTACTTTGTTAAATGTTCATTTCTACTTTGTTATTATTGATAATCTCCTGTGTACCACTGTATACTTATAATACCATGTACTCACTTCAATGTAAAAGCCATGCTATGGCGTTTAAATAAATAAATAGATAAAATGGAAAACTTTAAATATCGCGTTATTTACGAGTACGAATTCCACCGTGGCACCAGTGCTGCAGAAACGGCTCGAAGGATTAATGATGTGTATGGCGACGGTGCCGCAAAAGAAAACACAGTTGTGTTTTTTTTGTGTTGTTCACTACAGCTTTCTTAAATCTTTATTATATCGATTACGGCAGATGTCTATTGTCAGCAACTGCAAACCATGATGGAAAAGCTAGCTGCTAAACAACCGAGGCTGGTTAATCGCTCTAGGCCACTGCTGCTTCATGACAACGCTAGACCACACATTGCGCAACAGACGGCTAGCAAATTAGAGGAGCTTCGATTGGACATCCACCGTATTCTCCGGACCTTGCCCCAACAGATTACCATTTTTTTTGAAATTTGGATAACTTCTTGCAAGGGAAAAAATTCAACTCCGTTGGGTCAGTCCAAACCGCCTTCAAAGATTTTATTGATTCCCGTCCGAATGGTTTTTTTTAGTAAAGGGATCGATGAACTACCTATGAGATGGCAAAAATGCATAGATAGCAATGGTACATACTTTGATTAAATAAATACATTATATTAAAAAAAAAAAAACGACTTTATATTCCTCCCATACAAAACGCCAATTTCATACGTAAGGACCTAATAATATGCAATATTAGTTAAAATTTGGGTAATAAATTAAACGATTGAGATATTTTAATACACAAACCCCTGATTTTACTCGGGATTTATGTAGTTTTTAGAGGTGCTGTGTCAAGGATAGCTACTTTTATTGAAGGAGTTGATCTGCGCCATATTTCTACATAGGTACGTGTTTTTATTTTTATTTTCATTACATCCATGAAAATAATTTCCCACAGGGCTCATGACATCCAGTCATGGAAACGACCCGTTCTCATGTGACAAATTTCAACTGGCTACATATGTCGGGTGCGTGTTTGTATCCGCGGGCACAACACGCCCAGTTTCTGAGAGGCTAACTTACTTTGACTTCGATGGAGTCTCCGTACCTGAACTTAGACTCCAGCAGTCACTTCCAGCATATCAATGGAGGGCATGTTCGGAAGATTGCTTCCGTTTTGTAATATATTGCAAACGAAAAACCAACAAACCACAAAAACATATTTTGTAGATTGATTTAAAGTTTATGAGACGTTCATTAAATTTGATAGTTGTTCTTTTGACGGCAAAGTTAACATTGCAAAGCTGATAACGAAATTAAACCGTTTAGACATTTTGTAACATTTCTCTCCGCCTACCCCTGCGGGGAAACGGCCTGATGGTTAGTTAGTTAGTTAGTTAGTTACAAATAGCATATACAGATAGTTGCAAACAAAAGCCATTTCAACAAAAAAAAATAATAATTATGCAGCAATAAAGTGTATCCGTTGAAAACACTTTATCTGTAGAAAAAAAAAATATATTTCAGCCTGGCTCACGAGTTCCTAATCACCGTTTATTTTCAGGCCCCACGTGAGTTGGTCGTTTATGGTGAATTTATTCTGAAACAATACGAGAAAGCGTTTTACAATTATTATTCCCTTATCAGCGTTAATGGCGTATAATTTAGTTGTGCCCACCCTGTATTATTTGTGAATTATAGCTTTAAAATGATTGACCAATTAGAACAATCGTACGATCAAAGAACCTTATTTAAATAATGGACACTCAGTTTGTACCACAGAGTTCTAATGCAATGGAGGTAACTCGCGGTTAATCCAATAATAAGGCCCTTTGCCATGGGGATACGAAATCAAACTTAAACTTGATGGCGACTGCAAACTGGTTGGCAACCGAGCGTCTCTCGTGGCGTAACTCAAGTTTATTATTTCACTAATTATCACTTGCTTAACCATAGAAGGAGAATGAACAGTTCAGCTGTCATCTGTGACTGTCACATTGCATTCAAAGATGTCTACAGTGATGATGTACACGCCAATCTTTTTGATTATTTTATTTTTTATTTATTTAGGAGACCAACAAATAACATTAACAACAAAGTATATAATAATTGAGTACCTACAATAATTGAGCCATTTACAGGTTTCCACATGAGTATTGTATACAAGTGTGTAGTGAATTCAGAGATATTTACTAATAAAAAATTACATTTCAAGAGACGAGTTATTTAGGTGGGAATAGGAAAGGGGTAGGATGGGGGGGGGGGGGTCGGATATTATCAACGAAGGCGGAATCGTCTAAAAATAAGATCTTGGACTATCCAGTACCTACAATCCGGGATAATTTTAATACGGTGCAAATTGTATTCTAGGCTCCGGCGCAATACTACCTTCAAAAGATCTTTAAATAACCATGCAATCTTCGGAGAATAACCTACGAAATAATTTAATTATTTTATTTACTGGGATCATTTTGTGCAATAATATAAAAAAACTAGATGAAAGAGCAATAATATATAAAATAATAAAAAAAGAAATAAAAATTAACTCCCGGGCGAGGTCCCGAGACTTAGAAAGTGACTTTTCTCTTGTTAAGAAGGTAGAGTGCAAAGTTTCGTCAACCAGAAATAATAAATAATAAATGTATGCAAATCAAATCCACGCCGCCCACCCGCCTGCCAAAAAACAATATTATATGAGTTAAAGGTTCGTATTATTTTATTTGTTTCCGTTGTGTGTTTATTTTATTTATTTATATTAAAATTGTGCTCATTATGATATGTACGATGGTTACATATGTGCTAATTTAAAAATCACAATATTATATAGCAATAAAGTTACAAACTAAATATATGAAGTATTTAAAAAAAAAAAATAAAAATAAAAATCATAACCTTTAATGACGTGTCTCTTAGGCATAATTTGGAAGCCTGTTTTCCTGCTAGGACATATCTCAAATATTCGATAGCTGACATTTCGTGAGGCATATCGATCAACTGCCATATTAAATTAATCTGTTCTTTTTTAGCAATTTCTTATCAAAAGTTGGAAATCATCAAACAACCATCATTACCCAGACTGTCTTCGGAGCAAATTGGCAAAAAATCACTCGCATTTCAAGTATTAATCACATTTCGATCGCTCGAGTGGTTATCAAACTATTTTATTTAATAAACGCTGTTTACAGGCACGATTTTTTTATCGTTCACAGTTAAAGTAAATATAACTTTTGCCAATTGTATCTTAAATAATAAAAAACAGCAAAATTTCATTCATTATAAATGGCCAAAATAATATTAGACTTAACTAGCAGACCCGGCCCCACGTTGCTGTGGCCAACGAAACACAACTCCAATCTTTATAAAATCCACACCACCCGCTTGCCAGCTGCCCGCTGTCCGCTGCCTGAATTGAATATTTGAATTTATCGGCTTTTCTCTACTATTAAGCATGTATTATACATATAAACTAATTAACTCGCCACTAATTATACAATGCTTGCAATGCAACACTGGATACTTGAAAAGGGAAAATCAAATACCTACTTACTCTAGGACATCTATTTTCCAATTTCTTCCGTAGAACGAATTTCAAAAGTGACTATAGTACGGCCCGCCACCCGTTTTAAATCGCACAAAAATAAGTTTTCTTTGGATTTCTCGGCTTTTCTCTAATATAATTTACATGTATTATACATATAAACATTCCTCTTCAATCACTCTATCTATTGGTGAAAACCGTATGAAAATCGGTTGCTTAGTTTAAAAGAATAATGCGCACATACATTTTGAGCGACTTCTTTTTATACTATGTAATGATGATGAAAATGATGCTTTTAACAACGATAGTCATTATTAAAGTTCAATCTTCTTGTTTCATCACAGCTGAGGATCGTGACCCCCATTCCAATTTCCATGGTGGTCAAGGCTCCTCGATTCCTTGCTAAACTGAAGTTTCCCTAACAATTTGAAGGATTTGTGTCATCCATTTTTTTAGCAAGTCCGTGGAGTAAACCCTTTTACTGCTATTGGGCAGCAATTAAAAATTGACGTGGGGCAGGGGTGGCACAATCGTAAATTATAATTTACGATATCAACAGCTCGTGTCGCCGCCCGCACCCAACCAAACCCTCCCTATCACAGCAGGATGCGCCCTGCAACTAGCGATCATACCACCTTTGAGGGGATGCAGATTTTATTTCAAATTGAAGAAAACTTAAAGAAGTTGGATTTAGTGGTTTTATGGGGTCAGCGTTGGCCAGCTCGATATCTTATAGTCCATAGTCCATTCAACTTCGTATTGTGACCATGAGTTATTATGTAGAAACATTATTTTGTAATGAAGTTATTTTGTAGTAACAGACGTGCTGAGCATTTGTATTTGACCATGACACATGAAAAAGTTCGAGCCCAAGGCACAGTTGAACGCTACCACGGGTTTCTTCAAAAATATTTTTGGATTGTATTATGTCTGTAAATGCTTTTAATGTTGTGTATTAAATAAACAAACCGTCGGAGTTGGGGTAGAGCGAACAAGTGAAGAGAGATTAAAAAGAGAAAGCGACCCGCCGGCCGCGCGTCGCGGTCGGCTTTCACTCCATTCTAGAAATCGTGCACGGTGCAGTGGCAATGGTAGACGATGCATTGTCACCCTCCCTATAAATATGGGCCTCCGTAGACCTAATCCTTTTCCAATTAGTTTACCAGTAATACTCGTCAACAACTCTCTCTGCTTGACCGCCAGACCTTGCTCTGACCCTGCGTCTATTCGCCTCGTTTTCTACTAAACATCGCTTCACCCTGGACCACGGATTAACATACACTCTCTGGACCAGATCCTACTTAATAAGGAAGATGACATTGGATCACCCAGACCAGCTCTAAAGCGGGAAACACAGACTACGTTCTCCTTCACACGTGGTGAAGGAAATATATACTTTGCAATGAGATAGGAACGGCTGTTTCAAACTGGTCATTTTTGCAAAACCGTTCTACCGACGACCAGATATTCACTATAAGAAGAATCCTTGACGAAGAGTGGAGGATGGGACATACAACCTACGTTGTATCGCTGGATATAGAACAAGCCTTTGATATAGTAGACCTCCAACAAATGGTTGCGATCCTGAGAAGCCGAGTAAGTCACGCCCTCACCAATAGAATAATTGCAGCGTGCATGGTAGAGAAAACGTCAATATCTTGGTTCGGACAACAATCAAGAGTAATATTAAAAAAAGCGAGGGGTAAAACAGGAGTGCCCCTTTCTCCAAGGCTGTTTATAATACTTATGGACCAAATCCTAAGAACTCTAGAAGAAGAAATTGAAGAATTAAATTTGGATCAAGACCTCAGAATCATCCTGCTAATCATATTAGCATATGCGCACTTGAAGTGAAATATCACAAAACTACGCTATATAAATACTACGTTATTATTATTTATTATTATTATTAGCATACGCAGATGGCATAATTATTCTGGCAAATAATACCAACATACTTAAAAATAATCGAAAAACTGAAACCGCTGTTGAAATCAGCAGGCCTGACCCTGAAGTAAACAAAAACTAAACTCTTAGTCATAAATCCAATGAGAATAGTTCCAGAATCACAATGGTATAAAGTAGAAGGAATCTGTATGAAACCCGAAAAAGAAATCAAATATCTAGGAACGTATATAACCTCAACAATGAGCAGGAAAGACAAAATGATACAAAATACTAAAACCGTAATGCCATTCTTACTTAAGATGAAACTGGACTGGCACATCTCTAGAATTCTTTACATCATGACCATTGCACAGGCAATGATCTACGGACTAAAAGCCTTCACTCTCACCAAAGCCAACAGATCGAGATTACGAAGATACGAACGATACATCCTGAAACAAATGCTGGAAGAGTCTAGGAACGCGCCTAAAGAAAAAATATGCCAAATACTAAAAGGTAAAACAATCACTAAGAAAATAAAAACTTACAGGTTAGGATACCTTGGACATATTTTAAGACGAAAGCCGTCGCATCTATTAACAGCAGCTTGGAACCACTCTGCAGGTAAACGCAAAATTGGAAGACCTATCTATACGTGGAATGACTCTTTACAACATCCCATTCCGGCCCTACCTACTTTCCAATATTTGCTCATTAGGTTGCCATGTATACCGGCTGATTAAACTCCAACTTCTCATCCATCCATAGAGCACGTGTTCCAGTCCTAACAAATCAGCGCCCCCTGGTGGACCGGTCTCACCGGGACAGGAGTGCTCCTGGCTGGGGTGGTACAATCGTATCATATCAAATTATATTTTCAGTCGTATTTTAGTATGCAATAAATTTAATAAACAATTGAAACCCTTCAGGCTTCTTCCCAAATATTAATAATTTATATTAATAATTATAAAAGTTCAGTAATAATTTATGACACTTCAAAAGCTGCAATTTGGGAGGCGGGTATGGGTGGCGCCGCCCCGGGAACCATTTATTGGATAACCATCACCCCTTCCACAGGTCACCTCAAGTAGTTGCCCACGTTTGGTGACTTACCAGGGGTACCCGGGTTCATGGAGTGAGGTTTGTCTAGGTCTTGGCGGTGGATACGTCAGCCCACCTGCTGCGTGGCTCCCGATCCATCACCTTGCACCGCTGTGAGCGAGATGGATGCAAGGATCTGTCACTTCTGGACATATTGACCCCCAGATTCCTACCCAAACCTCATACCTTTTTCTTACATACCTATATGTCATCTTTGGGGATGCTGTGTGGAGGGTTTTTTTTTTAGGAAAGGAAGGAGAGGAGAGTTCTGGGAAGGAAAAGATTTTAAGAGGTGGGTAGGAATCTGGGATTCAGTATGTCCTGGTCGTCCGCCTCCAAGACCTAGACAAACCTCACCCCATGAACCCGGGCACCCTGCTAAATCACTAAACGTAGCGAACCACTTGAGGTGACCTATGGCAGAGGTGTTGGTTATCCAATAAAGGTTCCCGGGACGGCGGCACCCATTTCCGCCTCCCAAATTTTATTTGATATTTTACAAGATAAATTATGTTTGAAAAAAATCACAGTGTTTCTTTGAATGCTGTTTTAGACAACCCCCACCCGCCAGATTTTGGCTCTATTTTAAACGAGTCGTATTTTATTAAACATTTTCACAATTTTCGCTTCAATTTCATCGATTTAAATATTAGCGCGCCCTCTCCAACATTCGTAATTACATATCTCTCCATCTTCTTCTTTTTGAGCGGTAATACGGTGCCTTAAACAAATATTCGGTCTACCGCCAAACGATTAAGGTTAAAAATGGTATCAAGTGTAACGAACGGATAGTTATAAAACCGGCCATTAAGATTTCAGAAGGTTACCACTATTCGTAATACTAAAGAGAATTTTCGTTAAAAAAAAATAATGATCTCAACCTCAAATATTTGTTCACCGTCGCTTGCAACTGGAAGACTATATACTTTATTTCCTGAAATGTAAATATTTAATGGTAGATTAAGCATTCACCGCTATCAGCACCACCCAGCCCGGCTATCCGACCCCAGTCCCCAGCCCAAGCCCCGGTCCCCATCGCAGCTATACGAGCCCGGTCCGTGTAATAATCACCCGCGCCTGACCATTGTAATTACCAGAAACAACTCCAACTTAGCCCTGAATATTCCATCTCTGATTAAAGTGCCTCTGTTCATAAAACCGCTAAGGGGATTATGCCACAAGGAACTAGCTTCAAGATAGTTGAAGGGTATTATATATTTATGAAGCTTACGTAATGTCTAGCGGAAAAAACGTAATATTGTTGTCGTTATTTATTTTGTTAGTTTTACTCGGGTGATCAGAAAAAAAACACCCAGGGCCTTTTGAGTGTGGAGGGTCTTTTTCAGCAATATTTTTTTTTACATTTAACTCCACACAGGAGGCCCTGAGGAAAATAATTTCCCTCAGGGTTTATGTCATCCGGGATGCTGTGTGGAGGATCTTTTTGAGGAGAGGAAGGAATGAACATTGGTCTTGAAGAGACCCATGTTGTAGGAAGGAGGAAACACAGAGACCGGCAAATCATTCCACAGCCGAGCTGTTCAACACAAGAACGAGTCGAAGAAACGATCCGTTCTCATGTGACAAATGTCAACCGTGTACAAATGTTGGGCATGCATTTGGCGTGTTTCCCGACTATGCACTGGTGCCGAAGAGGACAATGACGCTAGTTCCTCGGAGCATCTTCCATTGTAATACCGGTAGAACATGGATATCATTCCCAACAAAGCAAATGAAGGAGAGGAAGTTTGGGTATATGTACACATATAATATTAATAAATTGATAGTATCTGACAGTATTATTACCCTTGCTACTGTATGGTTGAAATTTCAGAACCCGATTTGGAGTAAATCTCTGACGCCGGGCCGTATTAAACCCGTATGGAAACCATCAGTGTATGCGAAGTTTATTAATTAATTAATTTATTTATTATTACGGCAAAGTTACTATCGTGATATTTGAACTGTCAGAATGCGATCGCGAAAACGTAGCGAACCACTTGGGGTAACCAACGGCAGGGGTGTTGGGGTGTTGGTTATCCGAAAAATGGTATCGGAGATGAAATTTTTTTTCTCCTTTAGTCATGTTCATGCAAGTTATTGTTCATATTATCATTAACATGATTGAACGAGATTTATGTTGGTGTAAAGAGTGTTCCTCTCATTGTCAGAGGGTCTTTATATACAGAATATCTACTTTTATAAATATCTACCTAGTAAAAGTAAGTTTTCTGTAGTTTTATGTTCACAGTTGTTAGTTTTGCAAAAGGGCTAAGCCGCGTAAATGGTCACCAACATGTTTTTTTAACTGCTATTTTTAATCAACAGACGACATGTTTTATGTGTATTAATCGATCCATTCATAAGCTTTGAGTCCAACAATACATATAAATGAAAAATAAAACAAATTCACCCTTTTTCATAAATCAATATTTTAATTTTACTAAACCTCCATAAAATTTTAAAATTATATGTTCCAGATATGATAAAACATGTCGATTAACAAATAATACATAACACAGGGTCATCCCTAGCATGGAGGGTGAAATATCACAAAAAACTATATGTACTTTCGATAACTCATGTATTATATAAATAAATAAATAAATAAATATAATTGAAGAAGTAAATACATATAATATAATTGAAGAAGTAAACAATACAATCAATATTTCAATTTATTCAAACATATCATCTTATAATGACAGATATGCCAAGCACCGATCGCTTAATTAAGTAATAGTAATAGTTGGATAATTTGTAGAGTACCGTTTGTGTGAAAAATCACCTCAATGTCACACTTGTATTGAGAGCACGCTACCAGCCGTCGCCATAAGACAAGTATTGGGTTGAGATTTGACATATAGGGTTGAGATTTTAAAATGTTTTATGTCGTGGATTTTAACGGATATGCACAAAATCGGTGTTATTACGATAACGCGTAATGTAAATTCAATTTATGAAGTTAGCGAAGAACTTAAACAGCAACAAAGCAGCAAGTCTCTTTTGAGCTGTGGTGGGATGAGAATTGAAAAGATTCAGTTATTTGAAATTTCCAGTTCTTTTATTCACAAAAAGTAAATAAAACTTCTTTAGCACCGTTGTAATTTGAAACTCGATGAAATGAAAAATAGAAACTCTAAAAAGTGACAAATACATAATTTTTTAGGATTTAGGCTGTAAGAGAATGAGATATTTTAATCAGTCTCCTCTTTGTGCGGTGCTTCGTAGCCTATCGGTCTCCTGTTTGTGTAGTGCTTCGTAACCTCCCCACTCTTGTCTACTTTAGTTTACTGAAAGTTTCCCTTCTACCGGGTGTACACTGCAAACTCATTTTTATACAGGCTGACGTTCATATAAATAATATCCAACGAAATCATCAAACCATCAAGTCAGTCACAAATAAGACCTCTGTTTGTGTCTCTTTTATATGCATGGGTTTGTAAAACTTAAAAATATTATCAGTGAAACTTATTGACATCAGAACGCGGCACAGAATACAAGACGATAAAAAAAAGAATTTAGTGTATCTGATAAATACAAATATATGAACCGTAATTAGAAAATTTCGCTAAAAAACCCAAATGTTTCCTAGAATCGTCCTGAAATATAATATATGTTAAATTTCCTTTTACATCACAAAATTCCTGGAATTCGAATCAATTCCAGGAAGTGGGGCCAGACAGGAGTTACGTGTATTGCTGTTTTGATGTTAAATATGGAAGAGATCTGCAACATTTTCTCTTTCCGTTTCCAAATGAATGTGGAAAGCGATCGCAGAAGTAATTAGAAGGCAATTAATGGGAATACCAGCGGGAAAACGAGCGCGGCTCCCTGAGCGGAATTCAAGTAGATATGGGTACCATTTCCTCGCGTTGTTGGAGATATTACAAACGCGAATAAATGGTAATCATTTGAGTTTTTTTAATACCTACACATTATATTAAATCTTATTAATAATGCTGGTGAGCAGCTGGGCCTAACAATCAACGTCAATACAATTAAATGGATGACATTTGGACGACTAGATCACCCTGAATCAGTGATACAGTTAAATGGTTGCAATATCGAAAAGATGGAAAGATTTAGATACCTCGGCAGTATTCTCACGGAGACTCTTGACCCAGATTTAGAGGTTAGGTGCAGAATTGAAGCAGCAAGAACTGCGTTCATTAAAATGAAATCCCTCGTCTACAATGACAAAATCAGTTTAAAACTAAGGCAGAGAATGCTAAAATGATATGTGTGGTCGGTCTTGCTGTATTGATGTGAAACATGGACCTTGAAAGTAAATACCATGAACAGGTTAGAGGCTTTTGAAATGCGGCTTCACCGGAGAATGCTCAAGGTCCCATGGACCGACATGATCAACAACACAGAATTTTTCAGGCGGGCTAGAGCAGATAGAGAACTGCTTACATTAATAAAAATCAGGAAAATTTCATATCTGGGTCATATGTATTCTTCGAGGGGAGAAGTATCACTTGCTCCATTTAATATTGAAAGGCAAGATAGAGGGTCGCCGAGGGCCTGGTAGGAGACAAATGTCTTGGCGGGAACGATGAAATATACGGGAGTGGACTGGCATTAGAAGTATGGAGGAGCTATTCCGGGCAGCGCAAGACGGAGAGACATTTTCAAGAGTGATCGCCAACGTCGGGGGGACCTATAGGGCACACAAAGAAGAAGAATACACATTATAACACATAACAATTTATGTCGTCAAATTCCAATGCACCTATTCCTATTCATTTGGTAATCTTATTAGTACTTGTGTTTTCTTCTTCGGAGTCGTTAGATGTCGCTTTCATTTATGTTTTCTTTGTCTGTTCATTTTGGAATGGTTTGAAGATTGGATATTAATTTTACAAATATAAAAATATTTTTTTAATTTTATTTCGTAGGATTCGACCCTCGATGTGTACAATGCTTGTACTCAGGGTAGGCACTGAGAAAAACTGCCCACTTATACATATATTAAAGAAAATTGTTGGCTTTAACCGAAGTTGCTTGGGATTCCTATCTAAATAAATAATTCTTTTATGCATAAAATTATATCGTAATAATTATTGAAGATATAAAATTTCCATATTATTTCGACAGTATAAGAGCGTAAAATAGAAGCAGCTTAATAATAGAAAAAAACGAGTGTGCTTTAGACCACACGACTGAAGTAAAACTTCACTAACTTATAAAAGAAGAGAGAAAGAAAATGTGCGCGCGCACCGTTTTCTCTTGCTCCTACAGTGCGATACAGACAATAGGCCTGCACTGTGTCTTAAGAGGTAATAGCACCGGTGAGAAATCTCGACGGTAGGTATTTTAAAAAATTCTCGCTATCGCACCGCGCTCAAAAAATAACTAGCTATCGATGTGTTGGTGAGACCACGTGAGTGTTTGGCTTGTACACCCTCTCGCCCCCTTTGCGTCTCATGCCTACTGTCTTTCGCCTCATACCGCCATATCCAATATTCTGTTTAGATAAAGCATGTTTCGACTTATTTCGTCGCTAATGAAGTTTTTGAATCGGCCTTGCGGTGTGACAGAAAAAGGGCCCATTATTTTTAAACGCACGAGGTCTGCTATTGTCGGTTATTTATAAATATCGTCGATAGGTATTGTAACAATGTCTTCTGTTCACGCTTATTACCGACAAATTACGAATTATTTTACTAGAACTCTATGTAGGTTAGTAGTTTTAAAGTTTTCACTGTATTTGCGTTTATAAATATGCAGTCAAACCAACTACATCGAATTATTATATACATACATATGATTATTCTCTATGATACATTAGTTATTATTGAAAATTAGTATTAACCTCTCAGGCCTCGGGCCTGTTTTTCGAAAAGTCAAAATATTTCCGCTTTCCAATAAATTCCAAATAACTTTAATATTTGTGAACGCATCCGAAAACTAAAAACTGTTTTTGAAAGATGATGAAATACGCTTTCAAATTTTATAATTCGAAATAAACATATAATTTTGTTTTTATTTTATTAATAACTAGCAGACCCGGCCACACGTTGCTGTGGCTAACGAAACACAACGCCATTTACCCAACCTTTATAAAATCCACACCATCCGCTCGCCAGCTGCCCGCTGCGCGCTGCCCTTTGCCTAAATTGAATATTTGAATTTCTTGGCTTTTCTCTACTATAATAAGCATTTATTATACACATAAACCTTCCTCTTAAATCACTCTATCTATTGGTGAAAACCGCATGAAAATCTGTTGCGTAGTTTAAAAGATTTATGCGCACATACATTTTGAGCGACTTCATTTTATACTATGTAATGATGATGATACCACAAAACTTAAATTTCTACTCATATAATTTGGCACTTACCTATCTTATTAAAAAAAAAACTCAAAAATGCATATGCAACAAAAATGTATTTTTGACCGATTATCTCTATCTCTACATATTATAAAGTCCCCCGCGCCATCTGTCTGTCTATTCGCGATAAACTCGAAAACTACTGAACGGATTTTCCTGCGGTTTTCACCAATATACAGAGTATTTCGTGAGGAAGGTTTAAGTATGCAATTTGTCAATGATTTGTGTAAATTGGTTGAAACATAACGATAATTGTTAGAAGTGTCGGAAATAAGTCCATCCGCCTGGTAGCTTTCATCGAAAACGCTGCACAATCCTTTTGGGATATAACCAGGGCTGGGCAAAATACATGCTTTGCTGTAATTGAAATACAAATTACAAAATACTTTTTCGCATGTATTTAAAATACGAAATACAAAATACTTTCAAGTCATGTATTTGAAATACAAAATACAAAATACAGTATTTTAACCATTTTTTTCTTTCAAATACAAAATACAAATTACAAAATACAAAATACATTTGGTTTTGGTAGAACCTTTGGTTGCAATAAATTGTCATAAATGCCCTTATCTAAGGGTGCGTTTAAATAGAAGCAATGTTGAGCAGAGTGAAACAGAGACGTGCAAAAATTGACCAATCATATTGCTCAAAAGACACATCTCATCTCCGCTTCACTTGTAAAATTTGTGGTAAAGGACTCAGGTGTTAGGTAATATAATAATAATATATTATTATTATAACACGACATTTGTATAGCGCTATTTTGTTTTATTTCTAGTGACCGACCGAAGGTTCGGTTTCGGTTTCGTCAAGGTTCGGTAAAAAAATCTAGTTTCGGCATCAGTTTCGGTTTCGGCAGAAAATCTGCCGAACCTTCGGCCGCACCGAAACTCTGCATTTGTGAATTATCGCGTGCCGTTTGACTGACTTCCGGTGAGTTCGTGGCTCGTGTGTCATCCACCATCATCAACTGAGTTCGCTGGCCGGTCCGGCGTGCTTGTATTGTGAGTTTATGTAATCACAAACTTCAATTATTTTTATTTATTTCATTCTATATTTAATTTTATTTAACAAGTGTAAATAAAAATTAAAATCTAATCTCCTTCAACGGAAGCGATCTTCTGAATAGTCCCTCCTTTGATGTGCTTGGTGTAAGGCCCTCCGTTCATGGAGATACTTACAATCTTCGTAATTGTGACGAAACCACAAGTACCCTGTTGATATACATACTACTTTTTAATGCTAGTCTCCGTACACGGCGCTATCCGAAATATACTATATAGTCACATGAGAACGGGTCGTTTCTATGACTCATTCTTGAGTTCAACAGCTCGGCTATGGAACCCGGCCTCTATGTTTCCTCCCTCCTTCCTCTCCCCAAAAAGACCCTCCATACAGCATCTTCAAAGATGACATACGCCCTGAGGGAAATTATTTTTCTCTGGGTCTCTCATGTGGAGTTAATGTAAAAAAATGTTGTGATTGTAAACGCAATTAAAATTATAGTACTCAATTTATGAGGTCCTTACTTTATAGTGAATAAAAGTGTAAAAAATAAGCCGAATTTCAGTAAACAATAGATTTTTAACATGTCTAAAAAAGTTTCGGTTTCGGTTTCGGCCGAAACTGAGAAAGATATCGAATATTCGGTTTCGTTTTCGGTAGAAAATCCTGTTTCGGTCGGACACTAGTTATTTCACTTCAAGTGCGCTCTACTGTAATTAACTTAAAAATAGTTTAGTATTCAGTCAAATTATTCCTATAGTGCTTGATCTAATACTATGACACAAAAATGTACAATACAAAGCAATGACAAGCATTACATAATATGATACAAATATGATAGAAAATGTACAATAACAGTGCTATTATAGCACAGGACGTGTTGCCAACTCTAAATATTAACACACATAACATATAGCTCTGGATTCTAGCGTTTTTAGTCTACGTATTATCTATGTCAGTTTATTTTTCATTATCATTATTAAGATCGCTAAATGTATTTGAAAATGTATTTTGAAGCCATAAGTATTTGAAATACAAATTACAAAATACCTCAGCCCCATGTAATTGAAATACCAATTACAAAATACATTTTTAGGAAGTAATTGAAATACAAATACAAAATACGTATTTGTATTTCAAATACGTATTTCAATTACAAGTATTTCAAATACTGCCCAGCCCTGGATATAACAAAACAATTAATGGTGGGATATTCCTCTTTTATAGATCTACAAAAAAGTCCGCGAAGGCATATATCTATCTTTTACGGATAGCTTACTATACACATTATATCTAAAATGCAATTGATAAGAATAATAAGATAAGAAGATAGAATGCGTATAGTAAAAGATAGATATATGCCATCGCGGACTTTTTTGTAGATCTATAAAAGAGGAATATCCCACCAAGCGTTGTTTTGTTATATCCCAAAAGGATTAGGCAGCGTTTTCGATGAAAGCTACCAGGCGGCTGGAATTTTTCCGACACTTCTAACAATTATCGTTATGTTTCAAACAATTTACACAAATCCTTGACAAATTACATACGTAAACCTTCCTCACGAAACACTCTATCTATTGGTGAAAACCGCATGAAAATCCGTTCAGTAGTTTTCGAGTTTATCGCGAACAGACAGACAGACAGACAGACAGACAGAAAGACGGCGCGGGGGACTTTACTTTATAATATGTAGAGATAAAAAAGGTTTAAAAATAGCCCACCTTAAGTTTTTTTCTAATTAAAATTACGATAACGAAAAAGATAAAAGCACTTACATATTTTATTAGACAATTAAATCTAAATGGATTTATTGTGTTGTGTGTATCATACGTGTGAGTTGACATGTTTGTAAATAATAATGTTTAAAATGTTAGATATATCGCTTGCTGAGGTTTGATTTGTACTCCTGTATTTTTGAGTTTCTTTAAGCAGTAAATACAAAAAAGGATGTGTTAGTTCGTTCAAAATTCAATAAAAAATGTTGGTCTTTTACCTATAGATAGATTTACCTACACATTTTTTTTAAATATTTATTACAGTCAGTTTGAAATAAAGGAAACAAATATATAATTTTTTTAAACTTCAAAACTTTTTATTTTTATTTTCAACTTTATAAAACCTTAAATTGTAATATTTAATTACATGAAGACAATATTAGCGAAACTTCAACCCAAGGCTTCAGGCCCAACTTCATAGTACAAAAAAAAGTGCAAAAATCACTTACTTCGCAATTTTTGCAATAAAATAAAAGCACTTAGAAAAAAAACCAACAACGCTAAAGGCTTTGTACCAGTTCACATAAGGAAAAAGGTTGAAGCAAACGTTTTACGTATGAGAAAAGCTATAGTTTGAGCAGTAAATTACAGAAAAGAGCAAGAAAACACGGCACAAAGTGATAAAGTAAAAAATCTGAAAATGGACAAAAAAATGCCGCAAACCATGTTTTTGGTGATCATACAAAATGTTCGTCATACTATTGCAAGTCGGAGAAGTATACTAATGATCCAAATTTAGTAAGCGATCTTCAAGATTGTGGAACAGGACTGATATTCAACAATTATTGTCGTCTCTAATAGCAAATGCAGAAAGTCTTATTATTAACGTGACAAATAACACTGTGGAGCAATTCAACAACGTTATAGCCAAATTTATAGGCGGAAAAAGAGCAAATTTTACAAAAATGGGATAACTTCAGCAGTTGAGCTTCTTGAGCAGTAACTTCGTGGAATAGTGAAATAACAACACATTCACGAATACAAAAAAAATCCAAGGCCACAGTCCTGGCAACTACACGAAGCATTTTATTGAAAGAAAACGACGTTCGAAGGAGACAATACAGAGGTGTCGAAAAATAAAACTAAGGTATTACGAAAACACGACAGAAAAGAGAAAAAAAGTTGCAGGGCCTGATGAAAATTATGGTCAATTGGAATTAGATCCAGATATGCCAGCTGAATTATTTGAAACGATAAAGAGGAATTTTTCAAAGAATTATCTCCATCGAATAAGGATGAACTCGAAAGGAATACGGTGGGCCAAAGCAATAATAATTTGTGGACAATTGAAAGGCGTAAGCGGCTTACAGCTTCTAACTTTGGACAAAAATATGTAAGCTACGGCCAAAAACTTCAGTTGCGAGAGTATTAAACTCGCTACTGTACTCGCCATTTAAAGGAAATATGGCCACAAATTATGGGAAAGAAAATGAAAACCAAGCAATTGAGCAATTTACAAAAGAAACAAAATTAGAGGTATTCGCCTGTGGACTATTTATCGATGAAAACAAAAACTTTTTAGCGGCAAGTCCGGATGGCCTTTTTGGCAAGGATTCTATAATTGAAGTGAAATGCCCATATAGTATAGTAAATATGTCACCAGAAGAAGGATTTGAACAAAAAAAATTGATAACTGTAAAATTGAAGACAATGCTTCAACATTAAAACGGAATCACAATTACTTCTACCAAGTACAAGGCCAGTTACACATTACTCGTCGTAAATACTGTTATTTTGTCGTGTGGAGTCCTAAAGGTTTGCCGTATGAAAAAATTGAAAGGGACGATTCAATCTGGCAAAAAATTGAACCACTGTTAGAAAAACTTCTACCACCAATGCCTTTTACCAGAAACAATTGACGGTCGCATATCAAGAAATTTACCGGCGAGAGAAAGATCTAAATCATAAATTGTTTAAAATTCATTGTATAGTGGTAAAAAATTTTGTACAATAAAGTGTTTACAAACAAAAAATTTCAATTAATCACTGAAGGCAATGTAAGCGACTCTCAACTAAAAATTTGAAACAGATTTTTTTTAAAAACATAAACCTCACATTGGAGGCACCGAGGAAAAATAATCGCTCAGGGACTTTGTTGGAGAAGTTGTTGGACATCATTGGAGAAGCTGTGTGGAGGGTATTTTTAGGATAAGGAAGGAAAGGAAGTTTTGGGTAGGGAAAAGGTAGGTAAAAGTATGAAATGATGGTGGAGAGTCCAGCTGTAGAGATCAAAAGATCTTCCTCTTCCAGTTTCTCCCAATCCGGCCCGCCACGCAGTAAGTGGACAAAATTATCCGCCACCAAAACCCATGCAGACCTCATCCGTGAACCCGGGAACCCAGGCTCTGTCACCAAACATAGAGGACCACTTGCGGTGACCAAGTGGCGGGGGTGTTGGTTATCCAATAAATGGTTCCCGGGGCGATGGTACCTAAAACGCCTCCCAAATTGAAAATTTATTCTAGTACTTGACATAAAAAAATTTAATTTTGCACAATTTTAGTATGAAAGCTCGGTCAGTATTGGTATACCGCGATGAGTCACTAAACAGAAAAAAAACGAATAAAAAATATCGATTACTCGGGCAAGGACAACACTAGTCTACCGATAAAATTCTTTACATCACTACTTCGCATTATATGTATGTATTTGTCAAAACCCACGTTCCCCGGCCCCCCTCAGGAGAAATGAGCGAAAGGGACACCTGCACGTCGGGCCGAAAATACCTAAATAAAATCTTCGAAATCGATGTTTTGTATTCCCCATTTTTCTTCTCCAAAACTGGACGGATTTAAAAAATTTTTTTCACTAACTGTATTAAAAGAAAATATTCTATGTCGGTACGTTTTGCTTTTTTTCAAAATACATTGTTTAGTTTGTATACTGAACGTTTTTTGACGGCGTTTAAATTAGGCAATTTTATTCATTTTTGGAAGGTCGTAACTTCTATGAGAAGTAAATTATCAAAAAAAACAAAACGTACCGACACGCTAGTGGTCAATATCTATATTATGTAAAAAAAAATTTTGCTCTAGGGTCAAAATCCAGAGAGATAAACGGGGAATACGTTTGTATAGAAAAGCGCAGCTAGTATTTCCTCTTAATTATACGAAACGTAACTGGCTATGAGAGAAAGAGAGAAAGAAAATATGTGCTCGCACCTCTCTCTCTTGCCCCTACAGTAATATACGAAACGTAACTCTCTCTCTTTCTATCTTCACTAACTTATATCTCCCTCTCAACTTCCATTCGCTTAGCCCGATCACACTTTTCGAATCGCTCTCGTCACGCATTCACCAGCTTACTCCCCAAGTCAAGCATGCGTAAAGGAATTTTACTTCAATAAATATTTCATTAGTAAAGCTGTAGTAAATAACAGAGATGCCAACAGATGTCACTGAATGCTACATTTGTGAGTTTTGCACAGAAAAGCACGGCCTTTTACGATAACGAGCCATTCGTTGAATGAGCATTGTTACTCGAATGAACATCGCGCTTGTGTATATTTTTTTGTCGAATTAAGACTACATTTGAATGTGACATATGTAATGTGCACCCCTGCATAGTTGCAGGAGCGCGATATTATAAATTACCTTTGGTCTCGTTAACCAAAATTATCTATGGAGTACACTGATGGCCTTGCAAGTTATATTTATTAAGTAAATACATCTTTTTGAATAATGGAATAATTGACACATAATTTGTAACGGTTTAGCCGTGTCAAGTGACGAGTGCCCTGAAACCTACTACTCAAATCTTGTTCTCACTCTTTTCCTTCCCTGCCATTTCTCCAGCCTCACAACAAATAAATTAAGAATAGCGTAATCACACTAGCTCCGTGCAGTTGGGAATTAGGACAGCAGAGCGGTAATCGCATAATAAAAATTTAAACAGTAATGAATTGGAAAGAGTAGTTAGTAATTTAAAGCAGGTATGATAATGTTTATCAAATAATATCCATAATATGAATCGCGTTATCTGGAATGGAAAAGTGCTTGCTTAATAAAACAACTTTCGCTTTAATAACACAGATTTATTTAAGAAAACTGATAACAAATAACTTCGTTATATTGAGTCTTCGATAGTCGACTCCACGAGCGTGGTGTGGAGGAGACTGTTGATTTTGTCTTCTTCAATAGAGAACTCCAGTCCATTTTTTTTAATCAATAATGGACCTTCTAACTTAAATAACTGCATTTTTATTTTTAGAGTTAGTTTTAATAGTTAAAATAATTGTCAAAGTTTTAACTTTTCAAGACTCCCGAAAACCACCGTGTGAATGGTGAACCGTGTGACGTCATCAATCCTTAAAAAATACTACAGAACCCGGCAATCAGTTGATCAACTACCGCCATTTTGAATTCCGTTGTTCGAAGTATTCTCCCTAGAAGAAGCTTTAATATTTTTTTGTGCAGTAGTTTTTGAATATTTTCAACAATAGAGATAAACTAATAAGAGATACCTTTGTTTTTGAAACATCATTTAGGCCTAAATAATGTTTCAATAAACATAACAACTAAATCTTTAAAAACATAATTAATTAATATGATAGCTTGTGTCATATCAGGACCTAAAGCCTGGAATGGACTGCTACACGAGTTAAGAATGATCACAGATTCAGCGGAATTTAGAGCCAAACTTAAAACTCACCTTTTCAGACAGTCGTATCCATAAGTTTAAAAATAAAGCAAGTTCTTAAAATTCTCCAGACTTTCAAAATAAATATTTACTCAACTTTGGCATTAATCCTCTAATAAATATAAATGTAAAACCAACAGTGATGAAGGTAGCAAAGGTAAAGTCATGCATTTTCCAGTGTTTTCAATATAATGTCCTCCACGTGCAAAGTCGTATGATCCCCAAACATTAACTTTCTTATAAAGTGTGTTTTATCGGAAGTGTCCTGCAGGTAAGTATGTTTCTGTATCTATAAGTAAATAATAAAATTAGATAGATCCTAAGATTCGTAATAAATTGTAAAGCGCCCTTGAGGTGATTTTTCACAAAAACGGCGCTCTAAAAATTATCCAATTATTATTATTATTATTCCCATACAATGACTTCACCACTGAAATTTCAATAATGCCACCTTGACGGCGTATTTTTACGACCCGATTAAAAATGGACATTTTAATAGTTTTTTTTAAAACTCTACGTTTAATACTATTAAATAAAACTTATATATATTCAGAATCAGCGATTATTGGTCTATATGAACATATTTTTTAAAGCCATAATATTTTTCACTGGAATTCCTTATTATAAAAATCATTCTTCCTTCAAAAGTACACATCATGTGCTTATTAAAATAAGTCACCATTCTCCCCTCAGTAAGTTCATAGACTTGATTGACTTCAATATTTGATTTTTCCTTTCCCCTTATTATAGATTATCCTCAAAATACTAACTATCTTTCTTAACTTTATCGCACAAAGCTTTCTTAAAATTCTATTTAGCTTTCTTCAAATTCAAAGCTTAATCTTTTTAGAGTGAATCACCTATTTAAAAAAAACTATTAATTAAATGATCGAAGCTAATAAAAGTTAATAAAAGCTAATAAATATAATTAAGTGAAAGTGGAACAGTGCAGGGAGTCTTACGGGAGAAATGCAAAGAGATGTCGTCCATAATTAAACCAAACCACTCACATGTCGTCTAATAGAATGCAGTTGACTCAGTGTTCCCACATCACAATGTCAGGTAGGGATGTTTTTATTTTGATTGCTGCAGCGACGGTGCCTGGCTACACAAATATTTGCAGCTCCCAAGTTCTTACTTAACCAGTGCTGAAACTGAACCCTCGCCAAATGAGTCAGGCACATACTCTTCTCAAGTCACCCCAAACCCGCCCGAAGCCAACAAAATCCAATAAAACACGGAAGTTATAAAAAACATCGCTCTAATGGAACCGAGTTACCAAGAATTCAGTTGTAACAATACGGCGGGAAACATACGAGTATTTGTAAATCTGAAAATAAAGCTAACCTAATAAGGACAAATACAAATGAAGTAACAAGGTTACACAACATGGCGGAGGGGTTCGTCCTTCCATTATCCCATATACTTTTATCTGCATACAGTGTTGCACAAAATCATTTGAACGTGGAGTTATACGTAATTTTGAAAACAAAAACAATTGCTAAGAAATAGCAAGAATAAAACCATCACTTCAGTGTTAATTCAAAAAAACATTTTTTCTTATAATACTTACATAAGTAGAAGTTTCCATTGTGGAAGAGACTCTCACGGCCGTTGTGCCTGATCAATTATTGAGACGAAATTTTTGATTAACCTTTAACTGCTGACGTGATTTTTTTGTACGTATACTTTGACGTGGGAGCTGGCTTACTTTAAATGTTTATATATTAGAGATCCATGAAAATTTTGAGGTTCAAATTATTATTTATTGGACAATTTAAATATATTTAAATAAAACAAAATACTTTTTTTATTGTTAAGTAACTTATATTCGACAATTTAGATATTATGAAATTATTTTTTGGCAAAAATCACTTGAGATCAGAAATCACCCTGTATTATCTATTAAACTAAATAAAAACGATGAACTCACTTTAATTATAATATTTCAATAGTGTCTCAAGTAAACTATATACATGAAACTTCAGTAAAGTTGTATATGTTTATTTTTATACAGTAAAATTCAAATTTAAAAAGTCACGTAAGTACTGACGATGGGTCAGAGAGGCCGCAAAAAAAAATTGAAATGAATTTGAATGAAGCGGTAAGACGCTTGACTTGCATTCCGAAGGTCGCGGGATCGAATGGGGCGTGGCAAATAAATTTTATTTGATTAATTTGTGTATTTCACAATTTATTCATTTAAAATAATATATATAGTATATTTGCGGCACGTTCCAGAGTGGAAGATACTCTCAGTATCGCCCTGGTATAAGACCACCATTCAGAATTGAAACGTTGCTTGAAATGGCTTCTGCCGTGTTTGGACCAAATCTGAATAGCCAGGTACTTCCCCACCTTCCTCTTCCCTATCTCCTTCCCCTCCCCACTGCCTTCAGCCTCAAAACATACCCCAATTGGGGAAACCATAGTCCCACTGGCTCCAGACGGGAGCAGTTGGGACTCTTGTGAGGTATTCATGTAAAAAAAAAAAAAAACTACAGAAATTTAACTTTAAAATTTAAAATTTAAAACTCACGGCTCTGGCGCCACTAAATTCGAGGCTACCGGAAACTGCATATGTGTCACAAGAGTGGGAATGGAGTATTTCGATATTATTATTATTATTATCAATTTGGGAGGCGGGAATGGGTACCGCCACCCCGGGAACCTTTATTGGATAACCAACACCTCTGCCATAGGTCACCCCAAGTGGTTCGCTACGTTTGGTGATTTAGCAGGGGTGCCCGGGTTCATGGGGTGAGGTTTGTCTAGGTCTTGGAGGCGGATGACCAAGACACACTGAACCCCAGATTCCTACCCACCCCTTAAACCCTTTTCCTTCCCAGAACTCTCCTCTCCTTCCTTTCCTTAAAAAAAAACCCTCCACACAGCATCCCCAAAGATGACATAGGCCCTGAGGGAAATCGTTTTCCTCAGGGCCTCCTGTGTGGAGCTCATGTAAAAAAAAAAAAAAAAAATTGCTAGGCCGGAGCGGCCACCACGTCAGCAGTTAAAGGTTAACAGCCATCAATTGCACAACTAGCTCTTCCGAATACAACTCTCGTTCAAGTAACTATGAAGCTAGAGTGCTTGAGGAACCAAACAACTTTAAATCAACCATCCTTTTTTTCTTCTCTTCTCTTTTCTTTTTTCTGTTTTCTTTGTTATGTTTTTTTGTTCTCTTAATCTGTCGGAAAAGTTTCAGAAAACTGAAGAAAATTCATAAAATATCGGTTTATATATTACGCTACTTAAAACAAATGGTGCGTAATAATATTAAGCAAAATATATTATATTATACAAGTCAATATTGATTTATTTTTTCTCTTCGATGTTATTTTATTATCTATGAAAGTCGCCATTTAAGATCATCAATAATAAAAATGTTTGGAAACGGGCGAATCAAGCGTTACTCTATGGTGACCGGACAAATCAGAATGAACTCAACTCAACACCTCTTTTGAAAAGACATTAAAAGTGATGAAAAAATATATTTAAAAAATTGGTTAAATAGTTTACGTTTTGAGGTTTTGGGCTGTTTTTAGTTTTTTTTTGTCATAGCTTTTAATGACTTTTCAAAAAGAGGTGTAGAGTTGAGTTGATTCTGATTTAGCATGAAATCTTACTCAACAAACCAATTGATCCTCAGATTGATCGATCGAAAAGTTGTGAACAAATGCCGTCAGTATCGCCTTGGTGAAATACCACCAATCAGAATTTAAACGTTGCTTTGAAGGGTTTTAGCTGTGTTTGGTGACCAATTCTGATACATTTCCACCTTACTCTTCCCCGTCTCCTTCCCCTCTCCTATACTTGGGGTCACTTGTGATTATTGTACAGTGTTCACAAACATATACACAAACATACACTAACAACTCAAACTAAATTAATTTTATGATATACATTGAACTATTTTGAGTGGATTGTTTTACCAGAAGAAATAAAATTGGAAGAGAGCATAAAGGCATTTCAAATTAAATTGCGATGATATGTAATTGATTTGGTATAGATGTGTTATTTTAAGTGTATATATACGGATTGTATTAGGACATAGATCTATGTACCTATTTATATTTCCGCAATAAACAATAAACAATAATAATGAACTTGCTGAAGTCCCCGGTGTTGCTCGGGCTTCGCACAGCATTTTTCGATATCTGACGTGGACAGTGACTTTGTTCGTTTTGAAGGTGCAAAATTTTACAAATCTCGGAATAAAACTGTAGATTTGAATAAAAATCAAATCCACACAGACACTCTTCTTTATCTAAATAGATTTTTCATTTTTGCGAAGATTGCAGCATAATAATTTATTACTAGTAGTCCAGTGGCTAAGACTCCTGACTCACATTCCGGAGGTCGTGGGTTCGAACCCGGCATGCGCAAATAAATTTTATTTGATTAATTTGTGTTATTTCACAATTAATTCATTTAAATAATATATAGTATATTTGCGGCATGTTCTAGAGTGGAAGATACTATTAGTATCGCCCTGGTGTAAGACCACCATTCAGAATTGAAACGTTGCTTGAAAATGGCTTTAGCCGTGTTTAGTGACCAGATCTGAATAGCCAGGTACTTTCCAACCTTCCCCTTCCCCACCTCCTTCCCCTCCCCACTACCTTCAGCCTCACAACATACCCCAATTGGGGATGCCATAGTCTCACTGGCTCCAGACGGGAGCAGTTGAGATTCTTGTGCGGTATTCACTGTAAAAAAAAAAAAAACCTAAGTGAAAAAAAGAGAACGCGATGAAACGAAACATAGTGACACTAAAAAAGAGTTAAACACATCATCTATAGAATTTAGCCTGCGAGATATAGTAAAATCGGTCTCCTTTTTGTGCGGTGCTTCTTAGTCTATCGGTCTCCGTTTGTGCGGTGCTTCGTAGCCTGCCCACTCTTTTCTACTGTAGTTTTCTGAAGGTTTCACTTCCACCACGTGTGAATTGCACACTCTGTTTTTTTTATTATTTAATTCTGGTGTCCCATTAAATTTGCACATGACTGTAGGTACTTCCTACCGCATTCACGAGGATCTGAACAAATGCAATTCATTAACCGGATTATTTTCTACTTAGAGAAATTCACCTCTCGGCGGCTATTCCTACCATTTCGCGTACTGCTATTCTCCCGTACTTTCCGTACTTTTTCGTAGAGGTGGATGGTGTGCCTGTGCCCAGGGTAAACAGATATTAAATTGAATACTTCTTTACTACTAAATGTCGGCTGTAAAGCGTTGAATTTACGTAAAAAAAAACATTACTGGGTAGATCAAAAATCCATATCACAATAAAATTCCATAAAAAAATAATACATTATTGGGGTAGATCAAAAATCCATATCACAATGAAATTCCATAAAAAAATAATAAATTATTGGGGTAGATCAAAAATCCACACTACAATGAAATTCCATAAAAAAATAATACATTATTGGGGTAGATCAAAAATCCATACAACAATGAAATTCCATAAAAAATAATACATTTTTGGGGTAGATCAAAAATCCATACCACAATGAAATTCCATAAAAAAATAATATCTACATTATTGGGGTAGATCAAAAATCCACACAACAATGAAATTCCATAAAAAATAATAGTGGTAGATCAAAAATCCATACCACAATGAAATTCCATAAAAAAATAATACATTATTGGGGTAGATCAAAAATCCATACCACAATGAAATTCCATAAAAAAATATATAGGTATATTGAAAAATAAAAAAAAACTGTCTAAAGAAGCGAATCTGGCAATACACAATGGATTGCTTGTACCTATCTGACGTATGGCAGTGAGACATGGAACCGGCAGAGGAAGGATAAAAGTAAACTGAATGTTATTGAATTGAGATTCTTGAGGGGTAAGTGTGGTAAAACCATGTACGATCGTGTGAGAAATGTGGAGATGGAAAAATAACGTAAGGCAGATGTAAGTTTAATGAGTAAGTTTGGGCTTGTAAAGCGAATGAACGAAGAAAGGAGTGTAAGGAGAATATATGACGCAAGTGTGAATGACATGAGAAGTCGGGGGCGCCCGAGGAAGACATCGCATGATCTGGTGAATCAGATGCTTGAGCCGGGCCATGTCAAGGGTCAGAACAACAAAAAAAAATGTACAAGACGAAGTATGAATGTGAATAAGGCAAAGAGTGTGTGGCACGAACTCTTTGGCGGTCCATCCTCTCTGCCTATCTCTGCGAGGAAATGCATCGATAGTAAGTTATTTATTGATTAAAATTAAAATAGCATACCTAATTGGTAAAGTTTAAAAAAAAGATTAGATCCATTAAGGAGACCCTGAGAAAAACAATTTCACTCATGATATGGGTTATCTTTGGGGATGCTGTATGGAGGTTATTTTTAAGGAAAGGAAGGAAAGGATGACCTAGGAAGGAGAAAGAGCATCAATGCCTTTTCAGGTTGGAGATTCATTACTTCGAGAAGTGTCCACAGTTGTCCCTGTCCAGGGTTTCTTCAGCGCCCTCTTTTAATTGCAGGTCCAGCCTCTTCTTGCACAGCCTCCTGAGTTGCTTAGGGTAAACAAAATATTTAAAACGTGTATGAAAGTATTCAGTTCGAAAGAAGCATGTGTGAAAGTATTCAGTTCGAAATTAAAAATAGTCCTGTCAACACCTATGCTGTGGTTGTGATTTACGGAGCCCCCTTATTCGACCGTGTCGAATCCGGTAAAGCCATCATGAGCTCGCGAGTTTGTGGTTGTGAATGTGATTGAACCAGCGCAATTAAAGACAAACGAAGGAAGAAATAAGATACGTCTGCATAAATAGTATGTCACAATAGTTTTCCAATGTTTTTTATTTTTATTTATTAACCAAGATATTACAATATAATATATAAAATAATATATCAAAATACAATACACATATTTTTTGGTATATACCACCTTACTAGGCTGAGCCTGTTCCGAGGTGGCAGGAATTTAAACTAATTTTGATATCTTCTTAGTCTTGGAAGAAAAATATGATAAAAATGAAAATATTTTTATTTAAATAGATGAATAGAATAAAAGAACAATAAAAGAAATGAAAAAGAAAAGAGATAAGAAAAATAGAAAAAAATATGAAAGAAACAAATTAGAAACACAAAAATAATTGTGAGGATAATGGAAAAATACAGGCGTTGAGTGTGTTTTTGTATTGTTCAAGTTATCTGCCCGTAGTATGCAATGCTTTTGTTGATTATCCACTTATGAATTTTGTGTTTTAGATTTGCATTTTTTTGTTATGTGGATATCTTTAACATCTTTTTCAATTAAATTAAAAAATTTTGGAGCCAGATTATAATAGTCTTTGTCCATACGTAGTATTTGTCTTCGGAATCATGGGTTGATGTTTATGTCTTGTGTCGTAATTGTGTTGTGCAGTATGATGGTTTAGTTTATCTTTTTGGTAATGTCTAGATATAATTTTGATGTACAGTTGCTGTATATTCAATACAGCAAAGTCTTTAAATAACTGTATTGTCGAGAATCTAAAAGGTTTTTTTGTAATAACTTTAATTAAGGCCTTTTGCGCTTTGTTGAGATGGTCCATATTAGTTTTAGCAGCACCACCCCAAATTTACTTACACCTAACTCCCTCTCCGCTGCGATTCAGGTCTCCAGCGATTACAATTGTAATTATTACATACATATTCTACATAATGCAGCTATTATGTAGTTACAGATCGCAAATAATATCCACGTTGTTATAATATAATCAAACGCCGATTCCAATTACGGAGGTATATCATGCATGTTTGGAGGTAGTAGCTCCACACCGCCTTTATACATAGTTGTACATATTGCTGGATATACTAGGAGCTGGCAGCTACCAATATTAGAACCGTCGCCTTAGGCATAGAATATCAGAGCACACATGTATTATATTTTGCATGATAGGTAATATGTCAAAATAGGGGCGGTTTATCCTTGATAATTACTCGTGCATTCACGGTTACCTGTTTCAAGTGTCATATCTGTTTCGAAATGCGATATTTGAATTCTTAGTGCATATTTGATAGCCTCGGGGGGGTTGAAATACCACTTGACATTTAAACAGAACCTTAGGAAGGGTTTGACTGCAAACAAAATAATACAGATTTTTTATTAATTACTCATACTCTTTTACTATACTAATTTCTCCCACTTCTTTGCTTATTTTTTTTAAATACTTTTAAATTACCAGTCGTCAGTTTATTTGTATTATTTATTACTTGCTTGTATCTAGATTGCATGCAATTGGCAATACTTTTTCGGAAGTGATTTTATCTTTTCATTTATTTATAAAATACATGTTACATATATTAGACATTTACGTAGATTAGATTTATTAAATCACCATACTAGGCGGCTGCCTGTTTCGTGGTGATCAATTAAGGATAGTTACTTTGATTGAAGTCTAGTGTAAACACATGTTTTCATATTTTCGGAATATAGTTACAAGAAGGCTATTTTTATTTTTATTTAAATTTATTTAGGAAACATATATTTGTAGCAGTATTATTTATTTTATTTTATTAATTAGCATTATAAACAATTCATATAAGACAGCGAAAAGAATATTTATGTCATTGACCAATCAAATAACGACACTAAAATTTAGGACCATAACGGAAAAAATATGCTACAGTATACTTAATATAAAACATTACGACTCTGCACCAAACACTCAAAAACACTACTGTAACTTACTATGTACTAATATTGAAATCAAAACTTCAAATTATAATATTTAATTAAATGAAGACAATATTAGCGAAACTCAATCGAAATCTGGAGACAGAAAAATCAGAAAAGATATTGGCTCCGCTGGGACTCGAACCCAGAACCCTTTTCTTACATGGAAACAGCTCTACCGATTAAGCTACGGAACCCATATTAATTCGGTCACTTTTAACTGTATCATACTTCGACTAAGAACTACCAACATTATCTTCATTTACTTAACGCACATATTATTGGCTGCTATCTTTATATATGATTACAAAATTCAACTCGAACTAAATGCAATCTAGATAGTGTCTGGATAAATTTTTATCCTGTAAATGAATGTTGAATCTTGTAATCATATATAAAGATAGCAGCCAATAATATGTGCGTTAAGTAAATGAAGATAATGTTGATAGTTCTTAGTCGAAGTATGATACAGTTAAAAGTGACCGAATTAATATGGGTTCCGTAGCTTAATCGGTAGAGCTGTTTCCATGTAAGAAAAGGGTTCTGGGTTCGAGTCCCAGCGGAGCCAATATCTTTTCTGATTTTTCTGTCTCCAGATTTCGATTGAGTTTCGCTAATATTGTCTTCATTTAATTAAATATTATAATTTGAGATTTTACTCATAAAGTTTAAAAAATTAATAATAAATATCAAAACTTCAAATAAATATGTAGGGATCACTATTGACCAATGGCTAAAATGGATACCGCACATAACCATTCTCAAAAACAGAGTACGAAAATTGACCTATATTTTTAGCTGTTTGAGACATATTCTAAATAAAGAACTACTGAGAATGACGTACTTTCTGTTAATCCATAATCCAATACGGTATAATAGGATGGGGGTGCACCTATAAACTCACACACAATCTCTTTACAATGCGCATAAACTAATAATTAAAATAATATAAGAGAAATCATTTTTATTCATACCACCATTTGGAACCACGCTATCTATATTAAATAAAAGTTCACATAATTTAAACTAATCTATAACAAAATATACTAGGAAAGGTACATATACGGCTTACTTCTAAATTCAGTAGTTTCCTCATAATGAAAGGCAGAATCATCCTTACCTTTGTAGCACAATTCCCTTTACACGTGTGTACCGCCCCCAGCAATGGTGGCAGTGAGGGCCACGTGCAGTGACAGTTCATTTTCCTTCCCCGCGTTATCTACGTTTTCAGTTGACAAGTGTTTATTGTCTAGTTGCCGTCTCACAAAAAGTATTAAATGAAAGGGCTCTCCATACAAAGGGAATAGTATTCTGTGGGAGGGGATTCCTTGCGCTACTGGGAACCGATCTAATAAAAGCCCAAGAAATGCAAACGGTGGGAAACGAGAATTTGATTCATTTAAAAAATGTCAAAATGTTTTAAATGTCAAACTAGATTTATGTTTTTAAATTTAAGATGTAAACATATTGTATTTTATTATTATTTTAAATAAATAAAAATACATAGAAGTGTGCAGTTTACGCGGTTGAAGAACCTTCAGAAAACTAAAGTAGACAAGAGTGAATGTTGTGATTGTAAACGCAATAAAAATTAAAATACTCAATTAATGAGATCCTTCCTTTAAAATGTAAGGTTTTTTATTTATTTAATTTAACACGTGTTAACTGTCCGAATAAGTATAAAAAATAAGCCAAACAATAGTAAACATTAGTAAACAATCTATTTTTAACATGTCGGTTTCGGTTTCGGCCGAATCTGAGCCAGACACCGAAGATTCGGTTTCGGTGGAAAGTCTTGTTTTATAATATTTATAATACATAAATCCCAATCAGTTTAATTAAACTCATTTCGGGAAGTACAACATTACACAATTAAAATTAAAAGAAAATTACTTTTAGGCAAGAATACTTCTTTAAAGGGGAGCTCAATGAAAAGTACGTAAGTATGAAAATAGATTTCAAAACAGACCAGACACTCGATACGGTCAGTTAATAATATTTAGAAAGATATACAAGAGTTACAAAGAAAGACAGCTGAATAAATAACTGGTTAATAAAGCTACTGAGAAAATATCCTTTTAGAGCTTTTGACAATGTTTTTTTATTTGTTGCTGGAAGTTTTAGATCATTAGGTAATGCATTGTATTGCACATGTGCGATGTATTGTAAGGAGTTAATTCCAAATTTAGATGTGAGTAGATGACGATATCGTGATGTGTGATCGTGTTTTGGGCTGGTGTGTATCGGAATTAAAGGCTGATTTAGTGTTGGTGTGTTAGTTAGTATATATCTTTGACATGTGTATCATGCGTACGTGGTAGATGGTATATATTTTTTATATCTCTATTTTGGATAACTTGTATTTCCGAATTTTGTTTCTTAGTAATGGTGTTACAGATACTAACCAGATAACAGAGGTGAGAGTGGATAATAGCACATATGTGGCACGCAGTAGAGCTATGGGGGGCATATCTCGAAGTCGATAGAGAACACCAGTTCTCGGGGAAATTTTGTATTTCACGTATTCAACATGGGAGTTCCACGACAGGTTAGAGTCTATGAATAACCCCAAATATTTCGTTACTTGTACATTTTGGTGCTTTTCATTTCCTAGAATGATTTTCATGCTGATGTAATCTTAAAGTGAGGTAGTGGGTTTTTTTGGCTTAATTTATTTATTCGCAGCCATTTAGCTAGTTTAGCGAGATCTTTATTCATTCGAGATTCACGTTCCCATAGATTTTTGCAACGATAGTAAATCACAGTATCATCAGCGTAAAGTTGAAGTTTTCCCGAGATGCATCATTTCGTTACATCATTGATGTGTAGTAAGAAAAGTAGGGCTTACTACTACTGTACTAGTACTAGAATCGAGCCCTGTGGCACCCCTCATGTGATTTTTCCAGAGCCGCTTAGGTTCCCTTAGATGTCGACAAGGCAATATCTAGCAGAATAATCAGTCTCCTCTTTGTGCGGTCCCTAGTACCCTCTCAAATCTTGTCTATTTTAGTTTATTGAAGGTTTCACTTCTATCGCTTGTGAACTACAACAGTCTGATTCTTTTTTCTGAATTTGGTAAAATGATGCAAATTTTGGGGATATTGCATTAAAAAAATTCTTGAAATATAATATGTATATCAAGAAATTTGATTTGAATACATATATTTATAATTTATTCTATAAATTATTATCTTCCTAATAAACGTGATTCGTCCCCCGGCAAAAGACGATTGAAGTGAAAGGTTTCAAGTAATGTTAATCCTAAAAGAAAAGTGCGATTATCTCATAGTATAGGCAACACAAGATACTCTGAGGTAGGTACTTTTAAATTAAGGGTATGAGAGCCAAAAAAAAAAAAAAATTATGCTTTGGAAATAGTAGTCTTTTTTTTGGGCTTATTATGCACACGTAAGGAGTTTATTCCAAGCTCTTGGCCCGGATACTTCGAAAGCGCGATCTCCAAACTTAGTTTTTGGCTTGCGTTTAGGTTCTATTAATCTGCCCATAGCTGATGATGTTGCTGATCTAAGGACAGGTTGTTTGAAAAAATTGATGAATTCATCAAATATTTGACGTTCTGCGGAGGTCCTATTCAAGTTTTGTTATTACGTCATTATAGGCCAGTTGCTAAAAGTAAACTTAAATAAAGAAGAAAGAACTTGAATCGATCTTACCCAGAACGTGAAAAATAAATTCAGATATTTGATGAATTCATCAATTTTTTTAAACAACTCATCCTAAGGGTTGACTGCCTCAGACCAGTGTTTTCCGGAACGCATTGTTCAGAGATGAAAGATGTATCCATTTCATTGAGAGAATAAGGAACTCCAGTGAAATATATTATGGCTTTAAAAAAATATATTCATATATGTAGGTAGATCAATAAACGCTGTTTCTAAATATACAAGATTTATTAAATAATATTATACGTAGAATTATAATAATTTCAAACAATTTTTATACCACTCTCCCGTGGATAATACATTATTAGGATAAACAACCATTGCGTTTCAAATTGCAAAAATATATCGAAGACTTCCCAAGCTAATCGCTAATTATAGACGGAAAAGTACTTTATTTTCAAGCCTGCGAAAAATCTATTTCTTCTGACCAGCGTTTTTTAATATCGCAACATGTGTCTACTGCAAAACATACGGCAAATATTGCGAGGAAGACTAAATTCAAGCAACAATTTTTTCCTGACGCAATGGCATTTGTCTTGACTCAATTGTATCTTGTTTCGGGGAACAGCAGAAAGGAAGTTGAAAGTAAAGCTGAAGAGGTTTTAAGTGTGATTTTAGAATGGGGAAAGAGAAACCGGCTGACCTTCGCTCCCCACAAGACTATGGGACTCCTGATGAAGGGTAACCTCAATAGAAGTAGAAATCCAACCATCAAAATGGGAGATACCAATATCCGATTCGTTGAGAACACTACATACCTAGGCGTCACTTTGGATCGAACGTCCTCGTTCTTGACACATGTTAAAAGCGTGTCAAGTAAGGCCCAGGCCCTCTTCTTGAAATTGAGAAGAATCTCTACTGCCGAGTGGAGATTGCGCTCTCCAGCGCTCCGTCTCTTATATAGGGGGGTTTACGTGACGCAAGTCTCGTATGCGGCCTCTGTGTGGGAGCACCGCCTGGAGAATGCACTCATACTCTCGGCGCTCAAGAGAGGCCAGCGAGTCCCCTTGCTGGCGCTTTCGGGTGCTTATAGAACAGTTGCTTCGGACGCTTTGCCAGTCTTGGCCGGCATTTTGCCAATTGATCTTGAAATCAGGGAGGTGCTAACAAAGAAGAGCCTGACAAAAGGAAGACCCGCTACACACCTAGGTGTTGAACTAATACCAGGCGGGGCAGTGTCTCTCCCAGGTCTTCTTAGAGAGATGCGAGAAAGAACACTGAGAGAATGGCAAGAGCGATGGGACAGGTCGAATACGGGGAGATGGACTTACTCCTTCTTCCCGTCAGTTAAACTCAGAATGGAAGGGGCACACATTGTAAGGGATCACCATGTGACCCAATTACTGTCCGGGCATGGGGAGTTTAGGGGGAGATTGCACAGTCTCTCTCTATCCCCCCATCCAAACTGCGCGTGTGGCAATACGGACCAAACAGCCGAGCACATTCTGTGGCATTGTGAGATTATGATGGATGCTCGAGAGGAAATGTTGGATGGTTTACAAGTGACCACGAGACCAGTATGGAACGCTGATCTCGTCTCGAATAAGGTGAACTTCGAGTGCCTGCGGAAGTTTACAAAGGTTTGGGTTGAGAGATGGCCTGATCTTAGAGTCGCTGACCAGCTGTAAAATCATTGTGAGTTTCAGATGCCTGGTGTATTTGCTCCTGATGACCACTGACTTTTCTTTCTCATCTATTTTATTACCATTGCTCCGATTTTTTTTTGGTTTTCTATATCTTTATCTTCACTGCCTTTATGTTTCCTTAGATTTTAAACCCAAGCGGAGTTGAAAATATTTTGTTTTTACTGCGATAAATTCCTGGTGGTTTAAAATCTTTATGTACTTCATGTAGTTCTGCTTTTTCTCCCATTTCAGACTTCGATGTGCCGAATTGAGAGCGAAGGTCCTGATGACTCCTTCGCTCAAAACAAATTGATACATTTCTGTTATTACTGATCAAATTAAAAACATGGTATATAATATATTCTGCTACTTGTAACCAACTGTTATTCTTCACTAAGTATTATGTTCTCTTATTTTTAGTTTTCCTTTTTTTTTGCAATTTTTTTTTCTTTTTTAGCGATTCAGCAATAAGCTCCGACCCTTGTGGCTGAAACTGAACTGTAAATGTTCTGTAATGTCAACTTCCCCATTTTGGGGGTGAGTTAGACCTCGCTCCTGGATACATTGGCGTAAAAAAAAATTTCGGAATGGAATCCTCACAACTCATCTGCGCCTCCCCCAGCGACATGTGTGGGCCTGAGGTTTGGCTGGGCGAACTCAGCATCCTTCCGCCCTGCCTCCGGCAACTCGACGCTTCCATCCTTAGGGTCTTCGGGTACGTTCCCCTACTTCCCACTTACTATCGTCAAGGCACAACCGAGAAACCGGCTAAAGGGTGCGGATGTTGAGATTCATTCACGGCAGACCGATCACCATACACATTCTGGCTGGTACTGCCAGATGACGAGAGAGGTATCCCACCCGACACAAGCGTTCTTCATATCACAATACTTGTTTTCATTATCTTTTCTTGCAGATGCTTGCAACATACGCAAGATGCCATTACCCTGCGAGCAGCCGCCTTTTATGTTTTTCTCTTATCTTTTTTTAATTTGTTTATCCCTGACTTGCTTTATATTTTTTTGCATTTTGTATATTATGTAAGCACTTGCATACTGCTTCCTAACACTGTATGCAGGGACACTGGAGGTCTAGATTCGTTCAAACTTAAATGTAGATTCGTTCTTTCAAAAAAATTAGAGTCCTTGCGAGAGCCTTGAAGGAGTAACCATCTGTTACTTATACCAGGGCGGGTAAGTGGTGGATACCTCCACTGACGCAATGGCAAGTGCTTCTCAAAGTTGTACTTTCTCAAGGGAATTGTGTTATACTAAGAGATGTGCAGACATACCTTTATGGAAATTAAACAATCCGACTTATAAAAATTTTCTAGAGGAATACTCAGGCAAAAGAATTCCCGCAATCAATTTAATAAGACAGATTTAGAGGAAGACGAATAAAACTTCATTTTTTATTTGAATTACCTGAACATTTCGCTATCTTTTTATAATTTTTTAATGTAACTGTTACTGCATAGTAATTTTTCAAAATAAACAATGTTTAGTATAAAAGATGTTCTTATTTTATACTCCATATTTTTTCCATATTTTACATTTTTTAGTCCATTTTATATGTACATATCTTGAATTTTTTAATACATATTTATCCGAGCCCTAATAATAACATTGAAAAATATAAATATAGTATAATAAATAAATAATTCCACCTAAATAATGTTTTTACTTATTGAAGAATTTCATAGCTGCTTATATATAACTGTCATATAAAATGACAACACCTGTTGAAAATAAAACAAACTTTTGATGAGTGATGACGTCACACGATTCAGTGGTTTTCGGGGATCTTGAAAAATAAAATTTTGACAATTATTTTAACTATTAAAACTAACTCTAAAAATAAAAATAAATATACAGTTATTTAATTAAGAAGGTTATTAATCATTAAAAAAAATGGACTGGATGGAATCGGTTGGATTTTTCAGGGCACTAAAGGTTAGGAAAGTGTTCTGAAATGTGCGGATATTTGGATACCCCGGTTATTAGCCGTGTCGCTGCATTAAACATGGATTGATGCTTGTCAGTTTGATATTAATTGATGTTAATTAATACCTCCCTAATTGCGAATAGCTCGTGTTTAGGGAGGGAGAATTATCATGAATTGTATACAAGGTTTCTGGGGGTAAAGTGAACAACTTCGGGAGGTGCTTCCACACGATGGTACGTGTAAAAAAGATGAATGTGTTTTTTCGAAATTCAAATTTTTTAAGGCGGTTTACGGGTAAAAACGTTGAATTGTTTAAATGGAAATAATAATTTTATTCATCGGTGGAAACATATATTTGTGTTGGGAAAAAAAGCATTGTAATTTCGAAAAAAGGTATTTATCTTTTTTACTTCTAACACCATGTAGAATCGCATTCCAAAATGTTTATTTTATTTTATTTGGAAAACCAATAGTTATAATAATTAATAATGTTTGATAAAATATGTGTAAATATTTAGCCATAATAGGTTTTCAATGACGTATATTAATTATTTAGTGAGTAGGTATAAAGAAAAATCGAGAAAAATAGTTAAATTAGGTTATGTGGATGGGATCGTAGAAGGAAGGGGAAAGGGATGGATCTATTCTGTGTAAATAGTAGTATATATGTGTAAATAGTAGTATGTATGTGTAAATGTTATTTATTTATTCATTTTAGGTTTAAATGTTAGGTAATGTGTTACATAAGTCGAATTCACTGTATGAAATGTTAAAGGTGTGTGAAGCGCGAGGAATGAATGTATTTTGTTTAGAGTAAGTGTTGCATAGAGGAATGTTAAATGCGTCGATTCGTCTGGTTTGTCTGATGGGCACTCTTAAAAGAATTCTTTCTAGTAATTCCGGGCAATCTATCAGAGAGGTAGCTATTTTTTGTTTGTTTGCGGACACCCTGTATTTGTATATTTTAATGTGAGAGGCTTGTGGAGGTTATTGGTTAACTACCACCTCTGCCACAGGTAAACCAAAGTGGTTCACTACATTTGGAGACTTAGCAGGGGTTCCCGGGTTCATGGATGTGTTTTAGCCAGGTTTTAGTGGCAGATGCATGGCGTGCTGGATCGAGAGAAACCGGTTGAGTTAGGCCTTTTGATACCTACCCACCCCTTGTACCATTTTCCAACCCTGAACTTACTCTCCTTTATTTTAATAAAGACTCCCTCCACCCAGCATCTCCTAGGTTATATTTTTATTTTATTTTATTTTTTTATTATTATTGTACAACAGAATAATTCCAATTACTGTACAATTTAGTTACCCTATCAGCATTTAGGCAAGTGACTCTTCAATAATGTTTTTAAGGCATATAAAGAACAGTCACTTACATCCAAATGGTTTGCAATTTCATTTAACAGCACCACTCCCCTCGTCATGCTATGTCAAGACGTCTGTTCTACCGTTCGGTACTTTAAATAAGTCATGATGTCGACTTCGGCTGTAGTGGTCTGGTACATATAAATCACAGCATCCCAAGAGAAATGGGCTATTTATGAAATTGTTCCAAATTTTGAAAGACAGAATAGCAAGACTTGCTTTCCTTCTAGTTTCTAGGCTCACAGAATCAGTTTCCTCAAGTAAGTCAATATGGTGCATGAACCTTGGATAAGTTCCATGCTTCCGCATATAAACATACCTGAGGAATTTCTTCTGGATTGGCTCTAACATATCAATGTACTTCTGGTGGTACGGTGCCCAAACATCGCTCGCGTACTCCAGCTTGCTTCTCAGTATGCCATCGAATAACGCTAGCATAGCTTCTTGGTTATCAAACTGCTTACAAGTCCTGATGATGAATCCAAGATGTTTGTAGGAAGACTGAGTGAGCTGCGATATATGGTAAGAGAATGTCAGTTCGGGATCAAAGACGACACCGAGATCCTTCGGGGATTTTACACGTGATAACGTTTCGCCTTTTATTTTATAATCGTAAATTATAATGTTTTTACAACGAGTGAAGGACATTGTGACACATTTCTTTGTGTTAAAATCTAATTTGTTTGCCAATGACCATTCAGATAGTGCATCCAGATCAGTTGATATTGGCCCTGAGGAAAATTATGTTCCTCAGGGCTTCCTGTGTGGAGGTAGTGTAAAAAAACCTTAAATAATTTCGGGAATACTACCATAATCATAGATATTCAAATTAATTATCAGACTTGTACAGAATAACAAATTGATTTATTATTGCAAAACAAAAATATATTTTCTACACGATTTTTTTTTCAAAAGCATATGATATTATGAAGTTTGTTTGAGGTAAAGGTATTTTTAGGTTTTTTAGGGCCGGTGAACCCGCTCAAAAATAAGAAGATCGAGAGATACGTAAATAGGAATGTTGGAGGGAGCGCGCTAATAGTAAAAATGATAATATTTGAGCGAAAATTGTGAAAATGTTTAATAAAATAGAGCAAACATCTCGTAGAGCAATCATCTAAAATAGCCTTTAAAGAAACACTGTGAATTTTTTCATACATAAAACTTGTAAAATAACTACATAAACGTGTTTATAATAATTTTCGGAGCATACTTCGCGATTTTTTTTCTATCGAGGGAATTTCATATAATATGGAAAACGTGTAGATATTATCTTCAAAAATAACACATATTTTATAAGAAAACTTAATGTATTTAAGGAAATATGTTACAAATCGGTAGAAATGCCTTAAAAATTTCATAATTTTTTTCAGTTTGTATTACTTGAGAGAGTTATATAATTTATATTCATGTTATTTAATTTCATGTTCCTCTATTTTGTTATATTCAGATTGAGGTGTGTACTGATTCAAAATTTTAAAGCACAATATAGCACGAACAGATAAGAAATTTACAGAATTGTACAATAATGATTGAGGTAGGTTTACCATGTCTTTTATTATATTCAGCTTCGTTGAATAGTAATTTCAATCTAGAGAACTATGAATTTAGAGAATGAATTTGAATGTAGAGAACTATGCTGAAAGTCATACCTACTCACTTTAGAGAAGTCTCACTCGCCAATAGAAGATACATTTCAGTTATAATCTCACTGATTTAAATCATAAACGATATGTACGATTCATTTTTAAGTAATCAAATTAATCTTAAGGCTGAAATTCACGAGAAACCTTGAGACCTTTTAGATTGACACTTACCGTAGTAATACTAGTTTTTTTTTTCAAATCAACCCCAAGAATGACTCGATTATACAATAAATATTGCGAACATGAATACTTGGATGCATTTTCAAATTCAATTTTTACCTTCAAAAGGAACTTGTACTTCTCCTCACTTAGAGCTATTATTTATTTTTATTTATTAATTTTCGGGAAATCGACAGTTTATATTTATTTCAGTTTGTACATAATATTAAATAGCCAAAATAAAACCAATTACGGATTTCCTCCTTGTGACTTTACTTCTACTGAGACAGCATAATAATAATAAGTAAATTAATTTTATATAAAGGAATATGAATCTAAAATTATATAAAACAAAAAATATGTATATGTATACTCAAAACATTTTTTTAAAATATAAAATGAAAAAAAAATACAAAACAAAAAATCTATCAAAACATTGGTAGCCATGGAGAGAGGTTGTACATATAAATCAAATCATAACAGAAATATTAACAATAAAAACATAACATTATTCAAGAACCATTAGAGAAACACCCTTTTATGGATCTTTTATATTCAGTAAGTTTGCAATTGAAAATGTCCACATTGGAAAATACGCTATTATAACTACTGCATAGTCGGTTCAGGCAAGAATTCTGCTTACAGTTTGTCTTGCATTGATCCACCCTGAACAGGACAGAAGAGCGTGTTGAACGTGCAGGTACATTGAATTGAATTATTGATTGTAATTATAATATATGTATAAATGTATATTTATGGTCATGTACATGTATGCATGTGTATGTATGTATGTGTGTGTGTTTGTGTGGAGTATGTGCACACGTATGCATATTTATGTGTGTACATGTACACGTAAATAACAATCGTCTCGATTTTAGCGATCGTACGAAAACCTATCTTGGGACCGCTGAGAGTGCACCAGCGCTATTGTGTTTCACTTCCAAATTACAGCCTTGTATTTGATGGGCAAGGCTTACTTCAAAAGATATTAAAAACATAAACAGGTTCCTGTAAGCGTGCACAGCATGTAAGGTAAGTGTGGCAGGTTGCACGCTCCTTAAAGATATTAACTTAGGAGGAAAGAGCATACCAATACGTTATTATGTAGCTATTTGGTCTGAACATAAAAAAGGTGTTTATGTGTTGGAGGACGTAAAATGCATTAATTCCACCACTTAAATCTACCTTGAAATCTACCACCAATTTTGTTAATATCACCGCGCGTAAACCTTCGTTTTAGTATCGAAATCAATTACCGAAAACACTCTGCTATATTGTTTAGCTTCACACACTATTATACGGAACACATAAATCATAATATCCTTTCACAGCCCCAATATAAAAGCAACCCCTCCCGAAAAAATAGCAGTCTGGCGGTAATATTTTTTGAATGCGATGCACACAGAGCCTGTTTCCTGTACTATATTGATTTCCGGTTGTGTTATAACCCTCCCCTCCTCTCCCCCTCTAGCTGGACGCCTCACCCTCCCACCTCCACACGCCACTCATATCACAACCCCCAGACCGAACTGAACCATTCATATCCCTTATATCTTTTCTTTCAGTCAGGAAATGAAGATTGCGAGGTACGCACTATGAAGTGGATATATTTCTATGACTAGGGGTTTGACAGCTCGAGGTGTAAAAACGTGTTATTACTCTCTCCCAATATTGAAACCAGAAAAATCCTTTTACCTTTCAAGTTCTTTCCGAAATAAAAATTGAAAGGGTTTTTTCTACTTGCTCCTGGCACAGGTATCTACGTATAAATATATCAAGTAAAATATATTTGATCTTTTATATTATTTCGAGTGACAGTATGACTGGAATTCAAAAGCTACGAAGCTCTTCTTCTGCTCTCTTATATTATAATTAGAAATGTATTTACAATACTTTTCTCCAGTTAAAGTGGATACCCATCAAAATAATTACGTATAATCCATCTAAATATACAATTATACCGGTTTTTTGTAAGTATATAACGGTAGACTTCCATTTTTTTCTGATCTGCTAAAATATGTTTGTCAATCCAAATTTTATAACAAAAACAAAATAAGGTGTCGCTTTTTACCTCTCACACAATACTTTAAATTATATAATAGATCTTTCTGTGTCAAGTTAAGTGAAAAAGATCACATAAGCATTCTTACATGTACGGTTTCAAACTGGTGAATCTCTCCTTTAGTTATCAGGCAATATTGTTAAGGGAACGTACCCATACTACGTGACCCGTTCAGGGGGGGGTTTCAAAATACCATGCTTGTTCACAATCAGCGGCGGGGGGCTTAGGTTTTTAGTCACCGGTTGGGGGGGCTGGTTAAAAATTGTAAAAAGTGGGTCATGTAGTATGGGTACGTTCCCTTAATAGAGGTGCACACTACTAAATATTCAGGTAGTGGATAAATCAAACAAATAAAGTATGTGTTTGTAAATATCAATTCACCCACTGAGTTTTGCAAAGAAACATAATAAATAAGAAAAAAATGTTTGCACTTTTTGGGATTCGAATCTGCTACCTCCTCTCAGGGGCATAGATCTCCACGCTATGGAGGTCATCAGTATTATTATTCTTATTATTATTTTTTTAAAAGAAAGACAAACATTCCCGAGTTACGAATAACCCAACAATGTTTGAAAACCTCCTACTACCACCACAGAAAGCCGAAAATGTTGCTTGTGTTGTGATGGAGGACAATCGAACACGCGACGCTCGGGTGGGACCCAAGCGCTATGCCCACTCAACCACTGACCACTAAACATTATTCTAACTAATTCATTACCACCCTTACGAATTGTTTATGTTTGGGACTACTAGAAAAAGCATTAATAGTCTTAGGCAATAATTACCAAAGTACGAACGTCTTACGTAATTATGGTTAAGTTCCCTTTTCTCTCAGAGCCATTGAATACGAAGTCATCCATAGACGGTTGACCAATTTTTGTTCTGCCGGCAAACCGTTAAAAGAAAGAGGTTCTTCCTATTTAGTCTTGAAAACCCAATTCGACTGGATCTTTCGTTAAGTACCCGCAGGAGTCCTTCAAGGCTCTCATCTGGTACCCTCAAGTGGGGGCTGTTAGTGACAAGTAAAGAAGTACCACCGCCTTAAAAGGATAGAGGTTTTACAAACTTCCCTTGGGCTGGAGGGCTGACAGAGTGCTTCCTTTGTAGTAAATAAACAATTAAATACAACTCACTTTTCAACTTTATATTTCACCCCAAAAAATAATCTGTTTAAAAGTTGATAACCGAGATTATCAGTTTTCCACAACCGCCGATAAAAACAAAAAAACACCAACTCAAGTAGGAAAATGAAAATTAATATGGATTTCGAAGAACAATTGAGTGTACGATATTTTTTGTTAGTCAGTCTTCAGCCAACCCAAATAAGCTCGATGGTTTGCCCACGTGAGTACATGAGGGGGCATACATTAATTACGTGAGCTCAAAGGGGGAGGGATGGGGGGGGGGGGTCCAGCAAAATCTGACGTTACTTGAAAAGAATATACGAAGTGGTCCAAATTTATCTCACCAAGGGGGAGGGGTCTAGATTGGAATAAAAACCGCTGACGTAATTAATATATGCCCCCTGATGCCGAATGAAATATCAAAATGACGCGACGCTTCTTGTGAATGTCTTGCCCATGTGTGGATGAATGTTCGATAAGGCAGACGTATATAAATAATTATATAAATATATATTATATAAATAATTTCGATCTGTTTGAAATACGAAAGACGGTTAAATTTGTTCACACAAAAATACTAAAATCACGATTAAAAAATAGGAGTGTGGGGGTAGGCGGGTTAAAATTTGGGGTTATAGGTATTTTTTGATACCAAATAAAAAAAAATACAAATTAAAAAAAAATTGTCAAAAAACAGATTTTTTTTATTGGGTAGGGACACTCTAATCACCTAGCGGTATGGAATATACTTTAAAACCTATTCTCATACCGACCAAATATACATAAAAAATTTCATAAAAATCGGTCAAGCCGTTTCGGAGGAGTGCGACCACAAACACCGTGACACGAGATTTTTATATATTAGAAGATAAAAATCTAAAAATGTTTGTATGTATGTATGTGTGCTATGCGTTGCTATATTAAGCATAGGAAATGTTTGAAACTTTCGAAATACTTTCTTTAAACCCCCGCGAAGGTTTCTGGATTATTACAACCACATGACAATACACCTGAAAAGTTTTTTAAGCATTACCTACAAAAACCCTTGCAAAACTATCAAAAATGTCAAAACTTGAGAATGACATTTTGCAAAACAATGATTATTAAATCAAAATTCTATTTTCGAACGTGTTTAAATTCACGGATTTATTTAAAGTACTCGCGTCATACTTTTAATCGAATCAAGAATTACAGATATTTAAAAAAGGTACCTATGTTAGTTACCAAAATTGATTGATTGTTCTTATTAGTGGAAACAATTAAAACAATTTCCTTATTAGTGGCATAGCAATGCGTGCCGAGAACTCGCTAGTTACTTATACATCTCATAAAAAAGCAATTTTATATAAAATTAAATATAAAAAGTTATTTTAGGATGTTTAAAAATTGAATTCATATTATGTAATTCGTTTTTCAATACTTAAGAGTTATTATCTTTTAAAAGCGATTAATCAACTTCGAAATAAATCGAATTATCAATATTTAAGATATTATGTACCGCCGCCCCGGGAATCATTTATTAACTTTTAACTTTAACTTTAGGGCGCACAGTTTACACCCACGCTGTGCAAGCGGGTTCCCCACAGAGCATCGGACCATCCCATTGGATAACCAACACCTCTCCGACAGGTTTCTTCAAGTGGTTCGCTACGTTTGTTGACTTAGCAGGGGTGCCCGGGTTCATGGGGTGAGGTTTGTTCAGGTCCTGGCGGCGGATGCGTCTGCCCACCTGCTGCGAGGTGGGCGGATCGAGAGAGACTGGGTGACGGAGGTCTCTTGACCTTTCCAACCAGACCCTCTTGACCCATCGGCTTGGGCCGCAGTTGGAGGAATGGATTCATACGTCTTAACACTAACACACAATAACCCCAAGATTGCTACCCACCCTGCCACCTTTTTCCTTCTCAGAACTTTCTATCCTTCCCTTCCTTAAAAAGACCCTCCACGAAGCATCCCCTAAGATGACATAGGCCCCGAGGGAAATTATTTTCCGTGTGTAGCTAATGTAAAAAAACTATCATTAAAACTGAAATCTTTGTGAAATACCTTTAAACTATGGCGATTAAAACTTTTATCCACCTCTTTGATTAAGGAATTTAGACGATTTCCCCACGTATTACGGGTATCTTCAGACTGGTGCATTCCGTAGAATAATACATTTCAAACAAACTTTACATATATTATTTTAACTAGCTTTTTCCCTTTTTATTAGGGGGGTTTCCACTCCGCCTCCTCCACCCCCCCTCCCTCCCCCCCACCCCCTCCTCCCACTTCACCCCCCTCTCCCCCATCTCTCCTCCCACCCTCCCTCCCCACCTCCTTCCCTCCCCCCTTCCCTCTCTCTCTCCCCCCTCCCCCTCGCCCCTCTCCCCTCTAACTCCTCACCCCCATTACCATTCCCCTCCCCCCTCCCGCATTTATTTGAAGAACTCCCCTAATAATGTGAATCAAATAAAAAATTATAATTATTTTACTAATCGTCCCACCTATTGCAATTCTTTTCATATATATTTCATAATGCCAGAGCTCTTAGCTGTAGCCTTTGTGTTATTCTGATGCATGAGCTATATTATTGTAAAGTTTCATTAAAACTATCTCTGATCTAATATGCATTTTCAAAATTATCAACAGTATTACTGACACACCTGCTTTGTTACAACTCATCCAGTTCAACATTCCTTCCCGTAGACTCCGAAATAATGAATTGCTGTTCCTCAATCGACATTCTACTAATTATGGATATCATTCTCCTTTATCCAGAATGTCGAGACTTGTCAACACAAACTTTCGGCAGTTGTTACGGTATGTGGTTTTTTAAAGTCTTTTTAAATCCATCTTCAAGCTACTTGTAGTTATCTTCTCTATGTATTTTTATATTATATGTATTTTGTCAATGCTCTTCATCTATATGTAATCTCCTTTCATTGTGATCTCTCTTTTTTCTTTTCTGTTCGTGTTATTGTTATATTGTTAATTGGACTATTTGTCCGTAAATAAAAAAAAATTAAAAAATAATAATAATAATAAAATAAATAAAAAAATCCATTCAGTAGGTGAAAGAGCAACAAACATACACACATCCTTACATCCATTCAAACTTTCACCATTGTATTTTAGGATAATTCAGTATTAGTAGGATAGGATATCCGCAAAAGTGGAACAAAGTTTTAAAGTTTTTAAAATCAAACATTTAACAAAAGAACTTAGCAATTATACCTCAGATAAGATAGCAGAATTGAAGCTTTGCGATGACTTCCCTCTGCTTTAGCGTCGACTTGTCAGTGCCTAGATTGGCCCTTATCTGCGAGTGTTTATTGCTTCAGCGGGTCCATTGCTAAATGCTTTTAGGCTAAAACAGTTTTCTGTATTGTTATTATCATTCCTCCCCTCCGGGGCATGAAACTCCGGTTGTATATCAAGGCACAGATGCGTACCGTACCTACGGAACTACCCTCAGAAGAAGGCAACATTCGGGAAGATCCGAAGCTCACGCAACTTAGTTTTATGCGAACAGGAGATCGTTGCCTTGCATAACAAGGTTCTATCTGCCATTTGTATGAAATTCAGATATTGAAGTTAAAAGTTTGAATCGCGAATAAAACATTAAAACGCGAAGTTAACTAAATTGTGAATGATATAATGAACACACCGTAATTGAATTTAACTTAGTTCTATCTGAAAAGATACATAAAAAAATAAATTTTTCACGAAAAATTGAAAAATGAAGAATGTACTGAATTTTCTTGATGTTTGAGAAGATTCTACGCAAAAAACAAGTGGAATTTAAAACAACTTATGCAAAAAAAAATACAGTTAGAACCTTGTTGCATTGAAAATCAGTTTGACTAAGAGCAACAGGAGCAACATCTGACTGTTAATTTTTTTTCTGCATATAATCAAGTGAAAAATACGTGATGAGTAACCGCTTTTGTCACAAATGTATCAATCAATGTTATCATTAAAGTTTCAGACAATTGTCATATGGAACCTTTTTAAAATATTTGATATATGGCAGATGGAACCTTATTAAAATATTTGATATACGGCAGATAGAAATTAATTGCCGTAAAGTTTGCAAATGGGAACTTGTAACCCTTTTTTTAAAAAACAGAACTATGTTTTTCTTAAGTTGCAAATGGAATAATGTTGCACTAATCAACGAAAGAATTTTTAATGGAACTTTATTGCATATTTATCTGCAAACTTTCACAGAAGTTGTTTGATTATAATATAAAGGGGTTTAAAGGGAGAAAAAAAATTCGAGTGCAGTTAACACGCGGTAGAAGCGAAACTTTACCAAAAGAATGTCAACCAATGAAGAACCAAGGAGCCTTGAAAAGTGAGGTCATAATCAAAGCGGCCAATGACCTAGTGTCATTTCCGTTTTATATCTCAACCAATAGGAGCCTTATTAGGAGTTTGATGCTTCGCAGGTGCTGTAAGTGTCATTTCATATGAATTCCAAAACACAACGGGGCTATAGAAGTTTCACTTTAAAAAATTCTAAGAAACTTTGTTAAAAAAAGTCAATTTTGGCTAAAATGTCAGAGAGAACCTTTTTGTTCCAAGGGAACGAGATATTGTCTTCTGAATGGGAGGTTTTGCCATTTTTCATCATCTTTATGGAGCACTGCTATTTATCGGATGAATCGAATTTAAGTTGTGGCAACACCGAAGTGGTTGTACGCTGTGGTACAAGACATACCTAAACCTAAACATCTTAAATTATTATTTCGGAAAAGATGTTTTCGTTTGGAAAATAAGGCCTCTTTACTAAACAGGGTTAACTATGAAAACAAATTTGAACAATTTGTAATTTTATTTTGTTGGATAATGGAGTGTCTAGAGAAGAAGTTAGGGCGCCAAACTTATAGATGGCATGATCAAGTAAGTCGAGTCAAAAGTCGGCACAACAAACAATAATATAAAAGCAAATGTTTTTTTTTTCATTTCTTTTATAAGAATACCAAGAGTACCAACTGCTCCCGTCTGGAGCCAGTTGGGGTATGTTTTGAGGCTGAAGGTAGTGGGGAGGGGAAGGAGATGGGGAAAAGGAAGATGGGAAAGTACCTGGCTATTCAAATCTGGTCACCAAACACGGCTAAAGCCATTTCAAGCTAAGTTTCAATTCTTAATGGTAGTCTTACACCAGGGAGATACTGAGAGTGTCTTTCACTGTGGAATTTGCCGCAAACATAATACAAATTTTTTTAAATTTATTAATTACGAAATACGATAAATAAATCAAATAAAATTAATTTTCGCACGCCAGGTTCGAACTCGCGACCTTCGGTGCGAGTCAAGAGTCCTATCCTTCGACCACGGAAGATGTATAAATGTTAATTTTAGTACCATCTACGCGTTGAGTTTGGCGATGAAAAAATGGCCTTTTGACTTTGGTTAACCTTTGTTGAAGGCGGGAATAAAGATGTTGCTGATAAAAATGGTTTAGAATACCAAAATTATATTAAAAATGGGCTTTATTCAGGAATGTGGGAAGTTAGTGCAATCCCACACATCCCGTACAGAGTTAAGTTCATAGTTACACAAAGGGATTCAAGTAAGAAGGTTAATAAAATTCTAAAGAAAAGAGAGTAGTATCTATAAGAGAATAAATGTACATTATGTAGGTACAATGTGAAATAAAGAAATTTAAAAAATACTTAAAATCATTTATTGGTCGCTTATTGGTTCATTGAATCGAAAATTCTTAGTTGATCCAATTTTCTTCAATGTTCGATCCCGAAGTCTGACGAGATTCAATGAAACGACATTTCTGAAGTATTTTATCCTTCCCCAGTCCTTCAACCCTGGTTGTCATTGGAGCTGCAAATCCAGAAACTCGCCCATCCGTAAACATCGAGATGGCACTGCAATGCCTGGGAAGTCCGAAGATCATACGGTGTGCATTGTTGTATTGCACCCGAAGCCCTCCCATGGTTTTCTTTATCAAATTGGCCTTGAGCTTGCATGGGTACAAGGAAGCCAAAATAAAATAAAATAGCTTCCTTTTCACCTGGAGACTGCAGAGCCGAATTTTTGTATTAAGCATGTTACATTTTATGCTCATTGCTATTCGATATCTTCTTCTGATTATGTTACCCAAATATTTTGGTACTGACACTTTTTTCAGAAGCTCACCGATCAAAAGGGCTAAGGGAATGTTTTTGAATCTTCCCCGTGTTTGATTAACAAACAGTGCTAATTTTCGCAATATTCACGTTAGTTTCCTGCGCAAATTCTTTGTAAGTCATGGAGAATTCGTAGTCCTCTTATTAAAAGTGCCATCAGAACCATTTCGTCTGCATAGCTCACATTGTTGTTGCATTGTCCTCCAATGTAGCAGCTTACCCAAATATTTTTTTTTATCTACGAGTTAAACAATGCTGAGGTAGGTAAGTGACAGTCCATCAGGATTAATGAAGTACGGATATCAACTCTGATGGCTTTAAAACACATGAGTACAATAGAGATCCTTTAGAAAAGTTTCCAACAGTTATTTAACCGTTGATTTACAACCGTTCAACTGAGAAGATCCGAAGATAAAGCAAGGCATACGAAGGTGTTAGTTTGGAATAAAAAAGGGACCACTTAATTGTTTGTCCATATAGAGTGGATGAACCTTACAAGAAATGCGAAAAAAATATATCACTAGATGTCGCAGAGAGTAGATGACAGGACGAATCCTTAAGACGATCAAGTGAAAAAAAAAACGTTAAATTTATTTGTATATTTTAGTGATTACAGCTTTTTTAAAAACATAGAAGGGATAAAAAATACCCCCCTTCCTTCTAGAATATGGTGCACCCCATTCAAGCCAGCCCTCTCTTACGCCATACTTACCTGCGCAATCACCCCCTAGCAACCCACCCTTCTAACCACCCACCCACCCTTCTACCCCTCCCTATCGCATGAATATTAAAGAAAAATGAAAAAAGCTCAGATAGCGAAGGTATGTGTAAGTTCATTTAACTTTCGTTATCAAATTAAAGATGTAAAAAAAGTAACTGTGATTCAAGTTAATGTTTTGTTACGCCGTGAATCTAAAAGAAATTATATTTTACACTACTTATTATTACCAGATTTAAATGTCCGGGTTAAATTTTCCCCCCCAAAAAAAAAAAAAAAAAAAAAAAAAAAAAAAAAAAAAAAAAAAAAAAAAAAAAAAAAAAAAAAAAAGGAAAAACTAAACCCTTTCATACACTTCCCCAAATGATCATCTAGTGAATCCACGTTATGCAATTGCACTATATAAGTATTATAAATACAAAACAATACAAGAACAACATGTCAACCTACTAGAGACCAAATGGGAATATAATTCACCGACTCCAGATATTTTCATATCAGAGGGTTCGGCTCTGTGGCATTTCTAATTGAACCTATAAATCCTACTGATCCCTCAATATAAATATTTAAAAAATCTTATTAAAAAATGTGTTTCTTTTTATGTTTATATTACTTATTTTATTTTATCTTATTTTATTACTTATTATTATTTACTACTTATTATTCATTCAAGAATTACTGCTTATTACGGAAGATTTTTTTCAATGTAGATGAGTGTTTCAGGCTGAAAATTATTTCTTATAATAATTTTTAACCTTTGTGCTACGCATAAAAATCTTGTATTAAACGTTGGTTTATCAATTAAAAATAATATTTAATATTTGACAAGTTAAAGTATTTCACCAAAAAGTTGGTTGTTTTCAGGTGGAAAAATGTAATAAGCAGTAATTGTTGAGTGGAATACTAGTATATATTGAATTATTTGGCGGGTATTAAATAAGTCGACATAGCTCAGTGGTAGAGCACCTGACCGGCAATCAAAAGGACACGTGTTCAAGTCCCGTTGGCGGCATGTATCTTTTCTCGGAAGATTTTTTCAATGTAGATGAGTGTAATTATTGCTTACAATAATTACTACCACTCCCTTAAGCCCGATAAAATACCCCATTTGCGGATGCCGTAGATCTATTGGCTCAATGGCAGTTGGGACTTATATGTAGTATTCAAATTTAAGTATATTAATAATGATAATTTCCCAATCTAAAGAACTGTCCCTTTTACTTTCTGACATTTATGTTGGATATTTTTTTAAAGAACAAATTTTAATTTTTTTTCGCTATAAACTCACTTGAATATAAATTCTTGCAATTATTGAAAAACATTTAAAACTACTAACTGCTCATCGTTTTAGGCATTCATGAATAATAATATTAAAAATCTGTTCCTCGTAACTTGAATAACAGGAAAATGCATTAATAATACCGAGTGTACAAATAAATCATGCTCTCAGTCACAACACTTTCATTAAAAATATAAATATGGATTCGATGCGTTGGAGCGACACAGTATTTCAATTAAAATTTATCGTAGGATTTAGCCTCGCTCATCCCTTGAATTATTCCACCCGTAAATGGACAACCCCAACCCTCCAATGAATACTACAGGATGTTACACTGGCAACATATCATTACACGAGTTCAAGATAGAATGAAGTCTGAAAAACAACTGAATTATTACTTGTACCATCAAGAAGTAGATAACTCTAGTCTAACCGAGACGTGCGCACTGCGCGTTAACCATCTTCGCTATTGCCGCCTTCTGTTAAACCGTCATATTTGTCAATCTCATATTTAAAATTTCAGAATTAACAATATTTAACTAATTATTTTTCCTTATTAATATTATGTAACTAGCTGGTCCAGGCATGCGCTGCTACGCCATTTAATAAAGAAATTGTTTCTCCCTGAGTGTCCTTTCCCATTCGTCCCGTTCCCCTTCCGCATCCCCATCATCTCCTGCGTCCTCTCGCGTTCCCACTCCGTCACCTCCACCCTCCCTCTCCCCACTCCACTCCCCCCCCTCTTCCTCCGTCTCCCTCTCTCCTTCCCCTCCCGCGTTCCCCTTCCACCTTCCCCGCCTTCCCTCTTCCCTTTCCGGTCCCTGGTCCCGCCTACCCTCCTCCCGCTTTCCATATATTCAATCCCAGTACATTCAGTTTTTAAACCGCCCGCGTGCCACCTTTTACAATTTTTATACAAATTTCCAATTTTTTATGTATATTAAATTTGGTATCTAACATAGGTACCTATTTAAAATATCTAAAATTTTTGATTCGATTTAAACTATTAGGGGAGTACCTACTTTAAATAAATGTATCAACTTAAAGATTTTCAAAAATAGAATTGTTTTGCAAAATGTTATTCTCAAGCACGCGAAGTGTCAAACGTGCGATAGTCTTTAGGTTTTCTGAAATTATCCAATTTTCTGCGCAATTTTCTTAATTTTTCTCTCCGTAAGAACCATCCTCGTACTTCAAGGAATATTCTAAAAAATGAGTTAGCGAAATCGGTTCAGCTGCTCTCGAGATTTGCGCTTAGCAACACATTTAGCGATTCATTTTTATATATAAGAATACGAATTTACTAATTTACATTATTCGATGTTTTTTTTACGTTGTCGTTTGGTTATGCACTTACTTATTATGTTTTTTTCATTTCATATCAATTTTTATTAATCTCTATATGTAAAAGTTGTACAAATATCAAGTGATATGACTGGGATTGTACTACCCTCCCAGTTGTGCTGGATTAAAAACTTAAAATACGTAAATTGTATATAGAAAAACTGGCTGAATTAGGATTCTCCATGAGACTACTCACCTTTTTTGCTAGCTATCATGCAGACAGGAAACAGTTTGTGTCTCATGGACTATTCCAGTCTATTATATTTTATTTACGATCAGGAGTACCCCAAGGTTCTAATTTAGGCCAACTCCTTTTTTCAATATTTATTAATGATATTTCAGAAATAATTCTGCACTATAGGTTTCTTCTTTTTGCTGATGACCTAAAACTATTCTTAGAAATAATAACCCTAGAAGAGTGTAATCGACTCCAGTCAGATATTGATAGAATTATTGACTGGAGTAAAATAAATCGGATTGAGTTCAATATATCTAAATGTTTAGTTTTGTCATTCACTAAGGCGTGTCATACCTGGTATTACCGGTATACGATGGACGCCCGAATTCTAAAACGTGTCTCCACCATGAAGGATCTTGGAATCATGTTTGATAGAAGGCTGACATTTCATACTCATATTCAGATGGCTTGTACACTTCATTGAGAAAGCTGGGCTTTGTTCTGCGTACTGCAAGGAACTTTAGAGACACCCGGGTTCTCATAATTTTATTCAATTCCTTAGTGAGGAGTAGACTTGACGGTGGGTCGGTAATTTGGAATACACACCAAGTAAAATATTCCCACATGTTGGAGAGAGTTCAGAAGAAATTTCTGAGATTTCTGTACATGAGGGAGTACAGCTATTACCCATGGCTCTATCCTACCGACTTTCTTTTGGGTATGCTCGGAATGAACCATCTACGGGTTAGAAGGGATGTACATATTGCTACGCATTTCTTCAGATTGATTCGCGGATTGTTTGAAAACTCAGCTATCATTGAAAGCATTCATTTCTATATACCCGATGGGTATATTCGCCACCGACAACATAGGCTGTTCTATCTTCCGGCCTGCAGGACTAATTTGCCAATGGTCATGCTGGTCGGGAGAGCACTCTTGCTGTTAAGATGAATATATACGTGAAATCCTATTTAGATACTATTTTGATTAATCTTTACGACGAATTGGCTTACAGTATGAACATCAAAAAATATGGTACGGATAAATCGAAGCTTTTACTAGCTTTTCTATGTATTGGAATTACAATAAAATTATTGTAATGTAGAGTAATTAAGTATTTCATATGGAAAGAATACGATAGATGGCGGTAAGCATGTAGCTTGCACCATAGCTCGCCAGATGGCATTGGCGTATAAGAAGCAGTATCAGAGATATACTTTACGAGCTCCCCTGGCAAGGCTCCAGAGATTTACCTACCCCCGAATAGTAAACAGTCGTAGCTATCCAGCTAGGTTATTCAAGTAATAAACACATTTATATTAAAAGAACCGTTATTAATAATTACTATCTGCCGAGGAAAGGGCAGACATAACACGTAACAAAAAATATAAGCGTAAACCACCAAAAAAATGTTTTTTCATGACTTAAATATGAAGTAATAGAAGAAACAATTTTTAAAAAATATTCCTTTATGGCTAAGACTATTTTTGAGGTTTTTTATGTTCTAACTTTTTTTCGTTCTTATAAAATTATGCACAAAATAAATAAAAACCACTTTTTCGCTTACTAGCCTCGTGCAAAAAGATGCTCGATTTTAAAATTTTGCAGGCATGAGATTCGAAATATTTCTAGCGTTTATATTCCTCTTAAACAGAATTAATTCGGATATCGACATATTTAGCATTAGTAAAGATAACTTTAAAAGACAAGCTCTATTAATGATTGTATAGTTTGTGTTCAATGTAGCACAAATGTACAAATAATTATAATTTTGTAATGTTTTTGAAATGATAAAATTGAATTGAATTGAAAACCAATACATAATTTTTAGATCACCAAACTAGGCACATCGAACACCATACTGAGGCGGTCAGTAGTTTTACTATTGACAATGGTTCAAAATATGAAACAAATCAGTTCCTTTATTGCTTTCATGTATGATTTATTCGTATATCATTTGAACCAAAAAAATAATATATGTTTTTGTAAGTACTGTCGTCATGTTTTCCATTTTCATAAAATAACTCATTATCCCTTAATTGAACTTATTCATATCTATGTAGAAATATGATAGAAATTTTGATAAACGTTTATTTTTAGGTAGATAGATACATCGTCTATTGTCTAGTTAGGCAATTTATTTCAACTCCAATTTTATAAATGAGAAACAAAATGTAATTTAGCTTTGGAACATTCTGTATTTTTCACGTTTTGACTGGATAAATCCCCGCTTCTCTCAAAAAATCGTTTTATTTGACAGTATGCAGATTATAACACCTTCAAAACGGGTCGTAATATTTATTTAAAAATCCATTTAAACGCGAAAATTGCTTTTATCTCGTACCCTTTAAAGGGTTTAGAGATCAGTCGGGCCTTGAAGCGCATAAACATAATTCTGAACGTTGCGACACGAATCCCGTCATTGTTCTCAATTAGCTCAGTAAAACATAAAAAAGTAAAGCATTCAGTTCATTAGGGCCATCGTTATCAAAATCTGTGAAAGAATCTGAGAGATATTTATTTGTGTGTTTTATTGTTGCAGCCTTTTGCCCCTGGATATGCAGGTTATAAAAATAATACTGAATATATATCCTTTACAAATTTAAATAACCCTGTATTATTATTTCTATTTTGGTACTGACAATTCGTGGTGAAATTCCATTATAATTGATCTATCTATCTATATAAATAAAAATGAATCGCCTAAATATAAATACATTGTACGCGCATAACTTCCGAACGACTTTACCTATTTCTTTCAAACATTTCATTTCTAGTTCCGTTTTGTGTTTCGTTTAAATGTATTAGTATTATCTAGGTATAACCATAACTGATTATAAGTTATTAAAAAAATGTTACAAAAGAGCGAAAATAAACATATTTATTTGCAGCCAATTTATAATTGGGTAAGTAGTATGTGAACCATGTTCTGCTTTCGCAGCCAACGAGTCTGTTTTATGTATATTCATTTGTACATCTATACCAATATTATAAATGCGAAAGTGCGTGTGTTTGTTTGTTGCGCTTTCACGCCTTAACCAATAAACTAAGGGTCGACCGAGACAGGTTTTTCGTTCTCGGCCGAGACCGAGACCGAGGCTGAGAATAAATTAAAATCTCGGCCGAGACCGAGAATAGAATTGAGAAAAAAGTGAAAAAGCGCTATTTTTTCATAGTATAGCAACAATAAAAAGTTATACCTACTTAGTAAACACATTAAATCGAAATAACACACCCTAACAAACCCTAAGAGACCTATCACAATCGACAGCTCTCTCACGCACTGACACCAAGTGACGAATGTGGACACGCGCGGTAGATTTGAATCCCATTATCCTATACCGTACCTACTTACAACGGTCTCGGTTATGGCCGAGAATCTCGGCGATTTTTCGCCGAGAACCGAGACAGAGTTCTCGGTTGAATTTGTAGCCGAGAATGCCGAGACCGAGACCGAGACTGAGATCTCGGTCGACCCTTACAATAAACAGATTTAAAAAAAATTCAACTACAGAAAGTCACATTATATGCGAGTAAAATAGGCTGTGTATAATGGCAAGCTCTGGCGTTATGAAATTATAAATATTAATATATTATATTTATTATCCGTTTTCTGTCCCTAACAAAAGCGAGTTATTGATAACGTGAGACGAAAAGCACAACAAATCGTTTTCGTGGAAACGTGCTGACATATTTACGGGAAATTTTATTTCAGGCGTGAGTGTAGTTAAGGGAACGTACCCTTACTACGTGACCAACTTTTTGCAATTTTTAACCCCCCCCCCCGGTGACCAAAAACCTAAAGCCGCCGCCGCTCGTTTGTACCAAGCGTGACATTTTGAAGACCCCCCCCCCCAAACGTGTCACGTAGTATGGGTACGTTCCCTAATATCTATCTTTATAAATAAAAATGAATAACTTCCGAACGACTGCGCCAAATAGCATTTTTTTGTGTTCGTTATTGTCAGGACAAGGTTTATATAAAACGGTTCCATGAAAACATACACCAAATTTCACCAACATTCACCAAAATTAGGAATGCCATAGTCTCACTGGCTCCAGACGGTTGGGAGCAGTTTGGGACTTGAGTTATGATAAAAGTTTTAAAAAACAAAAATAAAAATGTAAAAAAAATTATATCATACGATTTTTGTAATTTGTTCGCTGGTGTACAGTATTTGTAGGTTTAGTCGGATTACTTGAAATGACGTGACTAGATCTGAATAGCCAGGTACGTTTTCCACATCTCCTTCCCCTCCCAACTACCCTCAGTATCACACCATACCAAAATTGGGGATGCCATTGCACTCACTGGCTCGAGACGGTTGAGAGCAGTTGGGACTCTAGTGTAATTTTCAGATTAAAAAGTTATACGCACATAGGAATTTTTACGGTTTTTTTGTTAAACTGACTGCACGTATAAGTATGTCGTATTTTGTATTGCCGCATGCTTCTTCGGAGAGTCGAAATTATTGTTAGTAAAAATATTTTTACAGCGGATTTTCACTCAAGATGCCTTCAGATCAGAGGCGTAGCGTGGGGGGGGGGAGGGGGGGGCGGCCCGCCCCGGGCGGCACTTTTAAGGGGGGCGGCAAATTGTCACAATAAATAATAATATTATCTTGGAAAAATTTAAACCATTTCAAATCATTATTTAAAAATGTTATACGATACTTTCGTTTACGAATCCAACAATTTTTATTATTATTTATTAAAAATATCAATAATTATATTTTTTTAAGCTGCAAATTTAGCAATTCGTAGGAAAACCGTACGCATGTTGTTATAGTAATACTAATTAAAGCTGATAACTCGCAAACAGATTCACTCTTAATTAAAACCAGAATTGTGTTCAGAATGTATTAAAGAATTAATTTCATTTATGTATTCATCTGCTGATACATTTCGAAAGAGACCACTATTTTATTCGAAGTGCAGTTATAAAATTCTAGTTGCAGACTATGTATGTGCTGCCAATATCAAAGAGAAACCATTTTCATATTCTGAGTGTAGTTTAAATTTGCCAAATATCGATTTAATTTAACCCGTCTAATCACAGGAGACACAAACTGTCCCACATATTTAATTTTAAAATTAAATTGTGAAATTATGTCCCACACATTAAATTAAAATAAATTTGTGATTGCGATAAATAGTTAAGATACAGTTTTATTACAATTTTAAAAAAAGAACTTTATTTAAAATTTTAAGTTTATTCTATTAAGTACTTTAATTCGAATATTCACAGGCGTGTATTTTTGAGCCAATCCACATTTTCAATATCAGTGTTAAACCAGTTTTCAGAATGTAAAATTCCTTTTGAGGATTCATCTGCTGACACGATTCAAAGGAAAATATTATCTTATTCGAAGTTCAGTTATAAAATTCTAGTTGCAGACTCTGTATCCTATACCTGCTGCCAGAATCAGAGAAAAACCATTATCATGTTCTGAGTGTACTTTTAATTCGCCGCATACAGACTTAATTCAAACCCATTTTGTGTTCAGAACGTAAATTTCCTGTTGTGGATTCATCTGTATGTTGACACATTTCAAAGGAAAACATCCTCTTATTTGAAGTTAAGTTATAATATTGTGTATGCTGCAAGAATCAAAGTAAAACCATTTTCATGTTCTGAGTGTAGTTTAAATTCGCTAGGTACAGATTTAATTTAAACCAGTACAGAATGTAAAATTCCAGTTGGATTCATCTGCTGACACATTTCAAAGGAAAGCATTCCGTTATTCGATGTGCAGTTATAAAATTCTATTTGCAAACTATTTATTTAATGCCAGAATCAAAGTAAAACCATTTTCATGTTCTGAGTGTAGATTTAATTCACCGCATTTAAACTGGTTTTGTGTTCAGAATACAACGATAAATTAAATAACGAGTTGCAGATTCATCGTGCATCGAGTGAAGTTTTACATTTGAGTTACATAATGCTGTAAAATTCTGAGAAATTATTTATTGCGTGTGTAACTATTATTTGGGGACCTTAACGCAGTATCAATAAATGAACCTTGGAGTAGAATTTATAAACACGATTTTAATTGAAAGAATACCCGTCAAATGTGATTTTTTTTAAATCCGGCTCGTATATAATTAGGTCGTAATACAAAAATGGGATTTCCGAATATAACCCCACCCCCCATCCCGCCACCGCTTGAAGTACCCAAATATTGACCGGTCAGTGGTTGAGTGGGCATAGCGCTTGGGTCCCACCCGAGTGTCGCGTGTTCGATTCCTCGGCTAGCTAAGTCCTCCACCACAACACAAGCAACATTTTCGACTTTCTGTGGTGGTAGTAGGAGATTTTCAAACATTGTTGGGTTATTCGTAACCCGGGAATGTTTGTCTTTCTTTTTAAAATTAAAAAAAAAAAAAGTCTGCGGCGAAATTTTCCTACACCACGATGTTCTGAGTGTAGTTTTGATTCACCACATACAGATTTAATTAAAACCAGTTTCGTGTTCTGAATGTAAGTGCCGGCAGAATCAAAGAAAAACCCTTTTCATGTTCTGAGTGTAGTTTCAATTCACTGCATACAGATTTAATTATAACCATCCTTGTGTTCAGAATGTAAGTGCCGCTAGAATCAAAGAAAAACCATCTTTTTGTTCTGAGTGTAGTTTTGATACACCGCATATTGGGTTTAATTTAAACCAGTTTTGTGTAGAATCAATAAATTTGTAGTAGAATTTATAAGCATGATTTTATTGATAGAGTACTCGGCACATGGAATTATAAAAATCGGCGTGAAAAAATAGAAAATATCTACCCCCCCCCCTTTACATACTTACTTGAAGAAAAAATATTCTAAAGGATCAGGCCGGACCAATTGTCGCCGGATCAACTGTCCGCCGGATCAACTGTCCGCCGGATCAAGTGTCGGCCGGATCAGATGTCGGCCGTATCAAATGTCGCCGGACCAACTGTCGCCGGACCAAATGTCGCCGGATCAAATGTCGCGTCACCGTATAAAACTACTGGTGAGCTCTGGCATTATGAAATTTGTATAAAAAAATTGCAATAGGTGGCACGCGAGCTGTTTGAAAACTGGATGTACCGGGACTGAATGTATGGAATGCGGGAGGTGGGAGGGTAACTCGGGTAGGGAGTTCGTGGAACGAGTGAAGGGGGGGAGTGGAGTGGGGAGAGGGAAGGTGGAGGAGGCAGAGTGGGAACGCGAGACGGGAAGGGGACGCGGGAGAGGATGGGGAGACGGAAGGGGATGCGGAAGGGGAACGGGACGAATGGGAAAGGACACGCAGGGAGAAAAAATTTCATTATTAAATGGCATTGCAACGCATGCCGGGTACCAGCTAGTGGTATATAAAATACTATCCATTTACAAAATAATAACCCACACTAAAATTGAAAATGTAATATCGCTTACAAATTAAACTAGGTACATTTCCATGCAACATTTTAAACTGCATTATTAAAATTAGTACCTGATCCGTTTCATAGTAAAATCATGCACTCGTAATTCGGTTCTGGAAAGCATATTACGATGCATTTGATAGCATTGAATATTGATATCCGGGCGCAATGCATAATGGTCGGTTTGTGAAAGGGCCCGCCACTCTCCGCTCTCCTGTCGGTATTATTTTGCGCCACTAACAAAAGCCGGTTGAATTTATTTTTTTGGTAATTCGCCATCGCACAATGGGGTTTATATTCCGCACTAAAAAGTACGTAACAGGAGCTTTGATGGCTTAAAGAGGAAGTGATATTTTTAAAAAACTGTCAATGGCATGGATATATTTTTTATTCGAAATTTTGCTAAAAATAAAAATGCGTGGATATCTGATTCGAACAGATAATTGAATGAATGATTTTAATCCAGGTGTTTTTCAGCAGTTCTACGTTTAGTATTTGGCGTCGCGAAACTGTGACTCCACCATAAATTGGCGTTAAGTGCTACAGAGCAAAGCTTATGCAACCCTCGAAGGACCAGTCCCGAAACTACGTGATCGCTAAGTTATACGGGACGATTAAACAGCATACACTCGCAAAATCTGATGGATGGTCAGTCGATAGTTCAGATCTGTGTTTTTGGAAAATTAGATAAGCCCAGATTGGAAAAAGAAAAATAGGACTCACAGTTGTAGATGGGGCCGCACTGAACTCCACTTTGTGGTGTACACTTCACAATGTTTAAATTTAAAAATGGTAATATTCTTAAAACAAGAGGTTATGACACATAGGTCTGAGATGTTAATTTGTACTGAACAGCAAAGCACACTGTCACGTCTCCAAAGTTGAGTACTTTTTCTTGTAACAATTTTTCGTGGTGACATTTAGGAAGGAAAAATTAGGAAGGTGGGATAACTTCAGGATTTTGACATATGCTACCCACCAAGTCTGCAAATGCAATACCCAACTAATCCCAATATAATATTGCGCGAATAGTATTTTTTTGTTAATTTTCTTGGTCAAAGTAAATAATACTTCTAGGGGAGAAGTATCACTTGCTCCAATTGGTATTGAAAGGCATGATAGAGGGTCGCCGAGGGCCTAGTAGGAGACAAATGTCTTGGCTGCGAAATGTACGAGAGTGGACCGGCATTAGAAGTGTGGAGGAGCTATTCCGGGCAGCGAAAGACAGAGAGAAATTTTCCAGAGTGATCGCCAACGTTGGGGGGACCTGATAGGGCACACGAAGAAGTAGAAAATAAAAAACTTGCGCATAATTATGTTTGAATCGGTGTCATCTACGTATATTATTACTTATGTGGATGCTGTTATAATTTTTCTAATGATTTCATTGATTAGTCCATAATCATTGACGGCCTCCTCGGTCGAGGAATAAGGCACTTGTCTCGTAATCCGAAGGTTACGCGATCGAATTCCGGCGTGCGCAAATAAAATTTTATTTGTTTTATTCGTTTTATTTCGCAATTAATTATTTAAAAATAATATATGGTATTTACGTTCTAGAATAGGAGATACTCTCAGTATCGCCTTGGTGTAAGTCCCTCTCGTACTTTGTTGATCTTGCGCGATGATACACCAGTTTTTTGTTGATCAGTTTGCTTTTGTTGATCCATCCAGATTTTTTGATCCATTACCCAAAATAACATACATTGAGAATTGAAACGTTGCTTGAAATGGCTTTAGTCGTATTTTGTGACCAGATCTGAATAGCCAGAAACTTCCCCACCTTCCTCTTTACCATCTCCTCCTTTTTATTATTATTTTTTTTTACATTAACTCTACGCAGGAGGCCCTGAGGAAAATAATTTCCCTAAGGGCCTATGTCATTTGGGATGCTGTGTGGAGGGTCTTTTTGAGGAGAGGAAGGAATGAACATTGGTCTTGAAGAGACCCATGTTGTAGGAAGGAGGAAATACAAAAGCCGGCAAATCATTCCACAGCCGAGCTGTTGAACACAAGAACGAGTCGAAGAAACGACCCGTTATCATGTGACAAATGTCAACCGTGTACAAATATTGGGCACGCGTTTGGCGTGTTTCCCGACTATGCACCGGTGCCGAAGAGATCAATGACGCTAGTTCCTTGGAGCACCTTATATTGTAATACCGGTAGAACAAGGATAGCATTCCCACCCGACGCCTGTGCTCTAAAGATTGCAATCCGTCAAGGGTATTTTTCAGGTATTTTGGAGCTCCAGACCAGAGGTGGCTGCCAAAACATGTACTGCATTCTATGTAAAAGCCCTACGGGCGTTTAAATAAATAAATAAATATAATAAATAAATGAAAATACATTGAGTTCCTTTGAAAATGACATGAGAAGCACTTCTTGGTATATATAGAATATTAATGTGGATAACATTTTGTCATAATATAAACTCCCACATGAACTAATTACGCAACTTAATTGAATCGGAATTCTTGGGAGAGGATTGGGGAAGGGAGACGTGAGGGAGAGCGGGTTCGCCACATTTCCATATCAAATCACGGGACAATTTCAATGGGCGATGGGGCATTAACCTCACTAATTCAGTTTGCATAATCTGTCCAAGGATTTAGGGCGACACTGCCCCAATAACTTCCACCTGTCCCGGATATCCGGCGAGATTGGCTTTGAGGTGACCACGCTACAGAAGAAGATTGAGGATTGAGGAGTGTAATAAATATAATAGGTAAGAACCGAAATTTAAAAAATTAAACTAAAAACTTTCCATTGAAGAAAAAGATAACAATAATAATCTAAACGAAAATATGAAAGAGAACAAGATACAGAAAAATAAAAAAAGACAATGGTCGCAACTGGGACTCGAACCCAGACCTCTCGTCTAACCGGGACGTGCGCGATAACCTGTAATCGGCCGGACACGCTCATATGCGCGCAGCATATTTCGAAATAAATATGTTGGTCTGCGATTTTGACCCTTCTATGTACAGAATTTGTATGAAGAACAAGGTCAGAATCGCTTGCGCCAACATTGATACGCGTTCCTTGATTAAAACATCGTAAAACCTATTAATTTACGTAGTTAACGAAAGTAATGTTGTTTTGGTACATAGTTTATTGTTCTAGGAATGTGTTTCGGTTAATAAAATATACAATAACTCAAAATTAATCCACAAAACATTCAATTCAAAATTCAATGTCGTGCTTTGTTAGGGAATTTCCGTGTTTTTTACGGCTTGTGACAGTTAACCAATTTCGCTGTTGCTCCCTTCTGTCAAGCGGTCATAATAGTCAATCTCATATTTCAAATTTTAGAATTAACAATATTATCTTCAACTAATTATTTTTCCATATCATAGGCAACTACCCTTTTTATTGGAAACAATCATTCTAAGAATTGTTTTGTGTATTTTCCTTTAGATTATTATTGTTATCGTCTTCTTCAATGATATATTACATTGATGGGAATAACCTTCCAAACTTATAAAAAGAGAGTTTATAAAAAATTGAATATTCATTTAGACTTTAATAAATAGTTCCGTATGAATAAATTCGGATACATTTATCCGAGACGCTATCCAGGATGCAAACCAATTCTTAGAATGATTGTTTCCAATAAAAAAGGGTAGTTGCCTATAATATGGAAAAATAATTAGTTGAAGATAATATTGTTAATTCTAAAATTTTAAATATGAGATTTACTTTTATGACGGTTTGACAGAAGGCGGCAACAGAGAAATTGGTTAACGCGCACGTCCCGGTTAGACGAGAGGTCTGGGTTCGAGTCCCAGTTGCGACCATTGTCTTTTTTCTGATTTTCTGTGTCTAGTTCTCTTTCGTATTTTCGTTTACATTAGTATTGTTATCTTCTTCTTCAATGATATATTACACCGATGGGAATAACCTTCAAAAGTTATAAAAGAGAGTTTTTCTCATAAAAAGTTAAAAACATTCCTTTACACTTTTCGTCATAATTAAATTATAGTGACCTCCGTAGTCCAGTGGCTAAGATTCTTGACTCACATTCCGGAGGTCGCGGGTTCGAAACCGGCATGCGCAAATAAATTTTATTTGATTAATTTGTGTTATTTCACAATTAATTCATTTAAAATAATATATAGTATATTTGCGGCATGTTCCAGAGTGGAAGATACTATTAGTATCGCCCTGGTGTAAGACCACCATTCAGAATTGAAACGTTGCTTGAAAATGGCTTTAGCCGTGTTTAGTGACCAGATCTGAATAGCCAGGTACTTCCCAACCTTTCTCTTCCCCACCTCCTTCCCCTCCCCACTACCTTCAGCCTCACAACATACCCCAATTGGGGATGCCATAGTCTCACTGGCTCCAGACGGGAGCAGTTGAGATTCTTGTGCGGTATTCACTGTAAAAAAAAAAAATTATGCACCTATACCGGGGGAAGGTTCTATTTAATTCTACGTGTATCCACGGTCCCTCGCAAGTCATCTTTAGAGTAGTGGTATAAAGCGCCTGACGAACATTTGCAGTCTTAATCTTCTCAGAATCTTACGAAATCCAAAAAAAAAATTATTTGTAAAATCAATATCATATCATCAAACCACTCCAAAATAAACAGGCAAAAAAAAACACAAAAGAAAGCGACATCTAGCGGATCCGAAGAAGAAACCACAAATACTAATAGGATGACTAAATGTGTAGAAAAGGTGCACAACGTGGAAAAAGCACCCTTCACATTGAAAAAAAAAGTTCTTCGTAGTCTCCTTTATCTTGTCTTTTTTATATGAATACCGCACAAGAGTCTGTTAGCGGACCTTACCTGGGGTCCCTACATTCTGCCTACAGACTAGCTCAGGATGGTCAGCAAAGCGGGAGAGGCCCTCACCACCAGGGTGGTAGGATCTGTGAGGCGTTGGTGTGGCTTCCCTGAAATATAGCTCAAATTTCTACGGGCTGGGGGAAGGCAGTGAAACCAGTAGCCAGGGTAAACAACAGTTATATTAGGTAAAACACTTGCGTAAACACAATATTACAATAATGCATACAGAGTAGTACAGGGTAGCAACAACAGTTCTGTCTAAAATGGAGGAATCTGTCCCTACAATCTCTCTCTCGGGAAGGGGTTATTTATCTCCGCGGTGAATTTACATCGAACACACGCAAATATGGGGGGATGTAACGGCTGGGGTACTCACAGTGAGTGTCTGGACTCTTGTATCTTCAGTGTCGGGTGTCCTCGTGTATCACGAGGTAAAACACGTTCCATTGTTCCCGCGTGGAACTTTCCAGAATGGGCGCGGAATGGTCTCACATTATACGTGCGCACTAGACCGGGAGCTGCAGGAGAGTGGCGGTTGGCGGCTGGCTGCCGACGGTGGCTTGGGTTCCGCCGCCGGTAGCGCGCCGGCAAGCTAGCGGAGAGGGAGCGAAACTGTAGTTTGCGCAGTGGCGTGCGTTACAACTTGGGAGGAGGGGCCGAGTAATTTGCAGGGGCGTATTTGTGCATCGTAACAAGTCGTCGCTTTAGTTCGTATTTGTCCAACAGACCATTAGAAAATTTTAGACGAAGAGAAGGTTTTCTCTCATTATTTTAATGAAACATTATGGTAGGTGTATACGATAAAGTTATTTCTGTAAAGATAAAGGTCTCATTAGTTTACATAGTTCTTAGTTAAATGATTAACTATCATTTTTGATAATTAATTTTTAATTTTAAAATGGAAATTGAACAAAATTTAAAATGGTCTGTTGGACTAATAAGAACTGAGGCGACGAAGTCCCAACTGCTCCCGTCTGAAGCCAGTGAGACTATGGCATCCCCAATTTGGGTATGTTGTGAGGCTGAAGGTAGTGGGGAGGGGAAGGAGAAAGGAAAGAGGAAGGTGGGAAAGTACCTGGCTATTCACATCTGATCACTAAACACGGCTAATGCCATTTCAAGCAACGTTTCAATTCTGAATGGTGGTCTTACACCGGGCGATACTGAGAGAATCTTCCACTCTGGAACGTGCCGCAAATATACTATACACTATTTTAAATGAATAATTTGTGAAATAACACAAATTAATCAAATAAAATTTATTTGCCACGCCGGGATTCGATCCCGCGACCTTCGGAATGCGAGTCAAGAGCCTTACCGCTGGATTACGCCGGCCGTCAAACTTTACCATCTACTTTAATTTTCTGAAGATTTCACTTTTACCGCATGTGAATTGCACACTCTAATTTGTTTTAAATTGCTATGATTAAGTTAATCAAAAGTGTTTCTAAATAACTGTAGTCTTTGAAACAAACAGCAAAGAATAAAAAACAATTCTCAGTTCTCAAACATTTATAGACTTAAAATAGTTGAAATTGTTTATAATCTTAATTTAATGAAGTTCTAACTGGTGCTTGCCCTAATCCCATCGGCCGGGAGTTTGACGTAGCGATGTTTCAGTGTTGTCAAAGAGCAAATTTAGCTTGGCTCCTCAAGATAGATCAGAGTTATGAAGGCCATGCCCGAATTTTATAGATAAAGTTTAACAGTTTGGGGTCTGGAGAATAGTGAGGGCGGAGAGGAAATAAATGTGTTTTAATGTCGGTAATCTATGTTAAATAGGGTAGAACTATGATCAAAGGAGATACATCCCCGTCAAGATGGAATGCGATCTTCGTTAATGGTCATCTAATGCTTAAGGGTAGGAAATATAATTCAGGCTAATCATATGAATATTACCACTGACTTTTGGCTTGATTTCATCCCCAAATTAGGGTTGGACTAATTTGATTTGGTTTCGTCGATTTGGTGTTGGGGTTTATTTCTATGAAATGTTAGTATTTATTTTTATTTTGATGTGAGTGATTATATCTATCTTCTTCTTCTATCCATATCCATATAAATAAATATAAATAAAAATGAATCGTCGAAATGTACCTACGAACTTCCGAACGACTGCACCAAATTGGATAGTTCTTTTTTTGGTGTTCATTGTTGTCAGGACAAGGTTTGTATAAAATATTATGCTGGCAAAATGAAATTTCTATAAAAGAATTGCATTAGGTGCACGCGAGCTGTTTGAAAACTGAACGTACCGGGACTGAATGTATGGAATGCGGGAGGGAGGGGAACTCGAGAGGGGGTTCGTGGAGAGGGGAGTGGGGGGAGGGAAGGCAGAGTGGGAACGCGTGAGAGGAAGGGGATGCGGGAGAGGAAGGGGAGGCGGAAGGGGAACGGAACGAATGGGAAAGGACACGCAGGGGAAAACAATTTCTTTATTAAGTGGCGTAGCATCGCATGCCAGGAACTCGCTAGTATAAATATAAATTCTTAAATCCGAAACTTGAAATTTCTCATTTTCAAATAATTTCATTCAATTTCCCGATTAATTTTGAATCAATTTTTGTTTCAATCTTCCCGAAAGAAATTTTTAAAATGTTTAAAATATGAAAAAAAATCCAAACTTAGAATAGCAAAACCAAAAAGGTTAATTATTTTATAGAAATTTCCGAGCTAAAATTTTCCGATTATCTCATTTTCAATGAAAAATAAAAAAATTTCAAAATGGAGAATTTCCGTTCCGTTATACCAGAAAGATAAATGTCTTTGATTTTTTCCGATCAACCTTCCAATTTTCCCAGAAGAAATTTCCCGGGATCAAAAATTTCCCATCATGAAAAGTTTCCAAACTTCAAGTAAAAAAAGTTTTTTATAAAAAATTTCGACTCATTATCCTACTAATGTAATATGTAATTTTCCGATGTTACAATTTTCCCGGATAGCATTCGGCCCGTTCAAAATTCGAAAATTAGAGCTGCGCCTGAACAAACAACATGAACAATAAAATGTATCGAAAATGACATGATTGTATGAAGAGGCGGATATTGTATCAAAATTATATTCTAAACATGTCAAATAGAAGGAAATTACATCATGTGTGTAAAATATATAATTTGATGTATTCGAAGGTTCATGCCTATCTGTTCGACAGAATGCAGTGATCCCGTGACTCGCATGCACACCGTACACGCCAAAGGGAAAATTCTTTCTCCCCAGACATAAAACTGCTGTATTTGAGGGTAGTTTCAGCTATTCATCATCAAAACTTTGGAATGAAATACCACTGTCCATTCGAATATCGATATCATTTCAGTGCTTTTGCTCTGCGGCGAATGGTTGTTCACAGTCAAGTGCACAACATCATAATTGAAAGAATTTACAATTAAGGGGATACCGAGAGGAACAATAATAGTGGAGTTGTGAGTTGTAATGAGTGAGAATCTATACTAATGATAAATTTACTCACTTACATCAATTTTTCAAAAATACCCTTATGCAACATAAACTGTTTGTCGATCAAATTTGATTTAAGGCTCTGCAACCCGGCTCGAAAAGAAGAAGATGGAGAGATACGAAATTACGACTGTTAGAAAAGAGCGCTAACATTTACAGCGACAAAATCGGTGCGAAAATTGCGAAAATGTTTAATAAAACACGACTCGTTTAAAATAGAGCAAAAATCTTGCAAGCATTATCTTAAACAGCATTTAAAGAACCACTGTGATTTTTTTCATATATGTAACTTGTAAAATAACTGAAACAAACGTGTTTATAATAATTTTTGGAGCATACTTTGTGATTTTTTTCTATCGAGGGAATTTTATATAATTTGCGTTTCGGTGCGGGCAAAGTCTAGATATTATCTGCAAGAATAACATATATTTTTTAAGAGCTTTAAAACTTACCGTGTTTAAGGGAAATATGTAATAAATCGGTAGAAATCCGGTCCGGGCAATACGCCATCGTAATGTATGGAACTTACATTTTTATTATATCTAATAGTGCCGGTGATAACACTATTTATTATAAATTTTGATATTATATGCTTCAATTTGAATTTTGATTTACATGATTAAATATATATTTATTTATTTATTTTATTTTATTTTATTTTATTTTATTTTTTATTTTTTTATTTTTTTTTAATTATTTTTTTTTTATTTTTATTTTTTTTTTTTGAATGTACCTATTACTTTGTGGTTATCCATTATAGAATAATGAAATAATTTTACTTTGTATAAACCACTTATTTGATGTGCAAATCCGACCGGTTTCGGAACAAACGTTCCTTCGTCAGGGAAAGCTTATACTAATTTGACAGTTTCGAACAATGTTTTATTATGGTAGGGGTGGAGCTGTTGCTAGATAATAATGTAGATTGGGTAGGTAGGTATTAGTGTAGAGTGGGTGGGTAGGGGAACAAATCCATGATTGGGCTATATGACAATATTTTTTGTTTGTTGATAATAGATCCGAAACCGGTCGGATTTGCACATCAAATAAGTGGTTTATACAAAGTAAAATTATTTAATTATTCTAAATATATATTTATTTATTTCATTTTAATAAATCATTTTATGTATTATGTGTATTACGCATATATTTTGTTAGAGGAACTGCTGAACACCAGCTGCATTGCGATAGAAATCCTAAATGTATAGCAGAGAAATAAATAATAAGATATTAAATTCATAAAAATCTATTGAGACATCAATTTTTTTCTTATTTTTTTTTTCATTAAACGATTGAATAACCTTTCACAAAGGTAGAAGTCAAATCCTACAGAACGTATTTACATTCTTGGTAAGGATTTTGTTGTTTTTAAATATTTTTTTACAGTAGCACACACAAAATGCCCTGAAGTAAATAATTTACTTCAGGATCTATGTCATTTTGGGGACGCTGTGTGGAAGGTCTTTTAGGGCAAAGATCGAAGAGAAAGTTCTGAGGATAAATGTATCCAGGAGGGATATGTGAATCCATCCCTCCCACTGCACTTCAAGTCGGAAGAGACTAACTGGAAAGGCCAAATGGTCTCCAATCACTCTCTCCCGATCCGGCTCGCCAAGCTGAAAGACCTAGACTAACCTCACCCCCAGAAACCCGGTTACACCTGCTAAGTCACCAAACGCAGAGAACCCCACTTAAGGTGACCTATGGCAGAGGTTATGATTATTCAATAAATGGTAAAATCCAATTAAATCCTAGGGCGGCGGTACCCATACCCACCTCCAAATTATTAAAATTGAAAAAAACTTGTAAACAATTATAAAAAAATAAATGTCTTCAATACATGAATACAGGATAAATTCGAAATATATTTCATATGAATAAGTTTTAACTCTAATCTATTTTGTAAATTGAAAAACATTTCTGTCACTCCCTAAGAGGAAACCGGGCAGCCTTTTATTCATATAAACGTATTCCCCAATTTCTTTACCGGGTACTGTCAATACTGCAAATTTTTTTATATAAAAAACGAGTTTGTTACACCATTTATAACTCGAGAACGGCTGGACCGATTTTTATGATATTTGATTTAATGTATTTGTCTCCGCCCCGAATAGTAGAATAGCTATTAAAAAATCGCAAAAATTAACCAAAAAAATATTTATTAAGAAAATACTTTTCCCCATACATTTTGTATGGAACGAATTCTCATATTTTGAAAGAGCTGCGGAAATTTTGTGATAAGTACCTATATTATTGAGTAGTGGAGTGAGTTCAAAAAATTCGTCAACGTCAAATGTCAATGCGCTGATTGTTTTGCTTTTATTCTTAAACATATAATGCTGCCTCTCTTTCTTACACACTAAATGTCAATAGTCGAAAATGAGACAAACGGTGAATAATTGTAATATAAACGTATAAAGAAAAAGGAAAATATTTTTATTACATCAGCTCCACAACAGACGAGGCCCCGAAGAAAATTATTTTCCTCAGGACCTATGTCATCTTAGGGGATGCTGTGTGGAGGGTCTTTTTAAGGAAGGGAAGGATAGGAAGTTCTGAGAAGGAAGAAGGTATAAGGGGTGGGAGTGACGGACGTATGAATCCATCCCTCCAGCTGCGGTGCAGGCGAAGGGTCGTCACGTCCAGCTGGAAAGGCCAAAAGGCCTCCGTCAACCAGTCTCTCTCGATCCGCCACGCAGCAGGTGGGCAGACGCATCCACTGACAAGACCTGGACAAATGTCACCCCATGAACCCGGACCCTCCCCGGCTAAATCACCAAACGTAGCGAACCACTTGGGGTGATCCACGGGTGACTTATGACAGAGGTGTTAGTTATCCAATAAATGGTTCCCGGGGCGGCGGCACCCATACCCACCTTCTAAATTCCCGTAAGTAAGTGGAAAAATAAAAAAACTACAAAAATATAAATCCGTACACAATCCTATCTCTGATACTGGCAAAAAAACACGGACAGTGGCGCATTGATGATTGCTTCATCTTGTAATTTTTAACTCAATAAAAAAACTGAATTTAATTCAACAGTTATTGATTCTGAGGCGGTACGAAGTTGGTCGGGTCAGCTAGTTTTAAATATAACATAGATATCGACCATTAGCTTGTCGGTAAGTTTGGTTTTTTTGATTAGTTACTTCTTATAATGAGTTAGGGTCCTCCAAAAATTGTAGAAATTGTCTGGTTTGAACGCCATGAACAGACGTTCAGTATATACAAACTAGTTAGTTAGTATTCTTCAAACAAGAAAAACGTACAAACATATTATAATATACAGTTAGTAAAAAAAATCTTAAAAGCTTTGGAGGAGAAAAATTGGGAGTACGAAACCTCGATTTTAATGATTTTATTAAGGTATTATTATCCTGAGGTCCAATTGTCTCTTTCGTTCAGTATTCTTGGGAGTAAGTGACAGTGACAGCAACAGTTAGGTAAATACCTAGTCTTGAAATTTCTTGGCGACCGGGTTTTCTCTTAATATTCAGTATTTACAAAACAATAAAATTGAATTTCGAATGTTTCTCGTATAATTTAAACAAATCGAAGATGAAAAACTACGCATTTCGAAAAAATATAGCTCGCGGCCAGTCTTTGCAAGAACTATTTTATGTAAATAATCCCAACATTTCATATCGTTGAAAAGATTTTCTATGGCATATTCAGAACAAAACACCCCCAAGCAATACAGAAAATATTATTACCTCTAATAATGCCGCATGGATTTATTTTTACAATAAATTGTACTCGAAATGGCTTTGATTTTAGTTTACACTTGAATTTTGTTAACTGAAATTTTGAATGACAAATATTTTTGACCTTGCACGGGACCTTTTATGTACGACTCAAATTATTTTGCATTTTGACTAAAATTTGGTTGGAGGATAGGACGCTCATAGAGCAGAAAGGAGGCGAACTATTCCTGCTTAAAATTATTTACATTCAATGAGTTTTTAAGAAATTTGCTTGGAAATTTATTTTTATAATAACTTCGTACATTATTTAGATTTTTTGTGTTGTTTCATCCGCCATTATGGCGGGTGGAGTTGGAAATCATTCATATTATCATATTATCATTCAAGGAAGGTTTGTAACTACGTACATACATAGTTTAGGTGAGATGTGCTTGGGTCGCACAAGCGACTTGACTAGGCGAGAGCGGGGCCGCGGCGGGAGAGGGGCTGTCAAGTGAACACGTTGGGCCGGGTACCTTTGCTGACACCGACTCCAAAAATAACAATCGTACCTACATGTTGATGAGTAGAAAAAGTAAGATGATTATGAAGTTGTAGAAGAGTACGAAATTATTTTTTTACTTTTTAGTGCATTTTTTGAAGTCGTTTTATTGTTTTGTAAAAATGTTTGTTTATTTTTGGTTTTTTAGTGAATCTGAAGTACCTACACCAACTAATTTGTCTGAATATGGGTATACCTACTAAACGTGCTGCTCATATGAGCCAGACACAATTTGACCATAACGACGCTAGGGTCAAATTAAGAGATTCGGCCGAGTTTCGTTAATTTGCTCCTAAGAATTGAAGAATTCCGTTACTTTGTCATGGATCCGATAATCAGAACCTAACCAAACTCTCATCAAACTACCCTTGAAGTACATCCTTTCCAATAAAAAAAAGAATAATCGAAATCGGTTGGCGTGATATTGAGTTATTCGTCCATTTGTCGCGCACATACTTAATGCAAATTTAAGACTTATATGGTTTTCTCATGGAAATTAAAATGGGACCACATGGGAAGCACCAGCTTTCAAATAAAAAAAGAATCATCAATATCGGTTCACCCAGTCGAAAGTTCTGAGGTAACAAACATAAAAAAAAAAAAAAAAAAAAAAAAAAAATACAGTCGAATTGAGAACCTCCTCCTTTTTGAAGTCGTTTAAAAATTATCTTTCCTCACCATAAAGAGACAATGCTCTTGTGTTTGGTGAGGGAATGCTAGCTCAATTAGTAAATTAAATGATCGTGTAAGCTAGTAATAACGGCTATTGTAAATAATAAGTGAGGTTAGAAAATCATGTTTAAATTTAAAAATAAAAATCACGATAAGTTTAAAAAATCATATTATAAATTAAAAAATCGTTATAAATTAATGAATCATATTAAGTTATTAACAAAAATTATTGTAATTAGTAAGTAAAGGATATGTAAGAAAGAACGCAAGATTTTTTTAATAGAGTTAAAGATATAGGAACTAAGAAATGAGAGAGAAAGAAGGAATGAATGATTTAATTAATAGCAGACTTTAATATATAAAAAAGTAAACATATTTGGGACTTTTAAAGCAGTTTAAGGTAATTTTTTAAATTTGGTCTTAAACTCCTGCATATTTTCGATAGTTTTTAATTTTAATGGTAGGTTGTTAGTATAGATTGTGTCTGGAAAAAGATAGGAAATTTGAATGTGCTTAGTATTAGATTTTGGGATTTTAATAGTTTTCTGGTATCTTGTTGATGTATTGAATTGTAAGTTACGAGTATTTAACTGTATTTATTTGTAAATTTGAGGTGTTGAATATTTTTTATACATTTTGTCTTTTGTAGGTACATTGAATATATTGAAAAAAGAATTTCAGTAGAAAATTTAGACGGCTTTTTTCAAGATTACCAACCTTTAGATTATCAACCTTTGAACTATTTTGAGTGGATTTAAAATATTGTCATATGTTCCTCCCCAGCCAATAATACCATATTGTAAATAATATATATTATTAAATAATCACTTAGATTAATAACTTTAATGCTCACCTCATTAGGGTTTACAAAACTTATTTACAAATATAGACTTAAAGATGTAGTGGTAAAAGGAACGGGAAGGGGGAGGGGGTGCTGATTGATGTTGAATAATGGTGGTCTAAACAATAAAAGTGGTTAAAACATAGTAATTATTATAAATTAATTCAATTTTAATTTGCTACTCAACTGTAAATAAAAATGTTTACTAACGCTTTTTCAAAGATCGACATTTGTTTTACCGATGATTATTAAAAATAATGTTTTGCGCCGCTGGCAGAATCGATATATTTGATAGCAATATAGACAAAAACGTGTCTAAAAAGAACATGTCGATATAAATCTGAGAATTTAGTTTACATGAACAACTCCACAAATTTTCCAACTTACGTAAAAAAATAATGTACAAAATATTTGCGAACTTGGTAAACACGTAAATATTGAAACAAAAAATGATCTTTGAATTTCTAGAAAGATTTTGGGTTCCAAAAACGCAGAATTTGGATCACGGCAACACGAGTCTCTGACCTGTTCAACCTTGCGAACAAAATAAAGGAATGATTAGATTTCTGTCAAAAAAAGGTTGAATAATATGTCGATGTTTCTATTGAATTTTGCATTGTTGATGTTAATAAAAATATATTTCGTGTATTGTCTAAATAAATAATATTTTATTCCAATTTGAAACAGGGATTGTCCATTAAATTTTATCCATATTATTTTTTATTTAAATTTATAGTTTTAACTCCTTGGTTTCAGATCAAACGTAAAAAAAATCATTTGGAAATAAAACCATTAATAAAACCAGCCTTGCACCGCAGTGGAAGGCGTAGATTTATAAGTGCGTCACTACTGGACACATTGACCTCCAGATTCCTACCCATTCCTGATACTTTGTTTCTTCCCAGGATTTCCTCTCCTCCCTATCCATAAAAAGACACTCTACACAGCTTTCCCAAAGATGAAAAAGGCCCTGATGGATTTTTTTCCTCAGGGCCTTCTGTGTGGAGCTGAAATAAAGAAAACATTGGTTGGAGTTTTGAAACCCGCCATGGCAAATAAAACCATTAAATTTATTGCAAATTTTTCATGTGTTTTTTTTGTAAATTATTTACTGATAATCTTAGATCTCCCTGGTGAATGACCACCATTGAGAATTGAAACGTCACTGAAAATGAAATCAGCCCTATTTGGTGATCAGATCTAAATAGCCAGATACTCCCTCACCTTCCTCATCCCTGTCTCCTTCCCCTCTCCGTAATCTTCAGCCTTAAAACATACATTAATTGAGGATGCCATAATCCCATTGGTTCCAGACGGTTGGGAGAGTAACAAAATTGTTGAATCATAATGTGTGTACAATGTACATGTAATAATTAGGTGTTTAAGTATTCTCAAACTAGCTGGACACCCCAGAGATGGCAAGAGAAGTAGAGGACGTCAACAAATAAGATGGGAAGACGACCTAAAACTCACGGCTGGATATCATCAAAAAAGAGTAGCGCGTGACAGGTGGATAGTGGAAAATGTTAGAAAAGGCCTGTGCCAAGAGGCAAACTGAGCTTTGGGATATACTCATATTAAAACAAACAAGAACATGTCTAATATTCATACCTAACAGAAGTCCAGAATAAAAAAGCTACTTATATTAGCTGGGCACAACTAAAAATTATGTGATTAATGAACCTACTCGCGGACAAAAATGCATCAACAGAATGGCAATCAGCACTGGTCTAAATGTACAACAAAGACACTAACCTTACAGAGTGATCATCCGCTGCAGAAGGCGGCCTTTTTGGTTATTTTTAATACGTTAGAAATGGTGAACTATTTGAAAAAATTTTATGACGGATACCGGTAATTTATCAAGTTGATCCGGATAGAGTAAAATCCACAATGATTCCAAGTTACGATGATTCGGCAGTTTGCCTTTTTATCATGTTACAATAACTTTTTCATAAGTCACATTTTGCACATAGAGATTAAATAATAAACCACTTAAGGTACAGACGTATAATCGAGATATAAAAAAACTCAAACATATTATGATGCCTAACTAACAGTATTGTCGATATTTTTCCGTCTTAAAACTTATACCTTTGTTTAAAACAGAATTCTCAATACTCCACTCAATAAATTTATCGGTAGTGTGAAGGGCTGTACAAATAATATTTTTTATGCAATTTTTAATGCCAGTCATCATCCAGTTAGCAACTTGCCGGCTTTACAATTAATTTGGATAAAATAATAACACGGGTAAAACTAACATGAGCGATGCGGGTAACTGTAAATAAGTACTTAAGCGGGAAGGGGGCTGGGGGTGCAAACAACCCCCCAAGTTTTCCCCACAGTTCCTGCGCGTCACAAGCCGGGCATTATTAATTTCCTCAAACTTTGAATAAATTCCTTCTGAGCTTCCCGCATAGGCTATTCCAAAGAAAATGAAAACTTTGGCGTGGAACAACCGGCCGATGCCGTACTGTTCCCGGCAGCCAATTTGGGAGCAGCTTTGTTTTCATTACCATCACGCGTAGGTATCTAAACAACTTCGCGAAATGATGCCGCGGCAAGGTGTCATAATCTATTTACGTAATGAAGGGAAATGCAGGAAATTCCATTAATTGAGGACTTATTACTCACAAAAAATGTCCAAAAAAGCGAAGCTAGAATACCATAATAGAGAACTCCAGTCCAATTTTTTAAATTTTTTTTTAATGAATAATGACCTTTTAACTTAAAAAACCTGCATTTTTATTTTTATTTTTAGAGTTAATTTTAACAGTTAAAATAATTATGAAAGATTTAATTTTTCAAGACCGCGAAAACCACCATATATATGGTGAATTGTGTGACGTCATCACTCCTGAAAAATTACTATAGGATCGGGAAACCAGCTCATCAATTGCCGCCATTTTTAATTCAGTTGATCGAAGTATTCTCCCTAGAAGTCGCGTTACTATTTTTTTGTGCAGTAGTTTTTTAATATTTTCAATAATAGAGATAAACTAATAAGAGATACCTTTATTTTTGAAACATTATTTAGGCCTAAATAATGTTTCAATAAACACAACAACTAAATCTCTATAAACAGTATGTAAATAAACGATTTAATTAATACGATGGCTTGTGTCATATCATACATTCCCATACAATGACTTTACGGTGACGTCACGACACGTCGAACAGTGACGTCAGCACTAAAATTTCAATAATGCCAACTTGACGGCGTGTTTTTACGACCCGATTAAAAATGGACTTTTTAATAATTTTTTAAAAACTCTGCATTTAATATTATTAAATAAAACTTATATATTATTCAGAATCAGCGTTTATTGGTCATGCCATAATATTTTTCACTGGAGTTCCTTATTAAGGGCTGGAACCTACGCTGAATGGAAGTGAGGCATCAAACTGGCATAGGAAGGGTAAAAGTAGACTGAATGGTTTGGAAATGAGATCCCATGAGATAAAACCATGTGTGATCGAGTGAGAAATTAGTAAAGAATGCAAGAATGATGAAAGCGTAATAATTAAGATAAGATGATTTGGGCATGCAGAGCGATTGAACTAAGAAAGAAGTACAAGGAAAATGACGCGAATGTGAACGGTAGAAAAGTTGGAGACGACCGAGGAAGACATGGCACGATCAAGTGAACTAAATACTTAAGTTGGGCCATGTCAAGAGAAGTTAAGTTATATGAAGTTATTTTAGATAAAGTTGACAGCAAACCAAAGATTATATAATAATATAATAGTAAGATATGTATGTAGTTAATTATGCCAATTATGAACGTTCCTGAATGATAAAGTGTGATTGTGTTTTTTTAATTAATTTATTTTTTAGTTTCAATATATCAAAAAAAGGAGGGGGGGGACATAGGAATAGGATTAAGAGGCGAAGGACATTTACGTGTATATAGGTTAGATATGTATGTAGATGCATATTGTCAGCCCCAATCTTCCAAGAGCTGGTATTACAGTATAAATTAAAATGGTTTCCATGCTTAGTTTACGAGTAACTCTCAATTACAGGATAGGTACCAAGAACTATTGAGCTCGGCCACCACAAGTTAATTGATATTAATGCAATTTTTGTGAATTTCAATTACCTAATTAGAAGTGCTCTTTAAGTTTTGGGTCTTCCTAGGACGTCGGGAACAAACCCAGAGTAATGGTCGTTTTCAATTCTAAGTCCGGCACTTGGCGATTTGTCAGGATGGCTGAATTTGCACTCTCGAAAGTTTTCTGATATCATTTTGGAGATGGTCCGTTCTGTCTGGCCTTCAAAAACCTTGTCACATCTGGAACAGCTGAGTTTATATTCTCCATCAGTATCAAGATAAAACATAGTTTTTGCAGGCCTCTGCAAGTCTTGTATTTTTGTTGTCGCTCCGAAGACACACTTTATGTACTCTTTTCTCAGAATCCTGTCAATTCTGTACGCCACATTGTGAACATAAGACAAGAGAGTGCAGCCTTTTGACTCTTGTTCAATTCTGTAATAGTTTGGGGTAGATTTGACTCTTATGATTTGCCTTGTCTGCCTTGCGGGGTAAGCATTGCTCTAATACTAATGCATCGGCTAGCTTTGTAAGTTCCGATCCGATTTTAGAAACGTTGGCTAAAGAGGTAGCGCAACATGGTTTAACTGAAGCTTGAGCTAAACTTTCACAAAATTGGGCAGCTATATTATAATACCTCTTATTTATTATTACACGATTTTGAAAGTTTGAAGACAAATTTGTTAGCATAAATCTCGATCGTCCAGTTGATTTTTTATTTTTTTTTTAAATTCAAAATTTTTTTAAATTATTATTATTATTTTTTTTTATTTATTTTTTTTATTTTTTTTTTTTTTTTACAGTGAATACCGCACAAGAATCTCAACTGCTCCCGTCTGGAGCCAGTGATACAATGGCATCTCCAATTGGGCTATGTTGTGAGGCTGAAGGTAGTGGGTAGGGGAAGGAGGTGGGGAAGAGGAAGGTGGGGAACACGGCTAATGTCATTTTCAAGCAACGTTTCAATTCTGAATGGCGGTCTTACACCAGGGCGATACTGATAGTATCTTCCACTCTGGAACATGCCGCAAATATACTATAATATATTATTTTTAATGAATTAATTGTGAAAACAAATTAATCAAATAAAATTTATTTGCGCATGCCGGGTTCGAACCCGCGACCTCCGGATTGTGAGTCAAGAGTCTTACCCACTGGACTACGGAGGTCGTTTAATTTGATTAATCAGATTCGATTCGATTAATTCGGTTGATTAATCGGACATCTCCAATTATTTTTTATTTACACGTTCCTTTTTTTGCACTTTTAATATGCTATAAAATAACACCGGAAAGCATAACAGTCCTTATGACATTTGTCCAGTAATCCAGTATGACATTTTAAAATGAACGGTCATCAGTACGACATTTTGAAATTTCCTAATAGTAACCCAGAAAACATCATTTTTAGTTTAATTTACTACAAGTTTTTCGGCAATATAATTGATTTGGTTGTGTTTATGGGTAATCTGAGCATTATACCAGATATAGGGTACACTTTTACATATATCTACATATTGAACTCAAATTTTCGATTTTTTGGAGATGTCTAGATAATCAACTGGACAATCAATATCAAGGCTAATCTCCCCATTCATAACAGTTCCTTTTTATATAATTTCTTAAACCTTTAATGCACTTTTACGAATTTGAACTGTGTTCGCTCAGAACGGTACCGAGAGTTCTTCTACGTAGAAACTTTTCTCATCTCACATGAACATGAATTTTTTACATGCATTTTGGTTTGAAGTTTAAGTTTAAAGCGGCATCTGACATCCAGTGCTGCATTTACACGATGATTAATAATATCGTAACCCGAAGTTGCATTTCCACGAGACATATTATTTCGCTACTTGACTCTCGAATCATTCTTATTCAGTCCTGTTTCGGTAAGCATTCGCTAACTTTTAATGGAAATTATTCGCTAACTTTTGATGGGAACGTATTACAGTTTGGAAATTTAAAACAAAGAGACGGCCAACTGTACTGCCGGAGTTCGGGCATTAAGAATTCAAAGTTGCAGCACAGGAAAGTGTCATTAGTAAACTCGTGATAGAAGAAATAAAAACGCAAACATTACAGACTCGCTAAAACGACAACCATGTTTATCTTTGAGAATAGGTAGAGCAGAAACTTCTGCTTGCTTTTTTCAAACTAAACGATATTTCGACGCGCGACGCTCCAAAGCAAATGAAAACCAATGGACTTGAACGATAACATACCTTCCTATTCTCGCATTTATAATCTTTGGACAATGAAAATTATTATTATTTCATTACAAACGCAGAGTCGTGGAGTATCACAGGATATTTTAATTTGTAGGATAATTAGAGACCATCTGAAATGTACAATTTGAATGAACATCGTTAGTAAACATTAAAAATCATGGTACAGATTTAGATATGTCAAAAATTTAATTATAAAAATAGGCTTATAGAATTACTATTATTCATTATTTAAAATAAAATAATTTTGATAAATACATCAACGGTTGTATGACATAATGTAAAACTTGGGTGTGATTTAACCCGTCTGCTTGTTTAGGAATAAATACATCCCAAAACACGTAATCGCGTTATACTTTCATAATACCAAAAACGTCCCGAGCGACCTTGCATTTTGAAAGCTATATATCTCTCTTCCTCTCATGCAAACATATGTATTTTTTATCGTAGAAAGCAAACACTTGTGGCTTGACATTATATAGAATGAAACAAGTACTTTTTATTTATATTTGTCGACCGGTTTCGGTTGAACTCAACCTTCTTCAGGACAATACACGTATAAACTAAATTACAATACAGAGTTAAGATTCTGAGGTAGACACAAAAGAAAGAGAGAGCGTATAAGAGAGGGAGAGAACATCAGATACTGGTTGGTGGAAGAGTAGGAGGCGGAGTCACGGGCGTTTTTTAAACAGAGTACTTGTTTCATTGTTTTTTTTATTATTTTTATTTAATATAGATATATAATTGTACAGTGGAGTTATAGAAATTACATATCGGTACAGAAATTATTTAAAAATTGCAATCTCACCAAATAAGAAGCTAGTTCTTGTGCTTGATGAGCGAGTTACACTAATTATAAATGAAATAGAATAACATTTTGCAATAAGTAAGTATATAATAGGATCAATTGAGACTTCTGGAACATCTATATGTGTAGGTGTACAAACGGTTACATACTAAAAATCTGAATAAAATAGAGATGAATATATATTAAAAATAAATAGAAAGAAAGAGAAAAACAGGTAATTATTTTGTTAATTATTCCTGATGAAGTGTAGCTTCAGTTTGAGTTTCAGCTTATTGATGTCTTTAGTTTTTTTTTATTTCAATGGGAAGGTTGTTGAAAAACTTTATTCCTAAATAGATATAATTGTTTTGCATTAGTTTGGTATTAAATTTTGGTATTTTGATGTTGTCTTCTATTTTTTTTATTGGTGAGTTTCAAATTTCTTGATGATATTATCTTTGTAAAGTTGGATAATTGCATTTTTCTTGAAGATATTCTCTACTCGAGACACCGTGAAATCTGTAAAAAGCATTTCTGTTGGATAAGTGGAGGGTTTCTTTAGAATTACTTTAATGATTAGTTTCTGGATCACTTTGATCGGGGTTAGAATATTATTGTATGACCCCCCCATCCAATTATTCCATATTGAATTAATGACTGGATTTGTGCAGAGTATACTCTTTTTAGATTGTTGAGTTTTAAAATATTTCTTAATCTTATGAATATATATATATATATATATATATATATATATATATATATATATACACTTTCTGATACGCTTAACCAATTCACAGATATGGCTCTTCCACTTCATATGTTGTTCTATTATCACTCCGAGATATTTAATTTCTGATACTTATTTCAATGTTGAACAGCCTTGGATACATGTGAATTTATTACATTTGTTATTGTGGATAATTATTTTAGTGTTGGAGAGTATTTTTAGTTTGTTGATTGAGAAGTGTATGTAGTATGTTTTGTTAGTGTTCAATGAGAGAAAATTTGTATCAAACCAATGTTTTAAGATGTTCATGAAATTATTTGCTTGTTCGTTTACTCTATTCCAGTCGATCCCGTTTATTATTCTATGTATGTATTTTTCTTTTAACCAGAAAGAGAACGAAATAATGCTTCTTATTGTAATATGAAAGCTATCTTGCATAGATATTTAACAATCTCGATCCAAAGTGACAGTTTCAGAATTTACGCACGAAATCGAGGCTTACGGATTGTGAGGTGCGAATATATTGAACCAAGCAGACGGGATAATGTAAAACTTGCGAGTTTCTATTTTGAAAATTAAAATTCATTGAACTTAAGTAATTTTACGTGTGATGCAGGAATATGACATCATTTTTTAATTTTTTTTATCACGTTTTTAACCTCTTAGGTTAATTTGTTTACAAATCGTTGGGTCTCCCTTACATCCAAATGTGTTCTAAACGGTGTAAGAAAGCGAAAATACTTTGATTTAAATTCAAATATAAAAGTTAATCACAAAATAATTAAAATGTACACATTTATGAATCGAATACTTCCGACCACAATTTGAAAAATAGAATGAAATTTCTTATTCATTATTTTTACATGAAATGACAAAAAAGTGAGGTGACGATAATGTTTATAAGAAACATATTTGTCTGATACAATAAGAGTGTGTTTTTATTTTTTTTATGTTTGCATTCAAAAACGTTTATGTTGAATTATAAAATTTTTATTGCTTTACCAAATTATTAACCTCAACACAGATTTGTCCTAGTGAGGTTAAATATTGAATTGTAAACAATAATACCTATCTTGTACAGAAACATAAAATAAATAGAAAGATTGTAAAGTGTCGTTTTAAATGTACGTATGTTAATATTAAATCACATGAAGTGGATCTATCAGCTTGGGGGTATTTCACCATCCTCCTGATAGCTTATCCATATGAAAACTAGTATTACCAATAGTTCAATTACCGAATAGTAAATTCGGACTTTTAAAATAAATAAAACGTATTTACTTAATCGAAAATATAGGTTTTCGTATGGATAATCTATGAGGAGGTAGATCAACAATGTCGTGAACTGACAACTATCGCGATCGGTAGAAACTGGAAACTCTCTAACAAAGATGAAGCTTTAAAACTTCTGGAACTATGGAGAATGAAAATGAAAATATGTCGAACTGGAGACAGCCAGAAATAAATTATAGGGCAGTTTCAGATTCTTCAGCAAATTTACAATTTTCAACGGTGCAACTAAAATGGGTGACACGGAATGAAATTTAAAAAAATAATTGAACTAAGTAACTAACTAACTAACCATCACGCCGTTTGCGCAGGGGTAGGCAGAGAGGACAGGCCGCCAAACAACTCTGTCTTGGCACACACTCTTTGCCTCACTCACATTCATACAATGTCTCATACACTCTTCAATTATTCTGACTTTTGACATGGTCCGACTTAAGCATCTGATTCAGCTGATCGTGCCATGCCTTCCTCGGGCGTCTTCGACTTCTTCTACCGTTCACATTTGCGTCATATACCTAATACCTATTCTCCTTACACAACCTTCTTCGTCCATTCGCTCTACATGCCTAAACCATCTGAGGGTCCCTTTCTTAATCTTACTCATTAATTGAAATTGGCTAATTGAAATAAATATATTAACTTAGTTTGAGAACTATTTATTGATACACCAACACCTGGTTCCGGAACTTATAATTCCGCGACAAAATTTAAGAACTTAACTTCGAAAAAGAGGATTGCACGTCGCTGCTTTCTACCAAACATAACATAACATATCCGTTAAAAATGGTCAACGCTTGCCTATAATATACGTTACTTTACCCAACCTGTTGTTACGGCCAAAACAAACACCGCCATCTTAGAGTTTGTTTACACGCCTCCCAACTTTACGCTCGCAAAGTTTTTAATAAAATTTCTTCCCGCTAATGCGTGTGTTTGCGGACCGCCCGCGCCGCCCTTAACGGTGCACGCCAATGCGCGTGGCCCGGGCGTGCTGATTTCTCACGGGGCGAATGTATAAAACTAAATGATCGGCTTGGGAGAGGTACACCACTGACTTCGTCTATACTCGCTACAATATGTGCGGTGACTCGAATGGCGCTCGTTTAAACTACCGTTATTTGGTATTTGGGGGTGTATTTGATGAATATCTGCCGCAATAGTGGACTGCAAAGGCATTATTTTTTTTATATTATGATCGCAGGTTCGAATCCCAACGTGCGAAAAAAGGTTAAATGTGCAATTTTTTGACGTATAATAATTAAGAGTCCGTTTTCCTAACTTTCCATTCAACACTTTGTTTTTCAGTCACTAATAACATAGTGTGGACTGGTCGGTGGTTGAGTGGGCATAGCGCTTGGATCCCATCCGGGCGTCGCGTGTTCAATTCCTCGGCTGGCTAAGTCCTCCATCACAATACCAGCAATATTTTCGGGTTTCTGTTGTGGTAGTTGAAGATTTTCAAACATTGTTGAGTTATTCGTAACTTTTAGGAAGCCTTAGAAGGAGAGGAAGTTCTGGGAAGGAAAAGTTATGGGGGGTGGGTAGGAATCTGGGGTCAATGTGATTAACATATAAGTTCTCCCTCAACCGGTCTCTCCTGTCTCTCGTGTCTGGCTTTAGACGTGTTTGGTAATCAAATTTGACAAATAATGTTGACCATTCAAAAATCGAACTGACGTTCGTTTTCAATTTTAATGCGCGTTTGATTTGAAACATTAAACATGCTGATATTTTCTGTCTTCTTCGTTTGTATGCAAGAGGTGGGAGAGGGAAGATACGTAAAGAAAAAGCCCCACCCACGTACAAAAGTACCCACCTTTCAAGCTTTTTCACTTTCCCAATTTGCTTCAAGTGGGTTAAAACAGTTTTGTCACTAACACCGCAGCCTGCAGCTAACTCGGACGTGGTTTGCGATGGATCCGCTTCCACAATAGCCTTCAATTCTTTATTATCAACTTTGGTCTCCGGCCGTCAACGGCGCTTGTTCTGCAGGTCGAAATTTCCAGAACGAAAACGTTGGAACCAAAAACGCACTGTGTTTTCTTTTGCGGCACCGTTGCCATACACATCATTAACCCTTCGAGCCGTTTCTGCAGCACTGGTGGCACGGTGGAACTCGTACTCGTAAATAACGCGATATTTCAAGTTTTCCATTTTGTAAACTAAGTGACGAAAAGAAAACAATTAAGGAAAAAACAAATGAATAATAATTTTGGAACACAAATACGTGAGTAAATAGCTGTATAAATTTGAATTTGAAATTCCTAACGATAGAGAAGATATTTGAGATCAAAGTTGCCAGTACGGCAAAACGCCAATTTCATATGTAAGGACCCAATATAATAAATCATTACATTAAACTTTGATTGGATATACTTTATGTCACTGCAATTATAATGTGTAATAGCGTATATCCGTGTAAAATTACTGGTAAGTGTCATCTTCCAAAATAAATCAACTGGTTTTGAAAATGTACTTCTTTACCTTTCTACTTTTCTTCACACGATCAGTTCCGGTTTTGAAAATAGTTCATTGAACTAGATTTCACGCGGGACTAACGCACACACATATAGCTGAAATCAAAATGTTTCATAAGCCACCTAATTGATTTAAGGCGGCAATCACTAAGCCATTTGTTAATAGCTCAGCTGCCTGCGGAATGATTTTGTCGGCCTCTTTGTTTTCTTCTTCCTATAATACGAGTCTCGTCAAGACCCACGTTTACTGCTTACTCTTGAAAATACCCTCGGTAATATAGGCCCTGAGGTAAATTATTTTCCCTACGGCCTCCTGTGTGGAGTTAATGTAAAAAATGTGATTTGGCATATTTCTTGGGACTATTTTTTCGTAATTTTAATGTAAAATTAAAAAAAATTATTCAGAAAGCTTGTAGGGGCGTGTAAATAGCCCCTGACAGGATGGAGTGACTACCCTATGTAAATTAAGGAAAATTGAACTCTTCCCTGTGTGACACAAAACAGTTTACCCAGCAATTCCAAAATCCTAAGTGAAAACAAAACAATACTCACTCAGAGAATGCAGCTCTTGCACGATGTCCAAAACAAAAAGACACTTCTTTTCATTAAAAATATCGATTTCTGCCAAGGCGGTATTGCATAATCTCAACAGATGTTTTGCACAGCAAGGAAGTTTCAACAATGAATATAAATCTGCCTATTAATAATACGTGCCAAATCTTAGGTACAACAAAAATTCAATTATTGGGTGAATTATTTGATAATGACTGACTAGGAGTGACATCTGTTGGCTTTCACTAACACTCCCGTCGGAAGTAATTGCCTGCTTCACAGAGGTAAGAAAATGCATGAATATACTGAATTTCAATGTCACATAGGTAAATTCAATATAATACAAAAACCATAAATCGCGCTTTCTTGGTCTCATAGCATAAATTATTAATTGAAAGAAATTAATGCCTAAATGGATTTAAATATATTTATGGCGCGTATCCAAAGCTTTTTATTAATTCTGTTACCATAATTGTGATAGCTATTTCAAAGAGTTTTCAAAGAGGCTAGGAAGGAAGTGGGTGTATTTTTATGAGGTGGTGACAAAAAAAGGAAACTCTGATTTACAAAACTAGCTATATCATATTTTAATCTAGAAGCAATACATAAGATTACTTATCGACGAAAAAAAATCAACGATTTTCATCACTTTTGGTTTTCATAATTTTAACTTGTGAAAACATGGCGCAAGGCACTATTTATGTTAAACAGTTGATTTAAATCACAAATTTAAATGAATATTATTATTATCAGTCAGCAATTTATCAACTGGATTATTAATAATAATAACGCATCAAACCAAAGTTGATGAAATCATATTAATTTGTTGAAATTATAATATCAAACGTTAAAAATAACTTTTGTTGGCAGGTGCAAATTAATTATATTCTGGTTCTCGTTAATAAAATATGAACGTAAACTGGAAGAGGATGTTAAAAATTTGTCAATTTATTGAAATCCTAATATAAACTTGAGTGCGATGAAATATTAGTGGTGTTGAGGCCTCCTTTGTGATTTATTACCTAAATAAAATATGAATCGGCGGCATGATTAATAACCCAAGTTTTTAATTGTCCATTTCGGGAAGGCAAAATTCTGTCCGTTTCAGAAAATCGTCCCCCACTTTTGCGATGGAGGAATAATAGATGTAAAAAGGATGCATCTTCAAGGATCTTCGAAAGGAGTTTTTTTTAGGTTTTATAGGAAAGTTTACAGCATTTAGCAAATTGCATTTTATCCTTTTGGTGACCAGCTCTTAATAGCCAGGTACTTCCCCACCTTACTCTTCCTTACCTCCTTGCCCTTCCCACTACCTTCAGCCTCACAACATGCCCCAATTGGGTATGCCATAGTCTCATTGGCTCCAGACGGGAGCAGCTGAGACCCTTGTGAGATATTCACATAAACCAAAAATAAAAAAATAAAAACAAAGTATTATTAAACGTTTTATGAAGATTCTTCCGATGCAGCAATAATGTTAAAACATTATTTAATGCATTCTGCACTAGCCTGTATACATGTGAAACATGGTGTCAATACCGAGTAAACTCAATGGAACGTCTCCGGATCCAATATAATGATGCGTGCAGAATCATATTAGGATTCAGAAGGTATAGCAGCGCATCAACAATGTTCACAGAATTAGGACTCCATGGATTCGCCAGTCTGATGAAACACCGGGTTACTGGAGCCACGATGCGGCTAATGGCTTCCGACAACACGTTGGTGACCGCAGCCTTCCAGCACCAAGCTCCACTGCTGAGTGAGCGATGGGCCCGAGCGCACTCAAGATCACGCCCTGCATAATAATTGATTATTTATTTTTGTTATTATTAATTTTTATTACTATTATTTTAATTTTATTTTCTATTTATGTTCTTATTTCTTTACTGTGTGAATATATAAATATGTATAACTATATGACACCTGTGGGATTGCACTATCCTCCCCACATCCTGGAATAAAGATTATTATTATTATTATGAAATTTTAACAAAATTCCAATATCGAATAGTGCATAGCTTAAGTGATTAACATTATTTTATTTAGAACAAATGACAAGAGAAAACAAAAAAGTTACAAAAAAATACATGTGTGCAGTTCACACGCGGTAGAAGTGGAACCTTCAGAAAAGTAAAGTCGACAAGAGTGGGGAGGCTACGAAGCACCTCGTAAAGAAGAGACAGAATATTCTATATTCTATCCCTCGCAGGCTAAATCCTTTTGATGCATGTCTTTTAGTGTCGCTTTTGCATTTCACCGAGTTTCACAACGGTGCTAAAGAAGTTTTCAATAAAAGTTTAAAAAATCTAATTAATATTATAAACGCGAAAGTATTATGTATTTTTTGGATATATGTGTGTTTGTTAAAAAACTAAATAAATAATACAAAAACTGCGGAATGGATTTTAATGAATCTTTACAATAATATAGTTTCATACATCAGAATAACATATACGAGCTCTGGCATTATGAAATTTGTATAAAAAAAATTGCAGGGGTGCTCGCGAGCTGTTTGAAAACTGAATGTACCGGGAATGAATCTATGGAATGCGGGAGGGGGTAGGGGAACCGAGAAGGTGATGGTAACTCGGGAGGGGGATTCGCGGTAAGGGGGAGGAGAAAACGGGAAGGGGGGCGGGGAACATGTAGTGGAGTGGGGAGAGGGAAGATGGAGGAATCGGAGTGGGAACGCGACAAATGGGAAAGGACACGCAGGGAGAAACCATTTCTTTATTAAATGGCATCGCAACGCGTGCCGGGAACCAGCTAGCATTATATAAATGATTACAAATACAGTGCAATGATGATTACCAATAGAAATATATTATATAAATTATTGCAAATACAGGGAAAAGAAAAAGAGATACAAAAGAAACAAGACAAAACAGATCATACATTAAAAAGGTTTTGCATATTAGATTTTAAGAGTTGTTGTGCAAATTACCTACCAAGTACATTATTTCCTAGGTACCTACTAATTGAAAGCAGATCCTTGACCGTATATATTCGTAGCAGGTTCCAGATATCCGGCCATTCCCCTTAAACGGATTCCGATCATCTACCACGGCTCCCCTAATGCCGTTAATTACACCCTCAGGCAACAAATACGTTTACAAAGGGTCCTTTGCTCTCAGCCCTTTGGCGAATTCGTTTTGCAAAAGCTTTTTTGGACATCGAAAGACACTCAGCAAATGTTTTTTTAAAAATTAATGGAAATACAACCGTTTTGTTTAATTAATAATTGAAAACAGTATTAAACATCCCCAAACAAAAAAAATCAGAGTGAGCAATTCATTAACACAGTAAAAATCTAGAAGGTAAACTATATTTTCTTTTGCCTGTTTATTTTAGAGTGGTTTGAAGATTGAATTTCACAAAAATAAAAATGTTTTTTTTTTTTTGGATTTCGTAGAATTCGAACCTCCGTTTGCTTGATGTCTGCTTGAGCGCCTTGCCCACTGCGCTATCGAAGGCCCGCGCCGACGCGCGAATTTACCGCATTATATTAGAACCTAGGACCGGCAAATATTAAGTTTTTGTGACGCATTTCCGTTTCATCCGAATTTCAAATCGCTAATGGGGCTAAATAAGTTTCACTTCAAAAATGTATATAGGAACAGTAGAAAAGGATTCGGTCGCATCTGGGAATTGAAATCTTTAATGTGAATACCGCACAAGATTCCCAACTGTTCCCAACCGCCCGAAGACAGTAAGATTAGGCATCCCCAATTGGGATATGTTGTCATTGGAGGTTATCTACCACTTAACTGCCCTGGTATAAGTAACAGATGGTTACTTACTCCTTCAAGGTTCTCGCAAGGACTCAAATTTTTAAGAAAAAACGAAGCTACATTTAGTTTAGAACGAATTTAGACCTCCAATGTCCTCGCATGCGTTGTTAGTAAGCAGTATGCAAGTGCTTAGCGGAAAATTCAAGATACAATATGTGTTAGTATGACAAAATAAAGACAAGATAAAATGACAGGTTGGTGAAAGTCTACGATGTGGCAAGCGCTGGGTGGTTGTATCCAGCGTATCCTACAAGCACTTGTTTGGGAGGAAGACACAATAGATAACTAATAAGGGCAAGGCAAGCGGTTGGGAGTCCTCTCCAATCGATTGGCAGTCCCAGCAAGAATGCGCATGACATTCGGTCTAGCCGTGAACCATACTCTGCTTCCGCGCCACTTAGCCGGTTCCTCGGTGATGCCTCAAAGAAAAGTAAATGGGAGATTGGGGGGATATGCCCGACGACCCTAAGGAATTCAGCGTCGAGTAGCCGGATATGTTGTCAGGCAGAAAGAAAGTTGGGAAGTTAAGGAGATGAGGAAGAGGTAGTTGGGGAATACTCTCTATTCACCAAACACGGCTAAAGCTATTTCGAGGAACGTTTCAATTCTGAATTTTGGTCTTACACCAGGGCGATACTGAAAATATCTTTCACTATGGAATGCGCCACTAATATTCCTTATATTATTTTTAACTAGCAGACCCGGACACTCGTTGCTAACGAAACACAACGCCATTACCCAACATTTATAACCAACGCCATCTGTTAATTTGCATACATATCAAAAATACACACCGCCCGCTCCATTTATATATTAAATATTTCAACCAATTTACATAAAATCTTAAAAAATCATATACCTAAACCTTCCTTATGAATCACTCTATCTATTGGTGAAAACCGCATGAAAATTCGTTGGGTAGTTTAAAAAATTATAGCGTGCAAACAGCGGGAGCGACTTTGCTTTATACTATGTAAAGAAAATGACTTGTTTTGAAGGTCACATATTATGCAAAATTTCGTCAACCTCGGCATAAAACTGTAGATCTGCATATGTTCACCACCTACAGAAATTCTCCTTTATATTTCGACCAATTTATACAAAATTTTGACAAATTATGTACTCAAACCTTCCTCATGAATCACTCTATCGGTTGGTGAAAACCGCATGAAAATCCGTCCAGTAATTTTTGAGTTTTTCACGAATAGACAGACATACGCGGCAGAGGACTTTAATTTATAATTTTAAAGATAAACCTTCAAACCACTCTTTAAATAATCCAATAAATGTATCATGAACTGTGATTCTAATATTCACATCGTGTTACCAATAAACAAGTAAAATATATATTTTGTTGAAAATTATTGTGGTCGAAAACATCAATGATATTAATTTCGGTTCCTAAAATTATTTAACGTTTATCATCACAGCAATGTGTACAGAATCACGTATAAAAGGAAAATATTACACCCTTTCCAAAGTTGCGCTTCATACCGGGCACTCCGCCCTTCCATAATTTTGTATATTAATTATATATTTCAAAGCAAACAAGCTAGGTTGAATCTAGTTCCTAAACCAACCCGTATCCCAGCTGCAGGATAGAACGCCAGAGGCGTAGCGGTCATTAGGGCCCAGGGGGCTCGTTAGCCGAAACCCCCCCCCCCCCACCCGACTGACCGGGCCCGGGCGAGTACGTTATATCAGGCAAACATGGGAGCCGCTGATCGCTACTTTTAGTTTATAATTATTATACTTGGAAAAAATAAATCAGTGTTGAGACAGTTTGCATAAACCGGCTGTTTCAGTGGAGAGATTATGCAGTTTCTTAATAAAGTTATTAGTTACTTAACCATAGACACCCTTAAGTAGTATGTCCCATAGTGATACTATGGTGAGAATAATCCTGAAACTTTTCAATCGTTAAAAATGAATTAAATTATCGCTGGATAAGACTTTAGTTAAATGAAATTTTTTACAATTTTTCTTGAAGAAAATAAAAACGGCCCAAACAAATGTGTTTATTTATTGTGGCGCTACACGTCCACATTTTATAGATTGTTAAGTCAGGGCCACAATGTTTTTGTTTTCCGTGGCAGAAATAAAATTAAAAAAAGTTGTGGCCTGTCCCAACATTTTCCAGTCCCGACTCAATACAATACGAATGTTATAAAGTGATAAGTACCGCATCTCACAACTTCGAAACTAGCACAAATAATACCGAAAAAGATTTATTTATTATTATTTCATAATATTTTATTTATTACAAATTTTTGGGTTTTTTTGGCTACCACACTAGGCTAATGCCCGTGTTGTGGTGTCATACGTTTAATATTTTATATAGGAATTAAAAAATACTATTCAATTGAAACAGACAATAAACATACTAAATAAAGGTACGTTTTAAGATTTTCACGGCCAGAAGCATTTTCGTTATTTGTTTTTGGGGTGTTATGCCGTGTTGCGCTACCTCCTTCTTTAGCCAACGTTTCTGACATCGTTGCAGTGTCCGAAACGTTGGCTAAAGAAGGAGGTAGCGCAACGTGGCATAACACGCCAAAAACAAATAACGAAACTACTAAATAAAGATTAAGAAATACATAAAAGTATGTGAAAAATGAAGAAAAAAAATCATATTTTAATGAAAAATAGAAATAAAAATGAAAATTTTGAAATACGGAAACTAAAAATAAAGATTTAGTGTTAAGAACTCATGTATTCTATACAAATATATAAATTAAAACATATACATGTATGGATAACGACTAACTAACAGTCACGCCGTTTCCCAGAACGGTAGGCAGATAAGATAAACAGCCATACAACCTGTCTCGGCGTACACTCCTTGAGTCACAAAATCTTATATTTCATTGCACTACCCCATCATAATTCCGGAATAAACTATTACTTTTATACATCGACTCATACATACTTACCTGACTCAAGAAATTGATTGACCTGATCGTGTAATAAATACAATTTATGTAACTTTTTTTATTGGGACCATTAACCACTAGAGCGTTATTGCCACAATATGGCACAATTTGAAATACCTCGGATTGCTTTGCTACCAATTTTGGCAAATTTTCTCTTATTTGTACGTAATTAAGTAAAAGTTAACGATTTTTACTATTTTTTTAATAAATCCTACGAAGATGTGATAATCGAAAAAAGATAGGTGTAGTCATTGGCTATATAGAACTACAATCAGTTTGTATGTCTTGCGCAGTCGCTCCAGTGGTTAATGTAAATACATAATAACATACGGTTATCGCGAGGATTCAAAGGGATGGTGTCCGAAACATAGAGCTGCGGTTCGTGAATATTACCAGTATTTTTTTCTCAATTACAGTTTCGCCCCGGGAAGGAGCGAAATGAAGTTCGGACGGCCAAATTATTTACACGGGCCAAAGTTTCAATTTGGTAAAATGTGTAGTTAAAACCCCGAACACCGGAGAGGGAGGTAAAGTGGGGAAAGTGGAACCCATTTACGCAGCGATTGAAGAATAATATTTTGATGGATCAGTTACCTAAATTATTTTCCTTTGGCTGTCCGAATAAAGATCAAAACAGTTTTCTATATAATTTAGACCCTGAGGAAAATAATTTCCCTCAGCGTTCATGTGATCTTCGGGCATGGTGTGCTTTGGATGTATAATAAATGGTTCTCAGGGCGGCGGTACCCATACCCACCTCCCACACTGGTCAAATGAAATATAAACGCTTTTCGGTCATGTCTAAAGTAAGATCAATTTTCCCTGGTGAAATTGATCAAATTTTTTCAAACATCGAAATTCTTTCTTGGATAGACGTTGGTTGGTCTGCTTGGATCCTAGGAGTCAAAAACTATTTCTTAATTTGACGACACCAGTTTTCTTTAAAATTTGCATAGATTATACTTTACTTAGTTTTTTCTGTCGAGTGGAATTTGTAACGATATATTTTACTGCCTGTAATTCACATTTTCTACAATATATAAAAGACATACTTTTATTATAGACTAGCGAGTGATGCTGCATTACATTGCCACTGATGAAGAAATTGTTTCCCTGCGTGTCTTTTCCCATTCGTCCCATTCCCCTTCCCCTCGCGCGTTCTATCTCCACCTTCACCACCTTCCCTCTCCCGCGGACTCTCCTCCCGCGATCCCCTTCCCTCTTCCGCGTTCAATCTATTCAGTCCCGCTACATTCATATTTTCAAACAGCTCGCGTGCCACCTTTTGGAATTTTTTTTTAAATTTTCTGTTACAATCATTCATTTTTGTATATTATAAGAACAATCAATCAAATTAACGCAGGTACCTATTTAAAATAAATATGATTTTTGATTAGATCCAAAGTATTCGACGCCCGAGGAAGATATGGCACGATCAAGTGAATCAGATATTTGTGTCGGGCCATGTCAAAAGTCAGAATAATAGAAGAGAATGTATGAGACGATGCACGAATTGTGAGTGAGGCAAAGAGTGTGTGCCAAGACCGAGTTGTTTGGCGTTCTGTCCTCTCTGCCTACCATTGCGGGGAAACGGCGTGATGGTAAGTAAGTTAGTTATTCCATTTTGGTTAGTAGATATCATAGGTGAGTTTTGAAAATGGAATTATTAATGAATAATCATTGTTTTGTAAAATGTAATTCTCAAATTGATACATTTTTGACAGTTTGTAAGAGTTTTTGTTAATGATTAAAAACTTTTCAGATTTATTGTCATGTGGTTGTAATAATCTAGAAACCTTCGCGAGGATGGAAAAAAAAATATTTTGAAAGTTTAAATTATTTCCTATGCTTAAAATAGCAATTCATAGACAACTCATAACTCACATACCTGCATATTTTGATTTTTATACATACAAGATAAGTGCAATGGATTGCGAAATTCACGAAATATTTTCAATAATCTGTCAATTTCTTTAAAAAAATAATATACTACGTGTAACTCGTCAATGATTGGATCACCACGGACAAGCCATCACAGATCACAATCAACGTAGGTAACTATATATAATATGTTCACTCCACCCCCTAACCCAACCTTCTATCCCAGTACCTGTCCCTATCTAACAGTGTATGGCCAATTTACCTACGTATATAACATTTACAATAATACATTATGGTACCAACAGTCCATTAATTTAGCTCGTGTAATGACCACGATATTGATCTATCATTGATTTAATATCGACTCTGTTAAAGCAATCTGCGCCATGATTACCATATTGTTCTCTGTGTGCTTTTAATTTCAGTTCGTTAATAAAACCTGCGCAATGAACAATGTATTGATCTTTCAGTGCAATTTAATATCGACTCCCTTAAGAAATCTTGGCGGTGACCATCTCTGATCTGACCGTCTGACTCCCTCGGTGTGGTGATTACGAATCTCTTAAGTGTAATTTTTCAGTGAATACCACCAATTCTCTCAAGGCCAAGGAACGATTCTTATCAACAAGAAGTGAAAAATATTGAAGAAAGGCGTAAGTCAATCCTTTACAAACTTCCAAATCTTTACCAGTTCCCACGTGGTTGTTGCTTTGAATTATAGTTAAGGTTCAAACCAATTATGAATTACAAATAGTGAAAATCATTATCAATACGTTTACCTCATTACAAATAGTGAAAATCATTATTAACACGTTTACCTCATTTAGGCCAAAGATGGCGCTAGTAATTGCAGATGTCACTGTTGTGTGATATTTGTTTGTCTTCCTTCCTTCTCAACGGACAAAGGAATTTAATTATAAAATGCCCACGCTAGCTAAAAATTACCACTTCTTAACTAAACTTGCACTGCATAACATTAAGTATTGATTGATCCCTTGTATGTTGGGTGGGGAAAAAATGCTTGTCCATAATTTGTAAATTCAAAAACATAACAATGAAAAACGAAGGATTTAATTTCTCAAAGGTGCTTTATTCAAAAAACCATTCTACCACTTCTTCTTCTGTGAATACCTAACTATTTTAGAGTTGTGTAAACATGAAACTTATTAAAAATTATTCATTAACATTCCACCGTTTGGCTCGCTTCCAATACATACGACAACAGTAATCTCATTTTCAAACACGTTTTTTGATGTGACCCAGCTGCACCCGTCTGGTGTCAGTGAGACTGTGGCATCCCCAATTGGGGTACGTTGTGAGGCTGAAGGTCGTGGGGACGCGATGTAGATAGGAAAGAGGAAGGTGGGGAAGTACCTAGTTATTCAGATCTGGTCACCAAACACGGCTAAAGTCATTTCAAGCAACGTTTCAATTCTGAAAGTTGGTCTTACATCAGGGCGATACTGTTCTGGAACGTGCCGCAAATACACTACATATTATTTTTAATGAATTAATTTCGAAATAACACAATCCTGTGACCGTCAGATTGCGAGTCAAGAGCCTTACCCCTAGATTACGGAGGCCGTCAAAATATGTGGTTTTCATGTATTCGTAATCGGCCTCTGAGAAGACTTTGACTAAGATCTTATGAGTGGCAAAAGTAAAAGTATTTTTTCGTAAATAGATAGTACAAAAGTCCAAAAGGTAAAATTTTAGGTTAGGTTGGTTAACAAAATAATGAGTTTACCATTTTGAGTTTTAGTAAAGAACATTGTTGATCAAATAAATAATTACTTATTCTGAGTTTCCCATCGGGTACCACAATTAGGCTGTACGAAGTCTCTGAAACGGTTTCCTGTACAGCAATAACTGATAGTGCTGACCCTCTGAGACCGACGGATCTTCAAGGGGTGAATCAGCCTAATCAAGTCCCACCGACCCCTCCACACTCTAAGGGTTTATCCTTAAAATCACACCTAACCCAACAATATGTAACCACACAACAAAAAAGTACTAAGCATCATAATCAGCCTTAAAATTCAATCATCTAAGGGAATTGGCATTTTGGTGAGGTGCCAATGAACTGGTTTCGTTTCTTGAGGTTGTTAATCCTGACCGTTGACCCGTCGAGGCTAAGATAAACTGAAGTGATTTAGCTGAAACAAGATGTACAATTTTCATACAAAATACTTTACACGTGTCGATCCCGTATTCAGTGGTTCGAAAACTTTAGATTTTTTAAATATCACCAATAATAAAGTTGTTGCATTTGTTAATCTACCTTCAGACTGGCTCGCCGTTGACTTTTATTGATTTAATTATTTACGGACAGATAGTCCATTAACATTATTACAATAACACGAATAAAAAAAAGAGAGATGACAATGAAAGAAGGTACATATAGATGAAGAGCATTGACAAAATACATATGATATGAAAGTACATATAGGAGATAACTGCAAGTAGCTTGAAGATGAATTTAAAAAGACTTTAAAAATTGACATTGCGTATCGACTGCCGAAAGTCATTTAGGCTTACACCAAAAATTCAATTCTTTGATTTGCATTGACAAGTCTCGACATTCTGGATAAAGGGGAATGGTATCCATAATTAGTAGAATGTTGATTGAGGAACAACAATTCATTATTTCGGAGTCTACGGGAAGGAATGTTGAACTGGATGAGTTGTAACAAAGCAGGTGTGTCAGTAATACTGTTGATAATTTTGAAAATGCATATTAAATCAGAGTCCTTTCTACGTTTTTCTAAAAACGAAATGTTTAAAGTGTGTTCAATTTCATCATGCGACTACTCGCCTATTTTAAGTCCTAACCTCCAAGCAATTCCTCGTAGGAAGCGATGTGACGTGATAAATGTGGACAGCATAGAAAGGAGACCAAATGACACTAGCATATTCAAGGTGAGGGCGAACCAACGAACAGTAAAGAGTTTTAAGTGTATTTATATTTGACCCAGGAAATTTACAAATCTTTAAATACGAAAACGGCCAAAAATATAGTTGAAGCGCTGCAAGAGCGAGGGAGCTCAAATACTGGTGCCTGTACACATTTTACCTTTGCGTGTTCACATTGAAATAATGTACTCAAGATATAAATAAAATGAAAATTAATTTATTACACAGAGCTTGCTTTTCTGAGAGAAATTTTTGAGTTTATATTACCTACCTCGATATTTGTACAGGAACCTATATACACGGTCTCCGGAAACTTGTTCTACCAGTGGGAATTGGAATTTGGTTAATCTACATCACGTAGAGTGGAGATCTGAAAAATACTATTTTTTTCGATTATTTTTTTTTTTCTCTTTATTTTTTCCCATTATCAATTATCAATTCCATTTCAAATGTAATTTTATATGTTTTCTAAATACAGTAAGTTGTAAACATAAGGTACAAATAATATTGAAATAGTTAGCAATAAGAAAATAAATAGACAAAAGCAGGTAATGGAAACCCACTGAGGCACTGCCTGTGTGTGTAACATGAACAAAAATGCTATATAACATCAATAAGTACAAGAAAAAAAAGTTAATTTTAAAGTAAACGTTTAGAAAATTAGATATCTTTGAAAAAAAGTGGAAAAACAGAACAATTTTTGTGAATGATTTTTTGTTATAGTTTTAAGAAAGTGAATAAAGTTTTCATGACTTGAAGTTACCGTAGATTTGTATTGAAAAGTATACAAAGAATTCATTGCAAAAGTGTTTCAACATCTGCATCATTCAGCCATAATTTAAATTTTTTATGTAAAGTGATTTCACTTATTTGATATATTTTTTCGGCAACTAAAGGGTTAAAATCTTTTTGGAGGCTGGTCAACTACGCTTTGTAGCATTTTGAAAGACATAACAGCTGATATTGAACCCCGAACGACCGAAACTTTTGTTTCAAATATGAAATTAAAAATTCCGGTTTCTTATTTAAATAATAAAAATAATATATATTTCAAAATCGACTCAAAATGTCCTGTAGATTCACCAGTTTTCCGCTTATAGTACGAGTTTTCGGACACCGTGAATTTATACATTGTGTGAGATACAAGTTTCCACAGGTCTTGCAGAAGTTTGTTTTCATTTCATTAATAAATTTAAGTTAGTTACGAAGCATCAATCCTACATGAACGAAATTGGATTTTCATCAGACGCGAGTGTCCGAATTTTCGCCTTCTTGCCTCATCGTTTACAAGTTGGAGGGTGTTTTTGTTTGTGAAATTTAATACGTGAAACAGAGACAATGGAAATGTTAAGGTCGCCATTTGATTGTTTTGATTTTAGATAGTTTTAAGATTGTCTCCATTCAACACTGACAGAAAAAAGACATTGATTCATAAAAATAAAACACCTGAGAAATAGGGAAGTTAGTGTGACCTAGGAAAGTTTCCCGTTCCCAGGACAGACAAATTGACAGATTTAGTTAAAAATAGAGAAAATAACCTGGTAGCATATATTATATTCGGATTTACCGAATTAACCTGGTAACATATAATTAATATATTCGGATTTACAGTGTATGAGATAAGTAGGTATTGAAAAGTGTTAATCAGGAACCTGATAACAAGTTGGAGGAATTACAATAAGATTAACAATATAAACAGATGAAGTTATGTGTTTAGAAGTGTGAACTTATAATACATAGTACCTACACTTATAAGAGAAACTTCATTAACATTTACAATGTTAGATATAATTTATGTATCTATTAATATATGCATATGTTTTTTTTTATTATTTATATGTGCGTTGTAACTACAATATGTAATAAATTACGTGCAAACATGGTTATTTTCACTGATTTCAAAGATGTTTTCAGTACGTATTATATTATACGACAATACGAATATACACCGCGCTCATATCTTGAACTACTCCTGCTAAAATATGAAAACAATAACTATAACTATAGACAAATAATTTAAATAGAAACTATGAATATAAATAAATAGTACCTGATTTAGTGCTACTTTGGTAAGGGTCTAGTGACATTAGTGCATTACTTCGTACGTCATACAAGTTGTGTTATGTATTGCTTATTTATTATAAAAATCATAACTGATATAAGGTACCAAGTTTCACACAGCTAGTTTTAATGTTAGTGTGCGACGTGCGTGTAATACGCCTTACATTAGTGATGTGCCTACTAGGAGCGAACATTCTTCAGGGGAGCAAAACCATAAATCTCAGGTATGAAAACATCAAAAAGGATGTCGAAACATTGCAAAGCAATATCAGAACTCAATGTAGTGTGGTGATTTTGTTTATCAGTTTAACAGCATACGTTCGCTTTCGTCTCTCCCTAAGTCCAGAATCCAATCGTTGACTAATTTACGCAGGACTCGTGCACTTTTCAATTTCCAAGAACCGGGTATAAGGTTGAACATTTTAGGACCTAGGTAAGAATATTGTCTTTGAGCGAGGGATGTCATAGTAAGTGGAACTATTGGATTCCTCCCTGCATGTCGGGTGTGATGAAGTGGACATTTTTCTTTGGAGTGATCTGTTGTTTAATTATGACCAATTTTACATAATTTTATTTTGTTGAATATTGCACACATCACAGACGTTTTGTGTTCCCTAGGAATTTTATGAAACGCTTCGACCTTCCGGAATCAGGTTGGATGCTCTAATCAGTGTGTTTCTTCGTACAATTATTATTTTGTTTAATAATGTTTTTTGTTATTTTTGTTTAACAACCAGAGTTGTGCAATAACAATTTCACATTATAAATATTTAAAAAAAACGTATTGCAGCCGGCTTATATTGCAATATCGTTGAACTAAATATATTTACAACACAGGAGTATGTGTTTGTTCTATTTGTTGTTTGTTAAAATTAACTTTTCTTCTGTCGGAGACACAATCTACCATTATTTATTATTATGAGAGATGTGTTTTTAATTATTTTTACAAATTGACTCTTTGAATGGAACGAATCCTCTGAAAAGTTGGCACCATTGTGGGTTTTGAATTTTCTTAGAAGCAAACCATGAATATGCAGGAACGGGCTGAAATTTGGAAATTCGGGGAAAGACAAGGCCCAAACTATCCTCAGAGTCTCGTAAGGAGGATAATTTAAAATTCATAAAGCTATTCAATTCGGTTGATGTGTCTACCCGCGGGGAGAGTGTGGGGGGAGTGCGGGGGGAGGGTGTGGCCCAACTCGCCATCAGCGTTCGGTAATGAAATTTGCCAAGTAAATCGCATCATTTTGAGGCAAACTTTGAATCCTTGAGAGAACCGCGCGGTAATTACGAGATAAATGCTTCGTTAAGTTCATTTGCAAAGAAACGCTTCGTCCTGGTTGGAAAGTCAGTGCAGAAATTGAAATAAATTTTGGGAATTTAAAAAATATTTAATAACTTTGTTAACTTGTGCATAAGTTTTCAAAGGGAAAGTAATTAAAGTCGTTTTTTGGCATTTGGATTTGATTTTTTTGATCACCAAATCTATTCATGTCTAAAATATCAAACTAAAAACATTCTTCTGGAAAATTCGCAAACCTTTAGTAAGCACCCACAAAAACATCGTAATCGTAGGAACAGTCTACAAGCAGACCTTAACTGATCTTTACACTTTACTCACAGGTCTTAACTGATCTTTATACTTAACTCACCGTTCTTAACTGATCTTTACACTTAAATCACAGATCTTAACTGATGATTATTAACGGCAACCTTATATTGAACAAATTAACATATGATATACCATATACCATGATATGCATAATTACATTAACTAATTTCAACTACCACAATCCGGGCGTATGCCTAGTGTAGTAGTCGTAAAAAAACTGAATATTAAACTTATTTTACGAAAAAAGAAAAAAAAAGTATTGCTACGTTATCGCCTGCGAGAAACGGCGTAGTGCTTAGTTTTTTCCAATGTCTACACGTAGGATTTTAGCTATGTAGGTTTGGGCCTGTATGTATGGGCTTTCCTAAAATTCAAATCGGTACCAACACAGTATCTCCAAAAGTGAAATAGGAAACTATTTTCCTTTAAGGGCTTTCTATGAGAAGTTAATACGAAACACTAAGAAATCTCACAGAACTTTTCAGATACGTCAAGAACCTTTGATATATTTTTTCTTTGGACATAATCCTTACTAGTATACAATAAATACGAGGATGAAATAAGAGTAATAAATAAAATGAAATCAAGGATTCTAAAATGATAGTTCCGAATTAATACGGTGAGTAGGCGATAAGAGAAGTGATGAATTTATTTATTTTGTTGCGTTAGCTCCACACAGGAGGCCATGAAGAAAATAATTGCCCCCAGCGCCTATTTCATCTTTGGAGATGCTGTGTGGAGGGTCCTTTTAGGAAAGCAAGGGGTGGATAGGAATCTGGGGATCTGTCCAGGAGTGACGGACGAATGAATCCATCTCTCCCACTGCGGTGCTAGGCGACGTTCCAAAAGAGTTCTGTTTGAGAGGATACGAGGCAGTCTCCTTCAACCAGCCTTTCTCAATCGCCACGCAGCTGGTGGGCACACATACCCGCCGCCAAGACCCGGACAAACCTCACCCCATGAACCCGGAAGTATAAGGTCAATGTATCAACAACATGAGCTACGCAGACGATATGGTTCTGATGGCACCGCCAATAAGGGGATTACAAATCCTCCTGAAGATCTGTGAAGAATTCGCACACGAAACCAACATGATCTATAATGCGAAAAAAACAGCACTGTTGGTCATAAAACACGAGGAAGGCCCAAAAAATATCCCCCCCCGCCTTTTTGAACGGCGAACTCCTAAAAACAGTAGAATCTACCAAATATCTAGGACATATAGTTTGACCCCCATAGAAATTGTTCAAAGACTCATTATAAAAATTATACTAAAAAAACCTCCAGACTTCCCCACTGAACGCATATTCGAAGAATTCAAAGTTCCAACATTTAAAAACTTATTTGCGAAAAATTCAATCATACAAATTATAAAAGAAAAAGATAAATTCTCATTCATAACTGAAAATCGTACAAGACTAACACATGTATTTGTATGCCCCAAAATAAACACGTCTTTTGCCCAACACCATTATACACACCAAGGAAAATATTTCTTTAATAACCTTCCAGTAGAAATCAGAAGCATTAATGACAAAGTACAATTGTTGAACTCCATCAAAAAGCATTTTAGAGAAATCACCAATGGGAAAATTGCTGCTTCCCCCATCACCACATGAATGTCACACTAAAAATTATACCTATTTTTCTTCTTACTGAATACATGTAGATGATTTTTTCTTTTAGTTAAAGGGTCTTGATTGCGATATAATTAAACTGTGTTTTAACGGTATATTAACAGGATATTAACTGTGAATCTGTACATATGTGAAACATCTGATTGTATAAATTGTACCTACATATTTAAAATGTAAACTCTTCCTCCATCCACAAGCAAATGCTTTTAATGGAGGAAAAGTAACATTGTAACATGTTCCATTTTTTTAAGATAAGTACTAAAAAAAAAATAAAAAAAAATAAAATAAAAAAATAAAAAAAAACATCAACGATAAATTAACAGATGTTGAAGATATTGACAGGCAGAGGCGCGTACTAAGCATAAAATCCAACATGCTCAGTAGAAGATTTCGGCTGTGCAGTCCACGGGTAAAAAGGACGCTATTCCTAGCCTTCTGCACAACCCTATACACATGCGAGCTTTGGGCAACCTTCAAAAAAAGAACCATGGAAAGGCTTCGGGTGCAATATAACAATGCTTATCGTCTGATGTTTGGACTCCCCAGGCACTGCAGTGCCTCCTCAATGTTTACAGAAGGGCGAGTTCCAGGATTTAAAGCTCTATTAAGAACCAGGATTGGAGGACTGAGGGGAAGGATAAACCACTCCAGAAACATTCTCATAATAGAATCCCGCTTGACTTCAGGATCGAGCTTAGAAGAACATTGGAGGAAGACACTGGCTCCCATAACCCCAGACTGATGTTTTTATTTATTTTTTTTTACTTATATTTTTATTTTATTCCCTTCTTATTACCATATTTTATAAATATCTATATGTTTTATGTATGTACTTACACACTATATAGGATGTGTGGGATTGCACTCACCTCCCCACATTCTGGAATAAAGACCTTTATTATTATTATTATTATTATAATGCAGAAGAAAATGGAAGGAATGTCCTAGAAAGGTAATGCATGCTCGAGTAATAATTCTCTGCCAATTTCTTCCAAAGATGCACTTCACATTTTTTTTAATAACTCTCTTTAAAATGGTCATTTTTCAGTAATAGTAATTTTTGAAGTCATTGAATTAAAATCACCTTAACTAAATTAATAATTTATAATTGCGATAGGTTTCAGCATGGACCTATCTTAATCATGATGCATGTTAAATACGTCATTACTAGCTATTGAATATTCTCTCCACCGTCACACTGCCCCCCGTCATCCCCTGTATTCCCTACCGCCCCCCGTCGATATCAACACAGCGCCAATATCGCCCCGGGCACCAGAACTAACCAGGGACTGAAATTAAACAGTAATTTGACAGCCGATACACTTGCCGGACACTGGCCAGTATTTCGAAAGGAGGTTGAATATTTAATTCTGTTAAACTCTTGTATTTTAATTCTGTGTACAAATTCGAAAAGCACACTAGAAATTAGGTTATGGTCGCGACCGCGGCATGACCTCAGTACAAACATGAAATATTTTAAAATATGAAAAAATTATTTACTACGTTCATGAAAGTCAGAAAGAATTTTTCGAAGACACCCAGCTGTGGCTCAGCTATTAAACTACCTCGCTAGTATTCAATGATAATTATTTTTTCAAAACATCACGTACAAGAGAATCACAGCAGCTGTAGTTTTATGTAGATTGCTTAGTGATAATTGCAGATCTCCGGACTGTTGAAGTCTCGAGTTCACATATATTTCATTGCCTACATACACTGAGCCAACTAGAAAATAAATAATTAAGCAGTAAAAAAGCAAATTTCATTATATGAGATCAATTATTGACTTTTTTGTTATTTGTTTTCGGGGTGTTATGCCGTGTTGCGCTATCTCCTTCTATAGACAACATTTTGGACAGCATTACAGTCCATCATCATATTTTGTTTTATACCTTTATATTGGCTACATTCGCTTTTACCATTATTCGCTTTTACTATTCGCTTTTATCACTATTGTAATTCCGTTCCTATTTCTAGAATTCTTCAAAAGATGTCGCCAATTCCGTCGGCAGCTCGCATAAGGACGTGCTCCAGGCAAGTATAAGTACTACGATTTAGTGAACTTGCAGTATCCCTCCGCGGCTGTATACTACATGTGACTTACTGCCTGTGTCGGTTACTTTGTACCGGTGATTAGCGATCACTGAATGACAGTGGCTTCGAGGAACAGGTTTTTGGAATCAGTTCCTATTGGAGCACGCCTGATTACGGAAGCAATTGAAATCTACAACCATTTTGAAGTATACTGTAATACCAGCTCGAAATGGAGTGGAGCTGGCAAATCGGTATCGCTTCCAAGTACATAAGCACACATTTCACCACTAACAATTACACATCTTATTATGGACACATTGGCTAAAGAAAGAGGTAGCGCAACACGGCATAACACCCCAAAAACAAATAACAAGAATACTTTTGACCGTAAAAATCTAAAAACGTATACAAATTATTGACTTAATTATTCGGGCATATACATCAAAAGATTAGCCATTTTGACGGTCTCACTCAGATTCCTGTAATGATATTATCATTATTTACTTTTGAAATACGCCACTTACGTTAGTAATAACTTATGTACATTTATACTTATATACATACATACATACTCATTTATATTTACATTGTATATTTATACTACACCAAAACGAATTAACTGTCGGTGACAATAAATTCACACATTCCTGTGACTTTTTGCTGCAAACGCATTAACTATTTTGAAAAAAATTAATTCTTCGCCCTCACTAGAATGTTCGCCGCGGGTCGGGGATTAAATGATTTATACATTTTAAAGTTTTTTTAATTAAATCATAAATTCACATATTTATTTTAAACCAACATTATATTCGACCGCTAGGTTAGGAATAAGTGCCGTTATGGTAGAATATTTTATACTTTAAAACCACGGACACATGAATATATCTGAACCTGCCCTAAGTGATAAAAACGTATTATTTCCCCTCCCCATGGAGCCAGCTGGAGCTCCTCCTTGGAGCCAGCTCGCTCCATGTGGAGGGGAGAGAACCTCGCTTGAATCTAAAATATGTGACGTCATCATTCTTGTCGTGACCAGCGCGGAACTAACATTCATATATTTTACGAAATAACACGCCAAAAACGGTAGCTTGTGCTATACATTTATACCCACATATTATTGGACGTAGCGAATGTGGGCGGTTCTCCAGTGTGCTCGTCGCTGGTTACAGGGGTAAGTAAATTATGAAACATTTGTAAAAGTGTCTTAACTAAACACGGCAACAAAATATTGCTATGTGAATGGGGGTGAATCTTTTCGGGGCGAGCATTTGGCCTTCGAAAATATGTTATTAACGTGGCAAGCAATTCGCGCTCCTGTGTAAAAAGGTCTATTCATTCAAAGCAGATTTTGCTTTTAAGAACTAAATGGTGATATTATAATGCGAGATGCCTATATACTGTCAGATTGATTTTTTTAACGAATCACAGTCTCTTCTTCCTCTCTTCGCCCCCCCCCCCATAGTCTGATTTTACCCCTCATCTGTATCTTCTGGCCAATGATTTGGATGTCTATGTTTAAAACCAACTTTTGCGTACGTTCAATACTCATTATCCTTTGTTTTATTATTTTTACTGTTGGACGGATATTTCGTCTAAAGTTCATAAATTAAGTACCTACACAGTATTCTACATCCCTTGCAAATGACCTAATAAATCCGCTGTACCTATAAGCTTTAAATATTTCTTTCTGTCAGCGTTCTTCAGATTATGACGATTTAACGTTTCTTTTCAAAACATAAAAAGTATTCCTCATATTAATTTTTCCTCCATACCTAAGCATATTTAATTACTGTATTTATGAACGACATTAGCATTTACCGAATTTATTTAGTATAGATTATATACTAGGTCGTCTGCGCGACCCACTTCATAAAAAGCATAAATTTGAATTTAAAATTAAAATACCCTACCAAACTGAACAAAAAAATGTTATTCACTTTGGTTGGGTATTTTGGCTTCAAATCCAAATTTAAGTTTTATATGAAGAGGGCCGCACAGCCGTTCCTCTTAAGCACATTTTATTATTTATACTCGTTCCTACATAGATCGATGCACCATATTATTCGATAAACGAGATTAATAAATGGATTATGTTGGTATTATAAACTGATCGCTTTTGACCGTATTTACATAAACTAGTTAAGCTGGACATTTTAAGCGGAGCATTACTTCAGTACAGAGGGGCGAATATTAGGATATTTACCAAATTGAGAGAGTCAATAATTAATTTATTTATTCTAAAAAAAATTATAAATCAATTAAATATGTTAACGCAACTATATGCAATTCCCCCTAAAATGTGTTCCCTCATTCTACCATTTAAACCTTTTATCCAAGAACCGGTCCCTGTCTGACATTGTGTGGCCAATATACTTTCGTATGTGACATTTACAACAATAAATTGCTCAGCATTCTGTCTGTTAAAACAGACCGCGCAATGACCGACTCTAATAGTAATCACTGGGTAATGATCAACCATAGTGATCTCTCAGTTCATTTAAATATTTTTTTTAGTAACTATATATTTATTATTTTTCACATTTTTATCTGAAACGTGTTAGGTATATATATAAAATAGAAATTATATTCGTAGTCCTCCTCACTAGAAGATCCTGTGCTGAGGGGGACTATGCATTGGATAAGTTTTCAATCGAATCTGTGTTGAGCTTGTATTGTAATTAGCGGCGTTTCTCAAGATCATAATATCGATTCACCATAATATCGTATCAGAAGAATTAAATGGGAAAGTCAGTCAATGTTTACCAACTCCCACGTGTGTCAACTTGAAAATTTTTCATTGTAAAAGTGGTGTAACTCCATATTTTTCAAACCTCTTTTTTTGCTTAATGGTTTCAAGGAATGCCTAATAAGATATGGAATAACTACTTGGGGACATTCAACAAATCTTCTTTCGATAATACGAACAAAGACATGATATAACAAAATCGTTACTATATAACTATGTAAATTTATTATCTATTCTTGCTAAATTGTGGCTTAAAATTGGGAGTCAGCATACATCTCAATCTGAGTAAAATAAACTAGTGGTTCATGTTCATATTTAAGACTAACTGCAAACGATGGACTTGTAATTTCCAGATACCTAAATAAATACGGTCAAAGAACTCTACAATACCTTGTTCCAATAATTTACATGTTACCCAACTCAATAAAAAGCTGTGAATTGAGTTACGGAAGGAAATGTACGCTAAAAAATGGTTAAGTGAAAGAACTTTTTTGAACTCTGAATCTCTGTTTTTCCGCTTTTCGTTTTAATGTTTTTCCACTATTATTTTTTTCTTTTCCTTTTCTTTCTTTCATTTTCTCGGTTCTTGGTTTCTTATAAATTTTATTAACAATATTTTTTCCAAAATATATGTTAGTGTGTACGTATATTATGTAATAATGAGTATATTTACAAAAAATCGCGTTGACAAACTGACATCATTCAGTTTGACTAAATTTAAAAATGTTAAAAATTGTAACTAAATAATAAAGGAATTTATAAATAAAAAATAAATGATTGTATTTAACAATAACCATAGAAAACATTGCATGAATGTTGTACTTTTTTCCTACACTTTAATAGGCAAAAAGCTCGTATTTAAAAATTGAGATAAAAGGAGATACTTCACTTTACAATGAACGACACAATTATTGATTAGAATCCACAAATTGATTCGCAGAGAATGTATGAGGAACAATTATTTTGAAACATCCGAATTTGTGATATAATGGTTAACCAACACCGCTGCCATAGGTCACCTCAAGTGGTTCGCTACGTTTGGTGTCTTAGCAGGAGTGCCCGGGTTATAATATTGCTGTGTTCCAAGAAAAAAGAATACGTGAATCGCTTTGTCTACACAACGCAATCAGCTTTTCCTTTATTTTTTTTATTAACATAAATATTTTTGTACAAAGTTTCTTGTGCACTAGGCCCGTATTATTGTAGTCGAAAGGGCCCGCAACCCGGATTTGTACCGATTTATGACATATTTCTCTACACGGTAAGTTTTAAAGCTCTTAAAACAACATACGTTATTCTTGAAGATAATATCTAGACTTTGCCCGCGCCGAAACGCAAATTATATAAAATTCTCTCGATAGAAAAAAATCGCAAAGTATGCTCCAAAAATTATTATTAACACGTTTGTTTCAGTTATTTTACAAGTTATATGTACGAAAAAATTCATAGTGTTTCTTTAAATACTGTTTGAGATAATGCCCGCAAGATTTTTGCTCTATTTTAAACGAGTCGTGTTTTATTAAACATTTTCGCACCGATTTTGTCGCTGTAAATGTTAGCGCTCTCCTCTAACATTCGTAATTTCGTATCTCTCCATTTTCTTCTTTTCGGGCCCGGTTGTTGCTTTTTACTTTTTCAAAATAGTTATGTACCTACTAAATCATTCCAGCATGCCTCTCTGAGTTTAGAAGCATAGAATGAAGCATGCAGCACTAGAAGTGCCTTCCTTGCTAATTTGAAGGGAAACCAATCGACGGTCCGAAGAACAATGTCGAACGTGAGATTTTGGAGTTTTGCCATAGAGCTGTTTAAAGTTTCGTTTCCGCACTTTTACTGTTTTTGAGATCAATAATTATATCATAAAAGAAAAATATTTATATTTCATTGAATTTTATCCGAAATTCCGAAAATTCAGACATAAATCAACAAAAAGAAATTAAAATAAGCCAACAGATTCGACATTGTTTTTCGGGACCGTCGAAATATTCCACTGACTTGGTACCCTTTAGTTCTGGATCACTTAGCACGTGGCCTTTCTCTCTTACACTCGCCTAAACCAGTATATAGCTATCCCATTTGAATTGCTTAATCATGGTGTTACACGGTTTTGTTTGGCAAGTATCTTTTCTCGGAAGATTTTTTCAACGTAGATGAGTGTTTCAGGCTGATAATAATTATTGCATATAATAATTGTTACCCTTAGTGTTATGCATAAAAATCTTGTCTTAAACGTTAGTTTATCAATTAAAAAAATAATTAATATTTGACAAGTTAAAGTATTTCCCCCAAAAATGTAGACATAATTTGTCTCGCCACCTAGCGAGAGATTTAGCACTAACAATGTCTCTCTCACAAAAATAAAGTAGGTTGTTTTCATGTGGAAAAATGTAATAAACAGTAATTGTTGAATGAAACACTAGTATATATTGAATTATTTGGCGGGTATTAGATAAGCCGCCATAGCTCAATGGTCAGAGCACCTGACCGGCAATCAGAAGGATACGGGTTCAAGTTCCGTTGGCGGCAAGTATCTTTTCTCGGAAGATTTTTTCAATGTACATAGATGAGTTTTTCAGGCTGATAATTATTGCTTATAACAATAAGCCTTTTATTTTTTTCGTTATTTGTTTTTGGGGTGTTATGCCGTGTTGCGCTACCTCCTTCTTTAGCCAACGTTTCGGACATCGTTGCAGTGTCCATCATCAGGGCAGATCCGGTAGATGTATAGTTTTCAGTCGTGAAGTGTGTGCTTATTTACTTCGAAGCGATACCGTGTCGCCAGCACGTCATCTGCCACTGCTTGTCACGATTATTTTGTACTGGTGAAAGCTAGTGGTGCTGGCGACACGGTATCGCCTCGAAGTAAATAAGCACACACTTCACGACTAAAAACTACACATCTACCGGAAAATGCTTTTGGCCGTGAAAATCTTAAAACTTATCAGCCTTTTATTTATTTATTTAATTTTTACCACAAAAAAAGTTTACTGTGGGGGAATAAAGAAAACCCTTGGCAAAAAAAACATTGAAACTATTATATGAAGTCATTCTCTATTTGCATAATTTAAATAGGTACCCATTCTGTTAATGACTAAATACTTTAAACACCTGATGTGACATCAAACGCAGTACACCCAAAATGCATTAAATCAAAGCGGAATTGAACTGGACTTCGGTAACCCGTGGCGAGGGAATATCCAGGGATGTATTATCCCCTATTTGTAATTGCGAATCGAATTTAATTTCAAGTTTAATTTGGTAAAATGTACGAGTTTGAAAATAGCTGTATTTTTCCAAACCAACCTAGTTCTATTTAATGTTACAATAGAGAACTCCAGTCCATTTTTTTTAACTTTAATGATAATAATAATGACCTTCTAACTTAAATAATTGCATTATTTTTATTTTTAGAGTTAGTTTTAATAGTTAAAATAATTGTCAAAGTTTTAATTTTACTAAGACCCCTCGAAAACCACCGTATGTATGGTGATTCGTATGAAGTCATCACTCCTGAAAAAATACTATAGGACTGGAAAATCAACTGCCGCCATTTTAAATTCCGTTGTTCGAAGTATTCTTCCTAGAAGTAGCATTACTATTTTTTTTTGTGCAGTAGTTTTTGAATATTTTCAATAATAGAGTTAAACTAATAAGAAATACCTTTATTTTTGAAACATTATTTAGGCCTAAATAATGTTTTAATAAACTCAACAACTAAATCTCTATAACAGTATGTAGATAAACTAATAAATTAATACGGTGGCTTGTTGTGTATCATACATTCCCATATAATGACTTTACGGTGACGTCACGGCACGTCGAACAGTGAAGTCACCACTAAAATTTCAATAATGCCAACTGAACGGCGTGTTTTTACGACCTAATTAAAAATGTACTTTTTAATAATTTTTTAAAAACTCTGCGTTTAATATTAATAAATAAAACTTATATATTCAGAATCTGCGTTTATTGGTTTGTATGAACATATTTTTTTGAAGCAATCATATTTTTCACTGGAGTTCCTTATTGAAGCAGGCTTTTTCCATTTATCTCAAACGGAATAAGTCAGAACTGCAAATATTTATTGTATTGTCAACATATTTAAAAAATCAAGAAAATTTAGTTTTCAGATTTGCATTATTTCAAACTCCTTTGCAATTCGAAGGTACCTTAAATAAATTAATTAAAAAAAAAAATTATTGAACATATCCTCTTGTACTATCAAACTTGCAAAATACTGTAATTAAAATACATTGTTTTATTAGTGGGTATGCGCTTATTGTTGTATTTTGTTATTTTGTACATACTTTTAAAATACAGGGTGTCCGGGAGTAAAGTGCATTAACTTCGGGAGGTGATTCTACATGATGGTAGGAGTAAAAAAGATTAACAACTTTTTTGAAATTCCAAAATTTTTTTCCCATACAAAAAGATTCCTACTAAAAATCCTTAGTGTGAGGTACGATCTTACTTGGCGGGAACCTGCCGGGCACGATCTTGGCAAAATTGCATGGTGGTGATTGGCCCGTATCGTAACAGCGGAAAATAATAAAGCTGGCCGCCCACGCCGGTCAAATTTTATCTTTTTACCACAAAACTTCCCCCTAAAAGTTAAATCTTTTTTACGCATACAGATAATATCATGTAGAATCAGTAATGGATTTTACCCCCGGACACCCTGTATTATGTCAGGTCTTCTATTACTAAAATCAATGTTAGAACCAGAATACTCAACAAGGGCAGTAAGCAATAACATCCTGGTTACTCCCAGTTTGAACACATCTTTTGGACAGAGAAATAATAAATTCCATGCTATGAAATTATACAATGCTCTACCAGATCAAATCAAAAATATAAAGGAAATTAACATATTTAAAACAAAAGTAAAAACATGGCTGAGAGATCAAAGTGATAATAAAATTACAAACATCATGAATCCGATATAAAGTCAATCCATAACCAAATACAAATATTTTAAAAAACTACAGGCCACCTCAGAACAGGAAATCCTGGTGAGGAGGTCTGTGAAAAAAAAAATGGATCTATACTTATATTACTTATACTATACATTATACATACATGTACAAACCTTGCTTTTGAAAATAATAATAAATAAATAAATAAATAAATAAAATTCTATATACCAAAGATATACGTGATATTGGCAGTTTTTACTGGGTGGGACTGTGCTTCCTGGTGTCATCGATATTGTAGTGCGCCGACAGTCGGGCGGCCATCATAGCATATCTCTTATATTTCAATATCTTTGCTATCTAGGTACCTACCGCCTACCTTTAAGTAAATGTTTTTATTTATTTTTCCTACTTAATCTAAATTCTTACTTTTGTTTTAATTTGTCTTTGTTTAATAGACTATTAGAACATTTTACGGGAGACGAAAGTTTTTCTTTCATTATTCCAATGAAACATTATGACAGGTATTTAAGATAAAGCTATTTCCGTAAAGATAAAGGTCTCATTAGTTTAAATAATTCTTAGTTATGTGATTAACTATCATTTTTTATACTTCACTTTAATTTTAAAGTGGAGATTGAACAAAAACTAAAATGGTCTACTGAACAAACAAGAACTTAGGCGACGTGGGCTTATTATTATCATGGTAGTTAAGTTTATCATAGTTTATATCTATTGTAAATATCCTTATATTACACGTTCTTATATTAATCGTTGCTTTGTTTAACAAGTTGTTAAACAAAGCAACGATTGTTACTTCTTTGTTTAATAAGTATCTGATTATTTTCCTTGAAAAAAAAATAGCCATTTAATGTACAAAATGGGATATCCAAGACTAACTCAATTCTAGCAAACCCCTCTTAAAAATGTCATTAACAAGAATATTTTTATTATAGAAGAATATAGAACATTTTTGTTATTTCCGCTTTTCGTTTTAATGTTTTTTCCATTATTATTTTCTCTTGTCTTTTCTTTTTATTTTCTTTCATTTTCTCTGTTTTGTATTTCTTATAAATTTTATTAACAATTTATTTTTTTCATGTACCTGTTTATTTTATGTACCTGTCTCAATTTAAAAAAAGTAATTGTCAAAAGAACCCGTTGACAAACTGATATCAATCAGTTTAACGGGACTTAATTTAAAAATGTAAAACTGTAAATAAATAATAAAGGAATTTTATTAAAAAAAAAAACAAAATAACCCACTAGATTGGCACGCTTTTATTTAAAGACTATAATAAATATCATATACATACCTGTGTACCTTCATGATTCAATCAAAATTCAACCACTTGAATTATTAATTCATCTAAAATGGGGGTAGACGCACCATCTTGTTTTCAAAGGCCCTTTCTAGTTTGCCCCCATCTGGTCTCCCAAATACGGTTTAATTGAAATTGCGGCTGGACACAAACACGACACGTGTGTCCATACATCCACGTCTGGACACGTGTAAACCTGTAATTATATTCAAATGCGCGGACCCTGCCTGGCCTCGCCCCTCCACCCGGGCCCAACCATCCCCCCATGCATCTTATTGCAGCGCAGTATTTGCACCCAAAGGAGGGGTAAATAGGAACTAGTAAATTGCCCTCTCGCTTTGCCCATTCATTCCGGGAAAGGTAATTGTAATTTACTCTCCTGCCCTAATTTGTTATTCCCATATGAGAAATATTTTTATTTATGTTGTGATGCGTACTTACAGTTGTTGCTGTATTTCACGAAGTCCAGAAATTAGTTGTGCAAGCGGAAGACTGGTAAATCTGCTCACGTTTTTTAGTAATTTAGTCCGAAGTTGGAACTTTTTGCGAGCAAACTCAAAATGTTCGGTCGCTAAAGTTGAAGTCACATGGTTCACTCGGATGAAGGTTTACTCGATGAAAGGTTCCATTCTCGTTTCACCGCGTGTTCAGACGGTTCCTTCGAAGGAAGAGTTCACTCGACATTTTCGCTATGAAGTCGTCGAGCGTAGTCGCGGCGCGCATCGGAATTCGTCCGGCGCTGACGGCTAAGTTCGGGAATATTTACGATTTCAATTGACATTTCCGATAACGTCGAACTATATTACGAGAAATTGGCGATTCTTGTAAACAGTAAATAAATTTCAGCACCAAAAAATGAACAAATGGTTATATAATAACCTGAAAACTGACATCTACCAGTATTTCTGCACCATGAAATTTTTTTATTCCAAAATAGGCCTCGGCTTGCAATAAAATCCATATAAATGGAATATTTATTAACGTATCCAAAAAATAAAAACTGTTTTGGAAAGGTGATGAAATATGCTTCCAAAATTATTTATTAGAAATAACCACGTAATTTTTTAAATAGAAAAATTTTTAATGTAAACTTTTAAAAGTTTTTAAAATGGCTTCCCTTGCTTTTGTTCTAATTAAAATTACTGGTAATAAAAAAATATATAAAACACACGCACTTATTTTGTTAGACAAATAAATTATTAACGTTTCTGTCACCTCACTTTTTTGTCGTTTCATATAAAAATAATTCATAAAAAATTCACAATGTTTCATAAATTTTTTTCAAATTCGATCAGAAACTTTGGTTCCATAGAAGTGTGCATTCATATTATTTTGTGGTTAATTGTTATATATTATATATAGAACATTATTTTCTCTTTCCAATACCGTTTATATCATATTTTTCACTATGATAGTAAGGGAGAAACAACGATTTCTATGAGACGTGTAGGAGTTATTTCGAAAAGCGAACTAAACGGAGCATTTTGACGTTTAAGCCGCTCCGGCTACTCGTCCTCACGCGGAACATTCTCGGCCGACTAATTCGCGAGTGAAAGACTGTTCACTTGAGTGTTCACACACATCATTCGCGTCACGTTATGTTAAATTCCGGTGCGAGTGAACAGTGCCGAGTGAAGCATTCCAACATTGTTGGAATGCTTCACTCGGCACTGTCTCTCCTCACTTTCGTGTTCACACGATTCATTTCGAGGGAAAGAGGCGGAATGAAATCACGAAATGAAAGATAAATGAACCATGTGAATGGGCTATAAGAGGATGACAGCTGTCCATTTACTTTTAAATTATGTCGAAAGGTAGACCCGACCAATAATATTTTAACCCTTTAGTTGCGAAAATAATGGAAGAAAGTAAAAAAGTCTTTTCAAGTTACATTGTTTCACCAGCTTTCTGATTGTTCCACTAGTTTCCTGATACCTGAGTGACATTTTTGACAGTTTCGTAAGAGTTTTTGTAATGATTAAAAAACTTTTCAGATGTATTGTCATGTGGTTGTAATAATCCAGAAGCCTTCACGAGGATGGAAAGAAGGTATTTTGAAAGTTTCTATGTAGCAATGCTTAATATAGCAATTCATAGACAACTCACATTACATCTCAAAAACCTATCAATTTATCAAATAAACGCAAGTAACGTTATTTTTAAATAGTTTATTGTTCAAGGAATATGTTACGGTAAATGAAATATACGATAGCTCAAAATAAACCCACAAAATATTATTTGAAAGTTATGCTTTGCGTAATTTCCGCGGGTATGTTCGCGGCATTTGACAGGTGGATAATACAGACCGATTTCTGATATCAAGTGATTTTTGCCCAAAATTATTACACGATATCCAAATTGTCAAATATAAGTTACTTAATTTGGACTTTAAAACTTCTTATATAAACATTTAAAGTAACATGCCGCCCAGGCCCCCATGTCGGAGCATATGAAAAAAAATAACGTCAGCAGTTTAAGATAAAATACACACGCGCTTTTATTTTATTTTATTGAAAGATTTTTTTATTCACAATGGTTTTTTAGTTGTATAATAAAATATCTTTACTTTCACCCAAGCGTTCGATCACCACGTATTTGCCTACACATAAATCTTACTTCATTATTTATGACAGGAAATGAATACGAAAAAATTCGAGCACCTCCCTCGCCGCGTGATCCCATCCGGCATTTATTTTTTCAATTACGCATCTCGCCGATATATCTTCTGGACATCGACAGTCGGCCCCGAGCGCTGACCATAGATAAAAAAACACGCAGAAAAGAACGGAAGACGTTTGATCTCGGCGCCTTGTTCGGGCGGGAAGTCCCGCGCTTTGGCAGGATGATTTTCGCGGTTATTTGGCTTCGGGTTTTTGTCGCTAGAGCGCACGTGCGTGTGACAGGCGCTTGAGTATACCCTGCGGTCGCTGGGAAAGGTTTTCTATCATATCCTTTTTGGAAATGTTTTTTTTTTTAATTTTGTTTGCGCACATTTTTCTGACAAAGATAAACCTACCTACTGTTTTTAAGTTAAATTACATAATTTTAATTAATCTCACTGATGCTTGAGCAATTTTAATGAACTTTAAATCTTGTGGAATACTACCTACCAAGCCTACCATACCTATCTTTGGGTTTTCTTCTATTCAACCATAATGAGTATTCAGGAACGGTTGATGTTATATGAGTACATTACTGTACTGACGATTTTAGAATTTTTTCAATATTTCTAGATTGTTTATTAACCCTGGAAAGATAATCATATTTTTATATACGCTAAAAATAATCATGCGTAAAATTGACGCACGAGTTTTAACTATCTGTAATATTTTATGTTGTTAATTGATTTGAATAAACCAATCGGTATTATATTTTTACAAACAAATGACATAAATACAACAATAATTTATAAATATATATTTATTTGTTATATAAAAAAAATTAAACGCGAACTTCTTCAAAAATCAACAAAACTTAGGAATTTTCGTTATTTGTTTTTGGGATGTTATGCCGTGTTGCATTACCTTCTTCTTTGGAAAATGTTTCGGACGGCGTTGCAGTGTCTATCATCAGGGCAAATCCGGCAAATCGGGTAAATGTATGATTTGCCGGATCTGCCCTGATGATGGACACTACAACGCTGTCCGAAACGTGGGCTAAAGAAGGAGGTAGCGCAACACGGCATAACACCCCAAAAACAAATAACGAAAATACTTTTGGCCGTGAAAATCTTAAAACGTAAACAAAACTTAGGAATATTTTTATTTTTCCCAAATCACTTATTTCTTACTAATTATCAGCCATATTGACTATAATAATAAAGATACATTATATTGAATAATAACACATAGTTACATAAAAATCAATCAACATAGCTTTGGAACGTATCAATATTATGCTTTTTATAATAATAATAATAATTTTTATTTTAGTAATTTGTACATTGAAGTTTACAAATTTCTAATTGATTAAAATATTTCATATTCACTATATTTTTTATGTAGCTCCTACAATACATCTTGAACTTTCCAATTGGTGTGGACTTTAAAGTTTCTGGTAGTGTGTTATACAACTTCATTCCCTTGTACACTGTTCTGCGTATTCGCTTTGTCCTTTTTTTGTAGCCTAATTTCCTTGCACGTCCTTGTGTTATATCTGTGAATGTCTTTATTGTATACAATTTTATTTGAGAAGTATTTTGGTAACGTGTTGTTCAATATTTTGTGGATAAATACCATCGTGTTCAAGGTCAGCATCTGTTTCACGGTCAACCAATTTAGTTCCTTTAACATTTTAATTATTTTTGAAAATCTGTAAGATTAAGACTTATAACTCAAAACTGGTGACACCTACCCCAGTGACGCACGCGCCCCAAGCAGCAAGTGAGATGTCTAAAAAGCACAGCGACGGATTTGCACTAATTAAACCGAGTGAGCAATAATTCTAATACGCATGCGTAAATTTTACGCAAATTTTTTCCAGGGTTAAAAAACATATACATTTTGTTTATTATAAATATGTATCACTAACGATGAAATTTGGGGGGCGAGTATGGGTACGGATCGGGAGAGACTGGTTAAGGGAGGCCTAACCTAAACATCTCCAGCCGGTCTCTTTAGAACCATCGCCATGCTCCACAATGGGAGGGATGGATTCGTAACTCCCCAAGATTCCAATCCACCCTTTACAACCTTTCTTTCCAAAAATTCATCTTCTTTCTTTTCCTAAAAAGTCCCTCCAGACAGCATTCAAAAAGATAAGGGAATTATTTTTTCTCAGGGCCTCCCAGGGTAGCACTCCATTGTGGACAGCTAGCTTTGCTTCTTTTGACAGTTTTTTTTTATTAGCCGCAACAGCATTCAGTCCCTCATTAATGGAATTACCTGCGTTTACCATTTTTCAAAAATAATAATTACATAATACTGTCTAAACTACTTCGATGAAGTCAATACTTTATTACATTTATTAACACTAATTTCTCACAAGTTAATTCTTTGATTGATTCGGTATTATCCTAATATGTTAATATCTACCAGGGTGTCGTAATCCGCCAGGAGTTCATGTTCACCGATGGCGAGCGGACTAAATAATGCATCGGGCCATAATAAGGGTTGAGGGTTAAATCATAATAACAATATTGCACGCCGCGCGAGGATACTCTTCCCAAGGGTGTTTTTAAAATTATGGCTGATTTCAATATGGTTAATTATATTCACTTGAGTAAATGGATGGCCTTGTGCAATAGTCAGCTTACTCAAACGTTTACGGAAATTGAGTTAAGTATAATGTTTAGTGAACGGGAATACATATTATGTAGTTTCAATGTCCTTCAACAGATTTCGTTGGTATAGTTAGTTATGTATAGTTTTGAGGTGTTTCAACAGATGTCAGTAAAGTGGTACTTTAAGAGCGTGTCAACTGTCGCCCATTCGTGTCTAATACCTTAACGCTTACGTAAATAGCCGATGATATCCGATCGACAGTTGCGCACCTTCAGTGCCGAGTTCCATTGCTTCAAAAATACACAGCATCTATTACAATGGTCGTATGGTCCAGTTAAATATTCATTGTAAGCCAGACATCTTCAAATCATTATTACTGACTTTAAATAGAAAATCCTAAGGTTTTTTCTGTATGGATTTGATATCAAACTGATGTTGACAATTTACAATATTTTTCAGTACTTAAGTCCCAGACAGGCCAGTGCAATTGATTATTTCTTCAAAATAAAATTTAGATGTTCGAAAAAATGACCTACTTCGGATATGCAGACTCGCAGATTATTTGAGTTGAAGTCTTCAGTGTGTATACTCAGAGGAACAGTGCACAATAACGTATTAAGAACGATTGAGAAGCTCTTTGCATGATTAATAACTTTAAGCTTGTTTATTTTATTTCATTATTTACGTAAGTAGATTCGTACAATATTATTTCTTACTCGACCTTGCTGTTACTTTACTACATTTGATTTTCTAAATTAAGATAATTATGAAATGAAGCTATGATGATTCCTTGGCTGGTAAACTGGACTATCCTTATTTCTGGGCCGAAAGGTGGCGGGTTCAAATTTCAAAGTATTTTTTTTATTTTCATTATTCTTCATTATAAACATCCGACAAACTGCCAACGCAGTTTGGTTAACGGGTTTATTTAACAACATTAACACTAAAGTGACCAGTCTGAAAATGTCCGTAATAGGATGAAACCGGTCCTGGTGAAATATAAATTGGTTGAAGAAAGAACAAAAGTGTTTTAATTTCAAATTCTAACTAAAGCACACATAATATAACGAGAAACCACAAAATAGAAAATAGATATAGAAGAATAACATTTCAAGTAACTACAATACAAAGGCAAAAAATACATAGAAATATTGATATAACACTGGCCACATATTCAAAGGCACATAACATACTTACATATCTACTAAAACATACTCATATGTATATTTAAACTTAAGATTACTTGCATACTATCTATTGATACTAATGCATAGGTAAAAATCTTGATCTATTAACCATTTTTCTGCTGTTTTAAAGTTCGGTGGTGCAATTGGATTCGCTTTTAAAAGGCATAAGTATTTTATTAAATATAATAGATACAAGATAAGTTAATATTCGTTAATAGCATTTATTTGTAATTTTTTCAAGTGTAGAAATAAAATAAAATAATATAATATGTCATGATTGCATTGTTTGCATCTCTTTTCACATTGAAATACAATTTCAGATCACACCCACCATTTGTAATAGAAAAAAAAACTAATTAGTTTTTCTGATTTAAAAGCAGGCTTATGGAATAAAAAATTACATAGCTGCCTGCTTAATAAATATAATGTTTTCTTCAGTGTTTTAAATTCACTTTGTGGCGACATTTTTAAAGCAATTTGTTTTCATTTTCATTTATTATTTTATTTGTTCATATAAAGCGGATACTTTGTGATGCGACATTATTAATTTAAAATAAAACAATAACTTTGTAAACACCACTTTTATTTTATATACTTTATGCCGACCGGGTTTCGCTACAACCGTAGCTTCATCAGGGCAGTATAATTCTCATTAGGTTACATGTGTGTTATAATATATAATGGGCTGGACTCGTCAAGTGTAGGGGGAGGAAGAAGACATAGATGGAGAAATGGGAAGGGAACGGACGTGTTCTTTATCAATAGGGAACAATCTTAGTATGGGACTTTTATTTAAATTTAGTTGATTATTTCCATGACACATAGATTAGTTACAGTCCCCTTATCAAATACCAACTTTGCAATAGAACTATCTACGATCAAAAAAATAGCAATAAATAACGGTTACAACCCAAACATAGTCGACAACATTCTAAATAAAAAATTAAAGAAATTATCCACAAGTAAATTTTTATACAACAGTCCACCTCATAATAATAATATACCAAGTAATAATAATCAACCGTATCAATGGCGTAGAATCCTGTATATCAATAATTTCTCTCAAAAAAGTGTTAAAAATCTCCCATCAGAAATCAAACCAGCATTTTACACTAATAATAATCTAGGCAAACTTTTAATGAACGGTAAGGATAAGGATGATAGCTTATCTCACTCGGGAATTTATTCGCTTCAATGCAGTGACTGCTCAGTTTTTTATATTGGTAAAACAGCGCGCAACATAAACACCCGTGTCAAAGAACATCTCAGATGTCTACACAGCTCTGGATTCTCAGAATTCGCAAACCACTTGATCGAAAAAGATCATAAATTTGACAAAACAGCCGGCGCCAAACTGATTCATAAAAACAATATCGGTGTAAGATTGGATAATTTAGAGGCACTTGAACTTAGGAAAGCCATAAACACTAATAGTAAGGTAATTAATAATCAACTAAATTTAAATAAAAGTCCCATACTAAGATTGTTCCCTATTGATAAAGAACACGTCCGTTCCCTTCCCATTTCTCCATCTATGTCTTCTTCCTCCCCCTACACTTGACGAGTCCAGCCCATTATATATTATAACACACATGTAACCTAATGTTAGTAGAGAATTATACTGCCCTGATGAAGCTACGGTTGTAGCGAAACCCGGTCGGCATAAAGTATATAAAATAAAAGTGGTGTTTACAAAGTTATTGTTTTATTTTAAATTTATTATTTTAATTGGGGTTTTGAAAATCACATTACGGAATTTTTTTGTTTCTTATTTCCGTATGGTGAATCATATTATTTCTGTTTGGTGAGTTTATTAGGTATGTGCAAATAATCGTTTCGTTGCGCGCTGAAAGCAGTTTGTTGGTGTAAATTTATCGTTTTAGCTTCCCCATTGTCTTGGGAGGAATGAGTTATTGCCAAATCAGACATTTTATCATTCCACATGTTTATGTTTCCACTGTCTTTTTGTGTGACCAAAAGGAAATAATGAATTCGCGTTATATTTTTTCGGCGTTTGCATAAAATAAACCTAAAAAGGTTTCGTTGGCGGAAACGAATTCGTTATACTTGATTAAATATTGGTACAGAAAAGGGACTCAAGTATATCTATTATAATACAAATACACATTTTTCTAAATTAGCTTTGCCTTTGCTTGAAGTAGGTGGGCACTAGATTAAATAACAAGACGGTGTTTACTCTTATTGAAGTGAAAGTTTCTTTAGCACCGTTGTGATTTGTAACCCGATGAAATGAAAATAGCGACACTCAATCAGACAAACACATATATCTATAGGATTTATCCTGCGAGAGAATGATATAGTATAATCGGTCTCCTCTTTGTGTGGTGTTTCGTAGCCTCTCCACTCTCGTCTACTTTAGTTTTCTGGAGGTTTCACTTCTACCACGTGTGAATTGCACATTCTGATTTTTTTTTGCATTTTGCATGCTCCACACAGGAGACCCCGATAAAAATGATTTACATCAGGGACTTTGTCATCTTTGAAGAAAGTCGTTAAATTTTCTGAAATTATCTAATTTTCTGTGCAATTTTCTTAATTTTTCTTTCCAAAAGAACCGTCTACAAAGTATTACTAAAATTAAAAAAAAAAAAGATGGATGAAATAGATAAAGTCGTTCTGAAGTTAGGGCGTGACCAAGGGAAACAGGGAATCATTTTTATTTATGTAGATAGACTAGCTGGTTCCCGGGATGCTTTGCTATGTCATTTAATAAAGAAAATGTTTCTCCCTGCGTGTCCTTTCCTATTCGTCCACCCCAAGGGGGAATGCCCCTTCCACCTCCCCTTTCCCTCTCGCCTTCCCACTCCGATTCCTCCACCTTCCCTCTCCCCACTCCAATCCCTCCCTTCCCCGTCCCTCGAACCCCCCTCCCGAGTTCCCTCCTCCCTCCCAGGTTTCCCTCCCCCTCCCGGGTTCCCCTCGCCGCTCCTGCATTCCATACATTCATTCCCGGTACATTCAGTTTTCAAACAGCTCGCGTGCCACCTATTGCAATTTTTTTATACAAATTTCATAACGCCTGAGCTGTATGAGCTACATATATTATTGTAATGTTTCATTAAAATCTATTCAGTAAAGAGTAACGAGTAAGAGTGAAAGAGTAACAAACATACATCCAAACAAACTTTCGCCTTTATAATATTAGTAATATAGAGGGTCTGTCACAATTTTTGGCATTTCAAAATAAAGGAAAAAATCGTTCATAATGATGAGTGTATCCTGCTAACAGTAGGTAGGTACCTATATTACATTCGTCACAGTTTTAGAGCGAGTTTGGTCTGGATGTGCTGATTGAGTTCTGAAAAACGAGAGTGACAAACAATTTCAGGAATACAATTTCGCACGGCGTCCTTTAAATGACGTGTCTTGTCAAGAAGCTCTGAACCTTTTTTTTCATTTCTAATGTGAAGTATGTAAATGTGGCATTCCAGAATTAATGAGATGTCATGGGACTAAAGATTTATTTTAGTAAAAAAGATTGATCATTTTTTAAAGTCAGCAATTTAAATTATTAATTTAAAAAAAAGTTATTTAAATCACGGGATAGTCAGAATTATTGAAAAATTATATAGTTCCAATTTTTAAATTGACAGAATTAATTTTCTCTTCAAAATATTATCTTATAGGTTAGTACTGTATCGCTTGTTTGATTTTTTCCGTAATCAGTTCCAATTTTGAAAATGATATTAAATATTCAGAACAAATTTGAGTTCAGGAACCAAGAATTATTACGAAGAAACAGCAAAAAAAATATTTTTGATGAGTATCATAAGAAACTCAATTTCAATTTGGAAGGCAGGTATAGGTACCGCCGCCCCGGGAACCATTTATTGGATAACCAACACCTCTGCAATAGGTTACCCCAGGTGGTTAGCTACGTTTGGTGATTTAGTAGGAGTGCGTGGGTTTATGGGGCGAGATTTTTCCGGGTCTTAAAGGAGAATGCGTCTGCCCAACAGCCGTATGGCAAGCCAGATCTAGAGTGAGTTGAGAGGTTGAGGTTTGACTTCTCCAGCCGTACTCTCTCGGAACATCGTCTTGGACCGCAGTGGGATACATAGGTCCGTCACTCCTGGATACACTGACCCTTTGATTCATACCCCCCCTCGTACCCTTTTTCTTCCCAGAACTTTCTCTGCCTTCTTGCGTAAAAAAGACCCTCCACTCAGCATCCTCAAAGATGACATAGGCCCTGAGAAGAATTATTTTTCTCAGGGCCTCCTGTGCGGAGCTAATGTTAAAAAAGGTAACTACAATGAAATTAAATAAAAAAAACACCATCATCATCATCTTCTTCCCCTTATCCTATTCGGATCGGGGACATATTGCAAGGGTCCTACGACAAGACTCCTCCACACGTCCCTGTCTTGCGCTAATTGTTCGGCCTCCGTCCATGGCAGATCCATCCTCTCCTCACACAGTTTCTGGAGTTGCCTCACCCAACTGTGTCTGGGGCGGTCCACTAGACGTCTACCCTCTGGAATTTGGTCATCAGACATTCTTAGTATATGCCTATGCCACTTTAGTTGCGATTTTTTTATGAAGAGTAGCAGTGGTTCAATGTTTAGATCATGTCGGATCGTCGAGTTTCTTATATGATCCCATTTCGTAACCTCTGCCACTCCTCTTTAGTACCTCATTTCGGAAGCTTGGACTCTAGAGCGTGTTCGTTCATTTACCATTCATTTCTGGTGGCCGTAAGTAAGCGTCGGGCGGTATACTGTTTTAAAAAAACACCAAAAAGGAAAATGATTTCGCATGCCACGCACTGGGATTTGGACACGAATACTCCACTTCCCGGGTGGTGCTACCAATTATTGCTTACACCATGGACTGAAGCGTGAAGTTTTACTACCCGCTAATTTATTTTTGAAAATCATCACATTTGTGTCATATTTTTCCAGTAAAAGCACCCATCTTATTACATTGTATTACTGATTTATATTTACCACAGTTTTTCATGAAAACAATTTTAAATTAGTTGTCTTTTTCTGCTTAACTTGTCAAAACATCACATATTCCCAGTGATGTATATGCGCGTGTCGTCGCACCGCTGCTGCAGCATTATTAATATTAAAAACCAGCGTACAAGCATTATATTTAATGTTGTCTTTAAGTGCGCATTTAAATTTAGTGCAGCTGATGGCGCTTTGAGATTGCAGAATAATTGCAACAAGCGTGCAGATAAATTCCCGCTGACAGCACGTATTTTTGGCGCGAATTGGACAACAACAAATGCGTCACGTGGTCCCTCTTTGAAGCGAATCACCTTGCGTTCGTTTATTCTATTCCTTTTTTGAAAATTCAAACATATTCTGCGAAGCGCCCTCCGTGTCGTATCGTATATCTTTCTCCACGCTTTGAAGCGGCGTGGTAATCCTTTTATCGTTTTTCGTCTTAGATTATTGAACTCGCGGAATATGTCATCTTGTTTATATCGGCCACAAGAAAAACGATTATGTGAGACCCTCATTATTATTAGAATTAGGCGCCATCATGACTTAAAACATTTGGGAGTAAATAGTGCAAATATTAACTCTACCAATTGAGCTAATATATCCCTATTCGATTCGGTCGTATTTAACTACTGTTCCGACTAAGAACTGCCAGCATATTTTTATAGACTGCAATCCTTAAATGCCATATATTTTTTTTCTTTGTTTTACAATTTTATAGAAAAAAATGTGCCCCTACTGGGGTACCCCGTTCTAAGGTCACATTGTGCATACTTGTTTCCGTGTTTGAAATATAAGTAAATACCTGTGTCAAAATATTACAAGAGGAAAACTTATAAAGTTGTATCTCAAAGAAGGCACAATACAAGCATTAATCTTTGTTAGGTTGCAAAATTGTATCTATATTCTTCCTTCCCGTGTGTGAATATTAAATATTGCCAATTTTTATTTTTAAATACGCGGCATCTATTGATAAATATATATTTTTTATTTTTAACTCAAATTGTAATATTTAATTAAATGAATACAATATTAGCGAAACTCAATCGAAAATCTGAAACAGAAAAATCTGAAAAAGATCCGGTCACATTACACAAAGTCTGATTTTTCTTTTTTCATATTTTCGATTGAGTTTCGCTAATATTGTCTTCATTTATTTAAATAGTTTTATAAAATATTAAAAACTATTATAATTTTGTACTTGCTACCAATGTAAATACCCACCTGGCAAATCTATGATTTATAGTCTGTAAAAAAGTTAGACGAAGAAGAAATGGTTGAGTTGTTTTTTTTTCATTCGAAGAATGCGATCATCACCGCCATGACTGCCTGGATGGAATCTCCCCTGATGACCCTCTGGAGACGGGAGACGATGAAATACCCTCCGTATTAAAATAATAACATAATAAATACCCTCCACCAAACGAGAGGCTGAAGAGACAAGTGTGGCACTATAGGTCAGCAGATTGGTTCGGTCTGCGGGCACATTTTAATGCTTTCCCGTGGTCAGCTGTCTGTTTTCGGACTTCGGTTCCCTCAGGATGTGCCCAGGAAATTGGTGAAGTCATCACATCCGCGATGGATGGCTTAATCCAATTTGCTGTTAAGGAATCTGGTGTAGGCTCAACGCCGTGGTTCAGTCGACAATGCGCTGAAGCAGTGCGACAAAAAAACGCGGCTTACCGAGCCTACAACACATCTAGAACATCCGAAGACAAAACAGCTTACAACAAAATGGCAAAAGAAACCAAGAGAATCATAAATAGGTCAAAATTCGAGCACGACCAGCAGATCAGCATTGGAGGACCCACCACATACCCGCCCTGGTATAGGTAACAGATGGTTACCCCTTCAAGGCTCTTGCAAGGACTCTAATTCTTTGTATAAAAGCGGCTTTACATTTAGTAAATGATACTAGACCTCCATTGCCCTCGCATACGTTGTTAGGTAGCAGTATGCAAGTGCTACTATGTACGGTTGTAAGTAATTATAAAGAAAAATCTTACCTGGACCTCTTTTAGGTAAAGGGAGGAAATAACAATAAGGAAAAAAAAATATGTAGGCAGTATGCCTACCCTATCATATTTATGTACATAAAGCACTAAGCAAATTTCAAACAATGAAATAGCAATCATGGTAGACAGTAGATCCACAGACGGAGGTGCTACAGCGCGGATCGCCCGGCAGTCCTGCTGAAAGTTAGTCGGTGATCAGGCAGGCCGGATACGAGGTTCAGATACCGCGCCCCTAAGCCGACATCCCGGTGGTGCCTCGACGATCAGTAAGTGGGAGATGGGGGCGTATCGCCCGAAGACCCTGAGGAAGTGAGCGTCGGGTTGTCGGAGGCGGGGCGGAGAGGTCCCCTAGCTCGCAAGGACCTCCCTCTGACCGCCAACCCTCCCCAGGGGTGGCGCGGGCGGTCCGAGAGGCAGCACTCCGGGATCGCTTCACAGGCTCACGTAGCGGAGACGAGGTCATACCCCCCCCCCTATGGGGAAATGGGACATAACATTACGGAGTTCAGTTCTGTCTCCGGGACACCAGTTCGGTATTACATGAATCTAGAATTGTTAAAGAATTTACAGGTAAAAATGCTCCACTGAAGTAAGAGCACAATAAAGTAGTTGGTATCCGGAAGCTCAATCCGAAAATAGTCTCTGTAGTAACCTAGGAAAGCTTATCACCTCAGTTGCAGTCAGAACCTGAAAGCGCTTTTTCTTGGGAGGCTACATTAGAAAAAATAAGAAAAAAAGTAAAATTCAAGTGCAAGTTTAAGTAACGGATGGAAGATAAAGAGTATTCGATATGTTCAATATCTTCAGGATGGCGGCTGTCTACAGGTACATAATAGTAATTTGGGGGGAAAAGATCAAAGTTAACGACTAGAGTGGTATGATAGCTAATAATCCCTGCGACAAAATGGTTTCCTGTTGACATTATAGAAATAAAGAGTTAGGAAAGCATCACGAGTAGATGGTTAATAAATTAATATGGAGCAGAAAGAACATATAAGTGGCAGGATATCATGTGATGAACTGTAGAAAAGATAGCAAGTGAAAATAAAAATAAAAGAAGAATAACAATAATGAGATTTTCTACTGAGTAGGTACACAAGTTAGCTGTTTTCCAAAGAATAATAAAATTTAAAACAAAAGGTTGCAATCAAAATTTGGGAACGGCTTCCAGCCCGAATTTTTTTTACAGCCGCTGTAATAATCCAATATATAAATTAAATGCTTTCCAATAGAGAGGTTGCACTCAGAACATAGTAATGGTTTCCTGCACCCGACACATGTATTTCTGCGGAAAATGTTGCAGTCAGGACCTGAAAACGGTAAGTTAAAAAAATAATAATAATAAAAAATAGAGAAAGCACAGGGATAACAATAAGCCAGCATATACAGTAATAATAGAGTAATAGGCCATGTCCATGAATTCAGGAGCTAGTACACCATTGGTTTCTACTGATTTTACTCCAGTCGTCGACTCTAAGAACAGACCATCCAGACAGCAGATCAGCAGAAAGATGACTGCATGCCCGCATGGCAGCAGGCAATTCTGGTCGCTTGCGGGCTCAATAGGTCGCAATTTCTGCAAATCCAGTCTGCCACCTCTTACCAGACCTGACGGCTCATTAGCAAACACCGCCACCGAAAAGGCTAACTTACTAGGTAAAATGTTTGCGGATAACTCAACCCTCGATGACCAAGGTGCTGTCCCGATGTTGGTTCCTCACTGCGGTTTTCGTATGAAGAAGCTGAAGAGCCGGCATCGGGAAGTACTCCATGTTTTACGAGGGCTTGATGTTAATAAAGTTAGTGGGCCTGACGGAATACCTGCCCTGGTACTGCAGAGATGCGCTGCAGAAATAGCTCCAATTTTGACGAAGCTTTTTAAAATGTCCCTAAAGACTGGCTCTGTGCCCTCTGGTTGGAAAAAAGCGGTTATCCATCCTATTCCAAAGAAGGGTGACCGCTCCAACCCGGCCAACTACCGCCCCATAGCGATCACATCAGTTCTGTCTAAGGTGATGGAACGTATGATCAACGACAAACTGCTCACATACCTCGAGAAGAACAAAATTATTAACGACCGTCAATACGGATTCCGGCGGTGATCTTCTCGCGTATGTGACGCATGTTTGGGGGCGATGCCTGGAACGTTTCGGTGAGACCCAAACGGTTGCATTGGACATCTCCAAGGCCTTTGACCGGGTTTGGCACCGAGGACTTGTCAACTTGTTATTTACTTTTTACCTTAACTTATTATTTATCTTTTTTTTTGTTATTTTAAAATATGGAATGTATTGCATTGCACTTCCCCTGCATACATTCTGGAATAAACTTATATTATTATTATTATTAAATAAAGCACCCTTTGGAAAAATTAAATCCTTCGTTTTTATTGCTCTGTTTTTAAAGTTACAAGTTACCGCCACATAACTTTTTTCCCCACTCAACGGACAAAGTAATATCAATACTTTATGTTTTCTATGCAAATTTAGTTAGAGAAGTGTTAATTTTTAGCTACCGTGGGCTTTTTATAGTTAAATTCCTTGTATATTAAGAAGGGAGGAAATTCAAAAAATGATTACACAATCAGCGACATCTGAAATTCTGGCGCCATCTTTGGCCTAAATGAATGAACTTTTTGATAATAATGATCGCTATTTATAATCCATTATTGGTTTGAAACTTAACTAGAAAACTAAACACAGTCATCACTTATTTATCTGAATTGGGAATATAATTTGATATGAGGCTAGACCTTATGTAGACTGTTGACTATTGAATTACGATACCGCACGTTTCTACCTTTTTAATTGGAATTACGGGCTTAGTGAGGCTCTTAGGGGATATAATCGAATTGTTCTCGATAGTAATTGGCGGATTATTTCCTATGGTGTATTGCTACTTCAATAAATGAGGAAATTCACGAATCACTAGTTATTCGTTCCTCAATACACGTGAAAAATAATATAGAATACCCTAAAATTAGATGGAAAATGCTAATTTTTAAAAAGTATTTTAACCCTTTTAGAACAAGTTAATGTCAAACAAGCTAATGTCAAACACAGTGAGGTTTATTCGGGTAAAAACAAAACAGATGACGTGCATTAAAATGTTAACAATAGACCTCTAAGGTACTGTCTTTCAGATTTTTTAAATGATTCATTCATAAGCGTTCTAAAAACCCGATTAAATTTGATTATAAACTAAATTATGAAATATTGTCATCGGTAAAATCCATAAGGGGGACTTCGGGGCTACATTTGATCCCAAACTTACTATTTCAGATCATATAGTGGAGTTGACATCATCGTGTTACAAACTTCTTGGATTTGTGATAAGAATAAGTAAACAATTTTCCAAGTAGAAAGCAATGACATCAATGTTCAACTGCATTATATGATAAAAATTAGAATACGCTTCTGCTGTTTGGGCCCCATACCAGCAAAAATGCATAGATTTATTGAAACAAATTCAAAAAAAGTTTTTAAGGTATCTTTATATGAGAATGCATGGTGAATGCACGCGATTTATGCATCACCTAGATTTGCTCTCTGAAACCCGAAAGTCTCCAATCTAGAAGGAATGGGACCATTCAAAGATATTCAAATACAGAAGAGATATGCTATAGTGTCCGCGCAACTGTCGCCGGACTACGCGCTAATTAGCGTAGTTTTCATACAAAAAGAATTTGTTCATTTCGTTGATTTTTTGAAAATTATTTTGTGCATTAATATTGGTTAACAATATATTTTGAATAAGGAAAGAATTCGTTCATTTAGTTTAACGTTCGTTTGGTTTATTCGTTAATTATTTGTTCTTTTAGTTTATTTGTTAATTGGTAAACAATATCGGCGACACCCGGAAGCGCAGACCCACATAGTAAAAACAGCAGATAGCACATCTACTTATATTTCAATATCTTTGGGACCATTACACTGACAGCCCATACCTCTTGGATTGCTATAAGTTCGTACCGTGCAACTACCGCCAGGGTCGTCACCATGACTTGCTCTGTATTCCACACGGCAGAACAGATGGTCTGGTCCAGCATAGCATGACAAGAGGTATGGTGCTGCTAAATGATATCTCTAGGCCTCTTGACATTTTCAACATTGGCCTTGAAGGTTTCAAGAGTCATTTTAGGCAAGAAATCTAAATAATATATTATTGTTAAATTTTTCGTTTAAAGTTTTGTATAATATGTTATGTGTATTGTAAAAGGATTATATTATTAATCTGTATTACAAAAAAAATAATAATACTTTAAGTGATGACACAAAATTAATTTGTGATTATTGGTGACATAATAACTCAATTTCAAAAAGAAACGTTTCGATACAGGAAGTTTAAAAGCATACCGAAATTCCAGCACTCTTTTCTGAGTGAATTCGGCGTCTGAAAAGGCGGCGTCTCTTCCTAAAAACTGCGTCTATGAACATTGTACGTCGTAAGCGGGGCGTCTATCGCCTTCTTTAGGGCGGTACCTGTATCCGGCGCCAGGTGGCGTCCCCATCCACCCAGCCAGTTCATTATCATAAGTGGTCCAGCCCATTTGTAACTTTCTTCACGGGAACTTAATCCGCTTTTCCGATAGAGCCTTAAAAGTTTGGTTATTTTTCACTTTCAGGGAGAGAAAGGTTGTAACCTGTGACCTGTTTGGAAAGAAGGTGACATGTGGGACAAACTTGAATGGTCATCCGTCAAGAGAATCACTTTCGGTAATGGTGCCGGTTGATCAATCATTTCACTACAAATACCTTCGATTCCTTAGGAGATGTTTATTGAAAGACTGATGTGGATCAACGCCCTACGAAAACAAAACAAGAATGATTTTCTAAGAACAAGGCGTCTAAAGTTTGCAATAAATCGAAATTCACCGTTTGTTAGTTTGTTTTTATAAAAAAAAAATATATTTTTTATAAAAATAACTCTCCTTTTATAACTTTTGAAGATTATTCCCATCAATGTAATAGGTATATCGTTGAAGAAGAAGATAACAATAATAATTTAAACGAAAATGCGAAAGAGAACAAGACACAGAAAAATAGAAAAAGATAAAAGTCGCAACTGAGACTCGAACCCAGAACCTTTAGTCTAATCGGGATGGCCTAAACCAATTCGGCCATTGCCACCTTCCGTCAAACTGTCATAATTGTCATATTTTCAAATTTTAGAATAAACAATATTATCTTCGACTAATTTTTCCATATTATAGGCAACTACCTTTTTCATTAGAAACAATCGTTCTAAAAAGTGGTTTGTAACCTAGATTGCGTTTTTTATAAATTACTTTTTTTATTTTTTAAGTTGCGTCCGTTATCTTTTTCTTTTTTTTGTGTCTTGTTTTCTTTCATATTTTCGTTTAAATTATGATTGTTATTTTCTTCTTCAACAACAAATATAAAGTTACATTGTGCTTATGCACATCCTTGAAAAATCTCTCGGGAATATTAGAATAATAGTAAATATATAATTTGTGAATAAATAACCTAATATTCTTGTTGGTGCATTGATATATTTTTATTAAATAGTGTTGTAACGAAGTTACACCACTATTTAATGTATAAACAAATTTAGTTATGATTTTAGATTTTCACGTCCAAAAATTTTATGGTTATTTCCTTTTGGGGTATTATGCCGTGTTGCGCTACCTCCTCCTTTAGCCAACGTTTCGGACAGCGTTACAGTGTCCATCATCAGGGCAGATGTGTAAATGTTAGAGATAAAATGTGTGCTTAAGTACTTCAAAGCAATACCGTGTTGCCAGCAGCAATCCACTGCGGTCTGGCATTACAGTATACTTCAAGATGGTTTTTTGCATTGGCGTTGAAACGTTGGCTAAAGGAGGAGGTAGCGCAACACGGCATAATACCCCAAAAGGAAATAACCATAATATAAACAAATTTGTTTACTGTATAAACATATCGGTTTATTGTATAAACATTAAACAATGTGTCACAAAAAATATGAATGGATTCCTCGTTATGTGATTTTTAACAACTGCTGTAGGAGAGAAATATATTTTTATAATAATAACCAAATGAAAATACCTAAGTAATCATTTTTCTGTGCTCCTGTTTTGTTCTTGTCGCAGGTTCTCGTATTGAAGTTTTATTTTTATTTTGGACATTGTTCATGTACAAATTAATTGTGACTTAGCGCCACTGCAGAAAATAAAACAAAGCAAGTTCGTTTTGACGATTATATATAACACAATGCAGACCCATGAAAAATCATGGTATATTAGAATTACAGTTTTTAAAGAATTGAAATGATTTTCCGTTAAATCGTTACATTATTATCATAGGTAGATAGATACCCACTTTATCGGTTCTACAGCATTTCTCTTTTGATATCAAAATTGTTTAATTAAATGTAAAAGTTTTTTTAATAATGTATTAATTAAATACAAAGTACCTAAAGTTTTATTTGAAAAGACAATTTAATTAATTGATTTGGAAATACCAAATCGGAGCATTTTATTAAAATTGTTTAAAAAAATATTTTTCGTATTTGCCCAGAGTTCCCCTGTGAAATACTTTCACAAATTACTCATCGGTATCAAATGGTTTTCATTTAATTGATCAAAAATGTAATAGAGTAGTAAAATTGTTTCATCGGCATGTTTTCGTAACTGGCTTCAACCGGTAATACGAAATGATTGCGTATGGAAACCCCGTCAGCACGTAACCGCTGAAAAAAATCTGTATAATTCTATTTTCCTTTGTGAAAAATACATTTCGCCGTATTCGGCATATTTGCATAGTGGAATAATGCACATTTTCAAATAACATAGGTAGAACTAAATCAAACATATTTCAATAGTGAGTGGTGGATCGGCCATTGTACGGAAATTTCCAGGGTAGCAGCAACCAGCGCCCCGGGATAATGCTTGGGTTCCCGGGTTGCCGGGATGGCGGGATAGCTAGCCCGCAGGGTCGCGTCACCACAATAGTTCGTTGTTGAACAGAATTAGCAAAGGGCTTGCGGTAGCGAGGGCGGTTTCCGATAAAAAAAAATACAACCCGCGCTCGTTAGCCTTCGGCTTTCTGCTTTACATTGTACGACATAAAAAAACCTCACAATACGTTAGAAGTAAAGACTGTTCGGTTACGTTGGTGTACCTGTCACATATTATGCATAGTTATGTAACAAGTTCCCATACTTTTATAGGTGAAAAATCAAAGGAGGTATGATTTTTCATTTTTTACATTATAAAAAAAAATTCCATCAACATTTGATTATGAAATTGTTATGAAGTCAAAACATGGTAATGTCAAGAGTTCAAGAGTCTGTACAGAAAAAGAGTGTCAAATGAAAGATTGTGAATGTGAATTGTGGAAGAAGAGGGCACAAAGAAAAAGTCGTATGGTGGTTCGTCCTTCTTGTGTGTCCCTGTTGCAAAATTGTGGAACGGTGTAGAAAGGTTCGATAATTGGTTCGATGTTGTTTCAATTAAAAAATCTGGTCTTCTGGTGTAAAAGTTTTTTTTATAGTAATACCTCAAGAGTCTCAGCTGCTCCCGTCTAGAGCCAGTGAGACTATGGCATCCCCAATTGGGATATGTTGTGAGGCTGAAGGTAGTGGGGAGGGGAAGGAGATGAGGACGAGGAAGGTGGGGAAGTACCTGGCTATTCAGATCTGGACACCAAGCACGGCTAACGCCATTTCAAGCAACGTTTCAATTCTGAATGGTGGTCTTACACCAGGGTGATAATGAGAGTATCTTCCACTCTGGAACGTGACGCAAATATACTGTACATTATTTTAAATTAATAAATTGTGAAATAACACAAATCATTTAAATAAAATTTATTTGCCCACGCCGGCATTCGATCCTGCATCCTTCGGATTGCGGATCAAGAGCCTTACTGCAAGACCACGCTGGCCGTCAAGTGACTAACTGAACTACATAATAATACTAATAATTGGATAATTTGTAGAGCGCCGTTTTTGTGAAAAATCACCACAAGGGCGCTGTAGGTACAACTTATTAAGAATTCTTAGGTTCTATCTAATTTTACGACTAACTAAATCAATATTTAATGGAAGGTAAAAAGATTGTCACTAAGCTTGTTGTAAAATTAGTAAGTGATATTTGTGTTGTAAGTTTATATACGCAGATATAAAAAAATCTTACAAATTAGTTGATAAAATTAAGTACCCGGAGTTACCAAAAAATATTCATTTAATTTAAAATAAAACAATAACTTTGTAAACACCACTTTTATTTTTATACTTTATGCCGACCGGGTTTCGCTACAACCGTAGCTTCATCAGGGCAGTATAATACTCTACTAACATTAGGTTACATTTGTGTTATAATGTATTCTTCTTCTTCTTCAATGGCGCTACAGCCCATTTCGAGCCTTGGCCTCCTTCAAAATAAGCCTCCACCGCCCTCTGTCCTCGGCCGTCTTCTTCCAATCTGCAACCTGGAGTAATCCTCTTGCATCCTTCCTGACATCATCCTCCCATCTCAGTCTAGGTCTGCCCGCCTTTCGTTTACCTCCCGGGTGTCCTGTCAGAACCTTCTTCGGTACTCGTGTGCTTGGCATTCGGTGCACATGTCCGGCCCATCTTAATCTTTGGAGTCTTAAATGGGTGGAGAGTCTGGGAGCTTGGTAAATATCATAGAGCTCATTATTGTGGCGGATTCTCCATGCCTCTCCCTCTCGCACCGCTCCTAAGATTCTTCGAAGTACCTTTCTTTCGAAGATGTCCAGCCGTTCCGCTGACTTTGCTGTCAGTGTTCCCGCCTCACATCCATAGGCCAAGACCGTTCTGATAATTGTTTTATATAAGGTTATTTTGGTTTTCCTATGGACGTTTCGGGATTTGAACACTGGCAGCAAAGCGAAGTAAGTTTTGTTAGCGGCTGTAATGCGCTTTCTTACTTCTACTGGGTCTTCATTGTCCTGCGTTATGATGGAGCCCAGGTAGGTAAACTCTTCGACCACTTCGAAATTATAATTGTCTTTGAATTTCACTTTGTCTTTTATTCTGCGGTGAGGGGTTCTGGTTTGCATCATGATTTTTGTTTTATTTTCATTGATTTGCAAACCCACCTCTCTTGCCGCAGTCTCCAAAGGGTCAAACAGGTGTTATAATGTATAATTTACCAAAAATGGGTTGGACTCGTCAAGTGGAGGAAGAAGAAGGAGGCATAGATGGAGAATTGGGAATGGAACGGACGTGTTCTTTATCAATAGGGAACAATCTTAGTATGGGACTTTTATTTAAATTTAGTTGGTTATTAACTACCTTGCTATTAGTGTTTATGGCTTTCCTAAGTTCAAGTGCCTCTAAATTATCCAACCTTATACCTATATTGTTTTTATGAATAAGTTTGGCGCCAGCATTTTTGTCAAATTTATGATCGTTTTCGATCAAGTGGTTAGCAAATTCTGAAAATCCAGAGCTGTGTAAACATCTAAGATGTTCTTTGATACGGATGTTTATGTTGCGCGCTGTTTTACCAATATAAAAAAATGGGCAGTTGCTGCATTGAAGTGAATAAACTCTCGAGTGAGATAGACTGTCTTCCTTATTAATAATGTCTCATCACAAAGCATCCGCTTCATATGAACAAAAAAATATTCAATTTAATGTACTTACGCGCTCCGCGTACCTTTGTGTCCTATTCAAAGTTCACAGATGAAAAACAAATTGCGAATAAAATTCACGAATGTATTGGATGTCAAAAGTAGACATCTTCAATTGCGAGAAGGACAACCAAAAATATGTGAATTAAAGTTCTAAACAGAAAGTACAATCTGGAGAGTCAAGCAAATGCATTTTAAAAAGGTGAGAGGAAACGGAACAATGTCCAATTCTCTTTCGAATAAGTAGGTACATTTTTTTTATAAAATCGGTGAAATCTTTGAAACCACGGTTTCAGATGGGATAGTCCATTGTTCTCAGGCATAGCCAGTGGCGTGCACAGAGTTTTCAATCAGGGTAGGTAGCAAAGAGCGCGTTGACATAAAAAAATAACCATGTACTTTGTAAATTTTCGCTAAGAATGGCTTTAGTCAAAGTTTGGTTGGGCTTTGGTTTCGTAGCCTATCGGTCTCGCTGCTTAGTAGCCTGTCGGTCTCCTCTTTTTGCTGTGCTTCGTAGCCTGCCCACTCTGGTCCACTACTTTAGTTTTCTGAAGGTTTCACTTCTACCGCGTGTGAATTGCGCACTCTGATTTATATATATACTAGCAGACCCGGCCACACGTTGCTGTCGCTAACGTAACCTTTATAAACAACGCCATCTGTTAAGTCAAATTCACACTGCCCGTTTGTCAGTCCCACTATATACCTATTATGTATTTCAACCAATTAACACAAAAATTTGACAATTTATATACCTAAAAATCTTCCTCATTAATCACTCTATCTATTGGTGAAAATCGCATGAAAATCCGTTGCGTAGTTTAAAAGATTTAAGCCACATACAGCATGAGCGAGTTCATTTTATCCTTAGTATACAGGATGTCCGGGGGTAAAGTGCATTAACTTCGGGAGGTGATTCTACATGATATTATAAGTAAAAAAGGTCAATAACTTTTTTCGAAATTCCAACTTTTAGGGGTAGTTTTGTGGTAAAAAGATAAAATTAGACCGGCATGTGCGGCCAGCTTTATTATTTTCCGCGGTAACAATACGGGTCAATCACAACCATGCAATGTTGCCACAATCGTGCCCGGCAGGCTCTCATCAAGTAAGATCGTACCTCACACTAAGAATTTTTGGTAGGTACGTCTTTTTGAATGGGAAAAAAATGTTGGAATTTCGGGAAAAGTTGTTAATCTTTTTTACTCCTCCCATCTTGTAGAATCACCTCCCGAAGTTAATGCACTTTACCCCCGGACACCCTGTATATATATATATATATATATATATATATATAAAGAGAGAATGCAGCGCCAATTTGAATATGACACATATGCTTCATTTTGCAAACTTAGTTTTTGATTTTGACACGGTATGCTAGGGGGTTAATGGGTGGTGCGCGGCGCTGCGATTCGTAGCAGGAACATTGATTGTATTTTGTAAGTGTAAATTAATTTTTTTGCAACAATTACATTAATTTAAATTTTATGTGTTTTTTAATTCAGTCAGGTGGGGTAAGAAGTTTTTATGTGCCACTATAGAATGCAACCATCTGGGCGCAGTAGGCTCACTTGACTAGAAATATGCCAATACCCTTCCCAAACATAGCCAGCCACCTATAAAGTTTCTAATTTAAAAACAATTAAATAACGCTACTCATTACTTAAAAAAATAAAAAGAAAATACTTTGTTTCAAGTCACTTTATTGTTATTTTTTTCCGTCCACCGGTTTCGGTACCTCCGTACCATCATCAGGACTGAATATAAAAATAGTAACAAATACAGGATAATACACATATATGTATATATACAAATTGTGAAAGAAAGAGACAGTAAATTAGAGTGGGACAGTGCGTCAGTTGTGGGAGGGAAGTGGGGGAGGAGAGAGTGGGATAACGGGAAACATACTTATAATAGGGCTGAATGTTAAATTTAGTTGATTATTAATGATTTCAGCCTTTGCATTAACTGATTTTTTTATTTCCAATACCCCTAAATTATTTAATCTTAAGCCCATCCCATTTTTGTGTAGGACTTTAATACCCGTATCCCGGTTAAAAGTGTGAGCTTTATTAATTAAGTGCTCTGCGAATTCTGAAAACCCTGAACTGGTTAGGCATCTTATGTGTTCCTTTTTCGACGTTTTCCCAATGTAGAACGCTGGACAATCGTTACAACTAATTTTATAAACGCCCGAGTGGCTAAGTACGTCCTCTTTGTCCATGGCATTAATTACCCGCTCTAATTTACTGTCTCTTTCTTTCACAATTTGTATATATATATATATATATATGTGTGTATTATCCTGTATTTATTAGTATTTTAATATTCAGTCCTGATGATGGTACGGAGGTACCGAAACCGGTAGATGGAAAAAAAAACAATAAAGTGACTTAAAACAAAGTATTTTCTTTTTATTTATTTAAAATGTCAAGTCACAATGTGTTTGCTTCTTTTGAAAACTTAAAAAAATTAATAATAAGTGAAAACAATATAAAATTTCGAGGTTTTAAAAACCAGTAATGTTCTTTTTTCGTAAAATATTCCACCTAACGGTTTTGTAATGAGTTACCAGATTTTTTTTTGTATTAATAATTCACCTTCAATGAAAAAGTTTTCCACTGATTTTCACGGTATGGTGGTCTCTTTACAAAAAGGTAAATATTAAATTTAGATTTCCATCGATTGATTAGGTTTTTCCAAGGGCTCGCCGGGAAACGAAAACTTTTGTAATCAAAACCATCCGAAAGTAACCCCATCGGGCCAAGTTGCATTTCAATATTTGAATTACAAAGTTTGAATATTTTAAAAGTGCACCCGCACACCTACTCCTCTCCTCCTGCCAACGCGTTCCGGCCATTTGTCAAAGTTACCCTCTCCCCTATATTTGGATCATTAATATCTTTGGAAAGTCAATTGTTGCCGGAGTTTTTCTTCAAAGCTTTGACTGAAATTTTCCATCACCCAAAAAAACAAGACATTGGCCTAAGATACACTAGAATATCCCATATCATGTATTTTGTAAAAGCAAACCTTCACTTATTTTTATAATCTGACTAGCTGGTACCCGGCATGCGTTGCTATGCCATTTGATAACGAAATTGTTTCTCCCTGCGCGTCCTTTCCCATGCGCCCCGTTCACCTTCCTCTCCCCCTTCCTCTCTCGCGTCCTCTTCCCCTCTCGCGTTCCCACTCCTCCTCCACCTTCCCTATCCACTCTCTACTCCCTCCCATCCCCGTCCCGCGAACCCCCCTCCCGAGTTCCCATCACCCCTCCCATAATCACCTCCCCCCTCCCGCGGATCCCCCTCCCGAGTTCACCTATTCCCTCCCGAGTTCCCCTCCTCCCTCCCGGGTTCCCCTCCTCCCTCCCGGGTTCCCCTCCCCCCCTCCTGCATTCCATACACTCATTCCCGATACATTCAGTTTTCAAACAGCTCGTGTGCCACCTATTGCAATTTTTTTATACAAATTTCATAATGCCAGAGCTCGTGTCCTTTCCCATTCGTCCCGTTCCCCTTCCGCCTCCCCTTCCTCTCCCGCGTCCCCTTCCCCTCTCGCGTTCCCACTTCGCCTTTTCCGCCTTCCCTCTCTGTCGTGTTCCTCTCCCCCCTCCCGAGTTCCCCTCCCCCCTACCGGGTTCCCCTCCCCACGCCTCCTGCGGACCCCCTTTCCTGAGTTCCCCTCCCTTGTTCCCCTCCCCTCCCCTACCTCATCCTTCACCCCTCTCCCATCCGCCAACTTCCCTGGAACCTCCCGGTTTTAAACCTTCCCTGGACTACGACAAACATTTCAAAACCAAAATCCTTCAGTTCTCGAGTTTTAGCGAGACAAACGAACACCAATTGATTTATATACATATAGAAACCTATAATTTCTTGGTAGTCGGGTGATAGAATTTTTAATATGCTATCATGCAAGAGTTCCCACCACCGTGGATGACTTCCTTATTTGTGGTTTGTATATTGTAAACCTGTAAGAAAAGTGTTGTGAAGTAAATAAAAATGGAAAAAGATGGTTAAGGTCTACATTTTTAAGCGTAGTTAAAATTATAATACACTGAGTATCATCTACTTCAGAATGAACATAGTTACAAAGAGGCTATAATAACAAACATACCTCAATAAATCAATGTTCACATAATTCCTATTATTTTATTGCCTGGGTTATATGTAATTTATTAGCTTATTACAACTCAAGATTGTTTCACAAAATCTATCTATCTATCTATCTTCTATCTTCTATCTTCTATCTTCTATCTTCTATCTTCTATCTTCTATCTTCTATCTTCTATCTTCTATCTTCTATCTTCTATCTTCTATCTTCTATCTTCTATCTTCTATCTTCTATCTTCTATCTTCTATCTTCTATCTTCTATCTTCTATCTTCTATCTTCTATCTTCTATCTTCTATCTTCTATCTTCTATCTTCTATCTTCTATCTTCTATCTTCTATCTTCTATCTTCTATCTTCTATCTTCTATCTTCTATCTTCTATCTTCTATCTTCTATCTTCTATCTTCTATCTTCTATCTTCTATCTTCTATCTTCTATCTTCTATCTTCTATCTTCTATCTTCTATCTTCTATCTTCTATCTTCTATCTTCTATCTTCTATCTTCTATCTTCTATCTTCTATCTTCTATCTTCTATCTTCTATCTTCTATCTTCTATCTTCTATCTTCTATCTTCTATCTTCTATCTTCTATCTTCTATCTTCTATCTTCTATCTTCTATCTTCTATCTTCTATCTTCTATATAAATAAAAATGAATCGCAGAAATGTATGTACGCGCATAACTTCCGAACGACTGCACCAAATAGGATAATTCTTTTTGTTGTTGTGTTCGTTATTGTCAGGAGAAGGTTTGTATAAAACTACTGGTGGGCTCTGGCTTTATAAAATTTGTATAAAAAAATTGCTATAGGTGGCACGCGAGCTGTTTGAAAACTAAATGTACTTGGAATTAATTTATGGAACACTGGAGGGGGGGAGGTGAACCAGGGAGGGGGGAAGGCAAGCTGGGAGGGGGGTGGGAACTCGGGAGGTGGGTTTGCGAGACGGGGGAAGGGGGAGTGGGAGGAAAAGGAAGCGGGAGAGGAATGGGGGGGGGGGGCGGAAGGGGAACGGGACGAATGGGAAAGGACACGGAGGGAGAAACCATTTCTTTATTAAATGGCATAGCAACGCATGCCGGGTAACAGCTAGTTATTACATAAATAACATATTTTGTAAATGCCGTACAGGCCAATATTAATGTAAACAAATAAAATGTTGATATTTAAATTTTTATGGAAAAACTACAATTCAAATGAAGTAGTTCTGAAATATCTTTTGCAAAAGGATTTCGATTTAAAATATAATATTGTGTTATGCCATGTTGCGCTACCTCCTTTTTTAGGGACAGCGTTACAGTAACATCAGGGCAGATGTGTAATTGTTAGTGGTAAAATGCGTGCTTATGCACGGGTTTTTTGCGTTTAGCTTTGCCGTCAATTACCGGATACCAAGAACTATTGAGCTTAGCTCCGTCGTCTCTATTAATATTAATTGGGTTTTTGTGGATTTCAATTGCCTCCGTAAAAACGTTGCAGTGTCCATCATCAGGGCAGATCCGGCAGATGTGTAATTGTTAGTGGTGAAATGTATGCTTATGTACTTGGAAGAGATACCGTGTTGCCAGCTCCACTCCACTACGAGCTGGTGTTACAATAATGGTTATAGATTTCAATTGCCTCCATGATCAGGCCTGCTACAATAGGAACCGGCTCCAAAAAACTGTTCCTAGAATCCACTGTCGTCCAGTGATCGCTAGTCACCGGTACAACGCAACACATTTCGGACCGTGAGATGTAAAAAAATAAAAAATGTCCTCAAACGAGATCAAAGCTTTTTTTTAAATCAATATGCTCTTTCACCAGTTAACGGGATTTTCTAATATTTTTCACGTCGTTGGTTCCCTGCTAGATGTTTGTGAGACAAAATATATTTTTTGCACCGGCAAACTTTCTCTCAAACTCTAATAAGAAATTGTTATTGGAAAATTTCACGTTGTTAAAGGGTTCGGGAATGGCTGTAAATTGAAATCTGAATATAATATTTTTTCATAAAGGTTTTTTTCGTATTGTGTTAAGATTTTACTTGTCGTTTTGACGGCCTCCGTGGTCTAGGGGTAAGGTCCTCCGTTAGCAATCTGAAGGATGTGGGTTCCAACCCCGGCATGCGCAAATAAAATTTATTTGATTAATTTGTTTTAACTCATTTTAAATAATTTATAGCGTAATTGCAGCATGTTCCAGAGTGAAAGATACTCTCACTGTCGCCCTGGTGTAAGATCACCTTTCAGAATTAAAATGTTTTTGAAATGGCTTAAGCCGTGTTTGGTGAACAGATCTGAATTACGAGGTGCTTCCCCACCTTCCTCTTATACATTTGCTTCCCCTCCCCATTATCTTTACCCTCACAACGTACTCCAATTGGTGATGTCATACTTTCAGTGGCTCCAGATATTTAAACAGTTGACAGTGGAGCAGTTGTAACTCTTTTGCGGTATTCAATTTTTTGTTAAATAAACACGCTCCTGCACCACTTTAGAAGTAAATAAATTAAGGTTTTTTTCTAGTGAAGTTCCTTAATCCTTTATTAATTACACTCGTATCTCGCTTCCCGTGTTCATGCATTTTATTAATTATGAAGAAATATGTGGGTAGGTACTTTAGGTAGATAAAAGGAATCAAAACAGCAAGACCTAAGAAAAATATATTTCGGATTATCCAAACCCCATCTTAACGTATGGTTGTATTGGTTGGGGAGCGTCAGGTAGAACAACTTAAGATCCACTAGTGAAGGCCCAGAAATCCATAATTAGAGTCATTATGCGTAAACCCTATAGGTTTTCTAGCGATCAGCTCTACAAAAAATTAAATTTACTTGATGTTCGTCATAACTACATATACAGGGTTATTATTCACGTATACAAAAATCTAGAAAAACTTAATAAAATTGGTCATAAATACATCACATGAAGTCACACCAGAAAGGATCTTGTGTTCCCAGGGAGCAATACGTCAAAGTTTCAAAAGACATATACATACATATCTGGGACCGAAATTATATAATGAAATCCTCCCTAATATTAAAACATGCAAAATGACATGCATCGGTTCAATCTATCTATATAAATAAAAATGAATCGCCGAAATGTACGTACGCGCACAACTTCCGAAAGACTGCACCAAATCGGATAATTCTTTTTTTGTGTGTTCGTTATTGTCAGGACAAAGTTTGTATAAAACTACTGGTGAGATCTGGCATTATGAAATTTGTATTAAAAAAAATTACAATAGGTGGCACGCGAGCTGTTTGAAAACTGAATGTATAGGATGCGGGAGGTGGTAGAGTGAAGTGGGGAGAGGAAAGGTGGAGGAGACGGAGTGTGAACGCAAGAGGGGAAGGGGACGCGGGAGAGGAAGGGGAGGAGGAAGGGGAACGGGAACGGGACGAATGGGAAAGGACACGCAAGGAGAAACAATTTCTTTATTAAATGGCATAGCAACGCATGCCGGGAACCAGCTAGTAATAAATAAATGGTTGATTGGCTTAGGTGGGGTTGAGTCTGAAAAAATATTAATTAAAGTCACTTAAAACTTAAAATTTTAAATGGTTAACTATTAAATGGCACAATCAGTAAAAACTTTATATTTATTTAATCTACAAAAAAAACCACTAGTTTTTTTTGTACGGAATACATTGTTGGCATTTTTCACCAGCATTTGTTTCCTTAGAACGGGCAATCTGCATAGGAACAAATTTAGACAAACAAGACATAATAACACTTGTACACATTTTAATATTTACAGTTATTTTGAAATACTATTATTATGTTATTTTTGCTGTATAAATGTATCTTATGTAATAAATAAATAAAATAAAATAAAATAAAAAAGTTAAATAAAAAAAAAATTTAAAAAAAAACAGGATATCATTATTGTTTCTTATAACAAACACGATGTGTCTTATAACAACAAAAATGTTTTCATTTTAAATCAAGTTACGAATAAAATTATCTCAAACTTTAATATGAACGCAATCTTCCCAAAACTCAAATAATTATATCTACAATAATACTCGTCTCGAAATCTCTAATCGAAGTCAATGGATTTACGTTGTATTATTTAATATGATATTACATGAATATTTTCTTTCCAAATCACATTTTCGGGGATAAGTCACCCCTGGGAAATACGGAATATGCATTGGTTATAAAAGCTCGTAAGGAAATAATACAGTGGAGAGCTTAATTCCGCGACTGTACCGTAAAAGAATAAAGCTTTCTCCTAACGGGAAACGTAAGTACCTTCGTAGATTTTCTAAAGCTCATTCGTCACACACCACGTATCCTTATTCTGAAATATGCTTATTTCCGGGAGAACAATGTTCCCGCTAACAGTATGCCGGAATGACAACATTTATACCAAGTATTTAAATGTACACAGCGGAGTGCTTTGCTCGAATTTACTGAAAACACAAGCTCTTCATTTGGGGTGATTCGAATAATGCAATTTTGATGATGATTTTATAAGGCTCTTTGTATTTGTTTATATAATTAGGTGATTTAGAAATACAAATAGGAATCGCTCACCTCTTCTGCTATTCTTGGGTAATGTATTTTATTCACATGTATTGGAAAAAAGAAAAACTAATTTTAACGGAATAGGCCACTTGCATCACATTTAAAAAAAATTCCGATTTAGGCAAATATTCTAAGACATTCTGTATTTTTTTAATCGTATTTTTGAAACAATGGGGATGTTTTGAAAATTTCAATCCGAAAAATCAGACCATTTTTTATAAACCGGAAGGACGGGACATAATTTTATAGGTGCGAAAAAACGATAATTACGTAGCCAAAAATCTTTTTAAAAAAATAACGTTTTCTACACGAATGGCACAGGAGAATAACGAGGCATTCCAAAAATATTACAGCTCAAAATATTTTTTTCCTTGATCCATCTTATTGATCATAAATCATTGTAATGTACAACGTCTATATTACTAAATCCAATGTAATATAATAATAGTAAGAATATTATAAAATTTGATTTTGTTAAAATCAGCACCATAACCATTATACCTCTAAAACACGTACCGACATCTAAAATGTATGGGGTTCTCTTTATAACATCTGTCAAATACCAAATGATACGTTCACAGAGAACAAACAATAAATCTAGTGAACGCTAACTGTCAAATTTAAAAATTTGCCTGAAATCAAAGTGATGCCATATAAAAAAAAATAAGTGTGGAATTTTACAAAATTAATAGGGACATTTTCGGACATTTTCATGTTGTGACGTCACGAGCCCAAATAATGAATACATTTATTTAAAAATAAAAAAAACGGAAATTTCTAAAAAATTTTACTAACATTTTCGTATTTCGATCTATCCACACGATTTTTTCCAAGTCGTTATGAAATCCATGCAAGTGGCCTATTGGATGGGACATCAGGCCAGCAACCAAAGCTGATTCTAATAAAAAAGAACTATTCGAAGAGTAAATGGCTCATCTTTTACTTCGTCAAGTTTTTAAAAAGCAATGTTGTCTCAAATTCCGCACTTCAAAATCTTTCAGTCAGTCTATCCAGCAACTAAATTGTAAAATGTTATTTAAAATTATTTCATTTTTCATGTCATGATTATGAAATTTTTGTTTTGATATTTTTTTATTACTTTTTAATTTAACACTACACGGGGAGCCTGAAGAAAAAAATCGTTCATGGCCTACGTCTTTTTTGAAGATGCTGTGTGGAATGTCTTATTAAGGAAAGAAAAGAGATAAAGTTCCGGGAAGGAAAATGGTGTGAGGGGTGGCAGGAATCTAGGGCCAGTGTGTCACTCCTGGACACACTGGCCCCTAGTTTCTCCCCATGAACTTGGGTATCCCTGCTGAGTCACCAAATGTAGGTAACCGCTTGGTGTGACCTATGGCAGAGGTGTCGGTTATCCAATAAAAGTTTCCAGGGGCGGCGGTACCCATACCAGTCTAATAGAATATAATATATTTTTTTCGAAAATTACCAAAAACGATATGAACCTACCTGATAATATTTTTCTGCTGATTTTAAATTGCTGCGGTTCAGTTCAAGCCTCCATTTTGGTCGCACCGACGCAACAATCTCCATAGTAAATTTAATAGAAAACCGGTAAAAACCGATCATTAACCAATTCTTTCGGTTACACCGTTTAGGGGACCTCTCCCCTGCCCCATTAAACCACTTTGTGTAAATTATCAGTGCGATAAGTGATTTATAATCAACTTTCTAAAAATTTTAACGTCTATTTGACGTTTATTATTAAAATCTGTTGTGTGTTAAAAACATAAAAATCATAGTATAATCAATTAAATATTAGTTCTATCGTGTACGGGGACAACATCCCCGTCACAAAAAACCTTTTCCTATCTAGTTTTTAGCTTTAAAAGTGATACTTTATCAACTTTTGGATAATAACAAAATTTAGTGTCAAAGTGACGTGAAGTGACAGAAGTTTAGTTTTATAGGCGAAAGTGACGTTTCAGTGAAGTTACAGATGTGAAGATTCTTAATATAGATATAGTGAATAGTAATATAAGTGTTAATTCAGTTTAAACACCTATAAAGGCCATAATTTTAGACAAAAAGCTTTAAAAGGGTCAAGTTTAAACCTTGTGGGACACTATTTTTTTAAATATACTTTTTAAATACGTGAATTTGTTACAGTTCCGTGATATATATACATCATTAAACGCGTTTTGAAAAATCCAACCGTTCAGTGAAAAGACACTTCGAATCGGTAGCGGAACAAAAAAGTTATGAGAATATATAGATTTCAAGTGACGGTAGGATTTTAAAATAATTTATGATAAATCAACAAAAGACGATTCACTGCGGGGTTTTTCATCAATCCTATCTGTAAAGACAATCCGTGGGAATATTTGCAAATTTCAAAGTGCTAACATACTCTAAATTTTATACTGCATCAATCTAACGAGAAAAGAGTCGTCTTCTTTTTCTTTTTTTTGTAAATTAAGTGGGGAAAAATGTCGTCGGACTCCGACGACGAGGACTCCACTCGGCAAGAGCCTTTACAATCTATTGTAGCCAGTGACAGACCAGCGTCGCCTTATAGCAGCGTACATGGAAGCAGGATGGCTGAATCATCCTCGGCCTACCGCTCATTAACCAAAAAGGATGATCCTAGAGCTGCCTCTCAATTCTCCTCTGAAGTACCATTGAGAAAATCCCCGAATCAGGCAAATAGGAAGAGATTGAGGGAAGAAGATTCACTACCAAATTTTATCGCAAACGAGGCTGCTGCGCAATCTAGTGATACTCTCGATCACATTTGGTCTCACCTGACTTTGATATCCCAAACGATCACTGCCGGCAAAAATAAAATGAACAAAGAGGACCGATCAATTATTTTGGATTCAATCGAACATATCAAAAAAAGTCTCTCCAACTTTGCTATTTCCCACGCAGCTGCTACTTCCCGGGCGCAGACACTCGCACAGATAGCTGAAACCCAACAAGGCTTCGAAGAAAAACTGGATAAGATAATAGCGAATAGCGCCAACCAACCAGGGCCGCTGGCAAATAACCCGAAAACGAAAACCTACGCGAGTGCAGCTTCAGGTGCCCCCCCGTCGAAGTCGATCCTTATGAATGGTATGGAGAGACCTACCCCCATTCTCCAACCGACGGTCCTGTTTTACCCAACGATTCCCGAGGATTGCACATCCGAAGACCTGCAGAAGAAACTAACAACGGTCCTGAATCCCAAGAAGGACGGTTTTCAGGTTGTACGAACAAGGAAAATCAAGGGAGGAGGGTTTGCCATTCAAACCACCACCCCAGGAGGCATCACAAATATTAAAAAGATAGAAGACAAGCTCACTGCCAAGGGTATCAAAATGATTAACCCGCAAGGACGCCTTCCAAAGATAGTCCTATATGACGTCCCGAAGGGAGAGGCTTCACAGGATCCATCACTGTTTGAGGAGATTTTTGAAAACAATCTTGCAGGTAAGTGCTCTCTCACTAAGGAGGACCATCTCAGGACAATGCGGAGAGTGTCCCTCTTTGGCAAGAGGGACCAAGGTACGATGCACATGATCCTGACTTGCCACCCCGAGGCAAGAAAAGTGCTGATTGACAATGGTTTATGCTTTCTTGGGTGGAACGCTTGCCGCACTCGCGACTATTTAGGAGCCACTAGGTGCTTCAAGTGCCAACAGTACGGCCACATAAGCAAATCCTGCACGCAAGAATCGACCACCTGCCGTCACTGCGCTGAAACCGGCCATGACGTTGATGTTTGCCCCAAGAAAGCACAGGCTGCTGTCTGTGCCACTTGCACGCGTTTTAAAAAATCAGCGAATCACCCAACAGGAGACAGAACGTGCCCAGCCCATAAAGCTGCTTTGGAAACGCAGATTCGCATGACTGACTATGGGTTCTAACGCTTTTCTCTCTATAGGTCAGATCAACCTGCAGAGGTCCCGGCTGGCCACCCTCGAGGCGCTGCGGGTCATGACTGACCAAAACATTGACATATTACTCATTCAGGAGCAATACACCCGGTTAGGTAGAACGCCAATAAGCTATCCGGGTGCGGTACTCGAAATTGGCACAGCACCGGGGGCGGGTGTTCTGGTCAACACTTCGTTGATCAGCCCCCTCCTTCTGGTGGGACTGTCAAACGAGTACCAAACCTGTGTCTCTCTAAATTTCGGAAACACTGAGATCATATTGATCTCAGTCTATTTTAAGTACGGGAACCCAGTGGGACCTCATATCTTGAGCCTGACGCGCGCACTAAAGGCGCTTAAAGGACGTAACGTAGTTATAGGAGGAGACTTTAACGCTCGCTCACCATTGTGGTTTGATACTTCTAGTAACCGGACGGAACGCTCAGACGCCGTCGAAGACCTTATTGCGGCGCAAGGTCTATCTCTGATTAACGAACCAGGGAACATTTCTACTTTCTCTAATACACATGGTGAGAGCAACATTGATCTTACTCTTTGCTCTGGATCAGTTGCGGCCAAGATATCTAAATGGAAGGTTCACGAATGCGCTATTGCCTCCGATCACAGGCTAATAACTTTCACGGTGGGTGTCAAAAAGACGGAAGCCCCAAGATCCTCCTGGAACTTCAAAACCACCAGGGCGAACTGGGATAACTTTGGGGAAGCTCTACGTGATACTTTAAGGGGATTTCACGATGTAGCAGCAAGAGATCCGGGTAATTTGGGGAACTTTTTTAATGCAGCCGTGGTATCAGCTGCCGAGCGGTCTTTGGGAAGATCAAACCCAAAGACGGTTATCAGGACGCCGTGGTGGTCGAATGAGCTGACTTCACTGAAAGGGGCCTACAAGAGAGCCTATCGAGCCCTGGGCGTGTCCAGACGTGGCGGGTGTACGCAAGAGGAGACACACGCCCTCCAATCACGACTCAGTGGCTCCCGTAGAGCTTTCAAACAGGCCGTCCTCTCAGCGAAACGAGCTGCATGGCATAACTGGGTACAAGAAGTGGGCAACGCCAACCCGTGGGATATCCACAGCGCCATTGATAAAACGGGAAAAGGCTCTGACCGGTATTTAACTAGCGTAATAACTGAAAAAGACGGAAGGAACGTTGAAAGTGTGGACGTGGCATCCACTCTCAATACACTTCTGGGTAAGTTAGTTCCTGTAGATTCAGTAATTGGGGAAAGCGACCACCACAAACAGATTAGAAATCTGTCACGGCTCCCACCGAGAAACCTCGCCCAGGAGGTAAGGATGACACCAGTAACTAAAGCGGAAATCGAGCTGATAATCAAGGGTTTGGGTCTTAAGAAGGCACCAGGGCATGATAGGCTCAATGGAATAATAGCGAAGCAAGTATGGATCCACGCCAAGGAGGAGCTCTTCCAAGTGATGGATACATGCATGAGAAGAGGTACTTTCCCTTCTGAATGGAAGAGGGGCGTGCTTAGGATTATACCAAAGGGGAACGATAAACCAAGGTCGGACGTGAAGGCGTACCGTCCAATCACCCTGCTACCTGTCCTGGGGAAGATCCTGGAGAAACTGATTAGGCAGCGTTTACGTCAAACCTTATCCCCACCCTGCGAGCGGCAGTTTGGTTTTGTCCCCGGTATGTCCACTGAGCACGCCATCACGTATGCGCTTGACTGGGTGAAGGCTTGCCAAAAGAGGTACGTAATAGGAATTTTCCTCGATATCACTGGTGCCTTCGATCATGCGTGGTGGCCGATGATACTTGTCAAGCTCAAAAATAGGAAATGTCCACAAAATCTGTTCAAGATCTGCGCTGATTACCTCTACGACAGAACGGTCATCCTTTCTTTTGGAGACTACCTGATTGAACGAATAGTTGACATGGGTTGTCCTCAGGGTTCAATCCTTGGACCTGAGTTTTGGAACATTTTGTTTGACGATTCCTCCAGGCTGCCCTTGCCTGAAGGATGTATCTCGGTAGATTACGCTGATGACAAATTGTATCTGGTCTCGGGGAACAGCAGAAAGGAAGTTGAGAGTAAAGCTGAAGAGGTTTTAAGTGTGACTTTAGAATGGGGAAAGAGAAATCGGCTGACCTTCGCTCCCCACAAGACCATGGGACTCCTGATGAAGGGTAACCTCAATAGAAGTAGAAATCCCACCATCAAAATGGGAGATACCAACATCCGGTTCGTTGAGAACACTAAATACTTAGGCGTCACTTTGGATCGAACGTCCTCATTCTTGACCCATGTTAAAAGCGTATCAAGTAAGGCCCAGGCCCTCTTTTTGAAATTGAGAAGAATCTCTACTGCCGAGTGGGGACTGCGCTCTCCAGCGCTCCGTCTCCTGTACAGGGGGGCTTACGTGGCGCAAGTCTCGTATGCGGCCTCTGTGTGGGAGCACCGCCTAGAGAATGCACTCATACTCTCGGCTCTCAAGAGAGGCCAGCGAGTCCCCTTGCTGGCGCTTTCGGGTGCATACAGAACAGTCGCTTCGGACGCTTTGCCAGTTTTGGCCGGCGTTTTGCCTATCGATCTTGAAATTAGGGAGGTGTTAACAAAGAAGCTTCTAACAAGAGGAAGAACTGCCACACATCATGGTATTGAGCTAATACCAGGTGGAGCGGTTTCCCTCCCAGGACTTCTTAGAGAGATGCGAGAAAGAACTTTGAGAGAATGGCAGGAACGTTGGGATAGGTCAAATACGGGAAGGTGGACTTTCTCCTTCTTCCCGTCAGTTAAACTCAGAATGGAAGGGGCTTACATCACTAAGGATCATCATGTGACCCAACTTCTGTCCGGTCATGGGGAGTTCAGAGGGAGACTTCATAGTCTCTCTCTATCACCCCATTCTAACTGCGCTTGCGGTAATACTGATCAAACAGCCGAGCACATTCTGTGGCACTGCGAGATTTTGACGGATGCCCGAGAGGAAATGCTTGATGGCTTGCAAGTTACTACGAGACCAGCTTGGAACGCGGATCTCGTTTCGAATAAGGTGAACTTTGAGTGTTTGAGGAAATTTACGAAAGTCTGGGTCGAGAGATGGCCTGATCTTAGAGTCGCTGACTAGCTGTAAAATCATGTAGGTACCAGGTGTATCTGCTCTTGAATCCACGGACATTCTCTTTACTTTATTACATCTACTGCTAGAATTTTATGTTTTGTGCTTTATATCTATATACATATATATTTTTTTGTTATAATATCATCTCTATCTTAGGTATCTTTATCTTATTCTATTGTATAAATTTTGTTCCTATTTCTTTTATATTTCTGTGACTTACCTTTTTTTTTGCTTATTTTATTTCTTTTCACATGGTTTATTTTAGATTTCACTAAGCTGTGCTACACGGTGTTTTATCGGTGTTTATTGTTTTCATTATTTTTCATCAATTTTTTTTGGAATTTTCTCTTTTTTCCAGCTTCATATTCTAAGGAACACTATTGATTCAACTAAAATACTCGACTATGTTTTTTTTTTTTTTAGGTTTGTTTTGGTTTCTTTGTTCTCTTTTTCTTTTTAGTCTCGCAATGCTACTTTGCTTCGCTCAGAAGGCTGAACTGAACTGCATCTATTTATTTTGTTATGTCTCTTTTTCCCCTTCTGGGGGTGCGTTAGACCTCGTCCTTGCATCAACAGGAGTCGGTCGACGATGGCACGGTGCCCTCTAAAATTAATTGCGCCACCCCCAGCAACATGTGCAGGCTTTAGGTTTGGGGGGGCGACCTCGGCTCTCCTTCGCCTTGCCTCCGGCTACTCGACGCTGAATTCCTTAGGGTCTTCGGGTATTTCCCCCCAATCTCCCATTTACTTTTCTTTGAGGCATCACCGAGGAACCGGCTAAGGGGCGCGGAAGCTGAGTGTGGTTCACGACTAGACCGAATGTCATGCGCATTCTTGCTGGGACTGCCAATCGATTGAAGAGGACTCCCAACCGTTTGCCATTCCCTTATTACTTATCTATTGTGTCTTCTTCCCAAACAGGTGCTTGTAGGATACGCTGTATACAATCACCCAGCGCTTGCCACCTCGTGGACTTTCACCAATCTGTCCCATTGTCTTGTCTATATTTTGTCATACTAACACATATTGTATCTGTATTTCCCGCTAAGCACTTGCATACTGCTTACTAACAACGTATGCAGGGACATTGGAGGTCTAGTTTCGTTATCAAATGTAGAGTCGTTTTTACCCCAAAAATTAGAGTCCTTGCAAGAGCCTTGAAGGGGTAACCATCTGTTACCTATACCAGGGCGGGTAAGTGGTGGGTCCTCCAATGCTGATTTTAAACATTTTGTGTTTTAATATTTCTATTTTTGAGAGTGATAATTCATGGTGGAATTCCATTATAATATATTATAATAAAACGAATATAAAACTTTATTCCACTTAATTTTATTCGACGTAACCGGTTTCAGCTCGTTAAAGCCATCTTCAGACTGGTACAAAAATTTCTAAGTCTACGGTTTATACACACAACATATTGGGGAGGGGGAGAGGGGTGGTCTACAAGGATTTTAATCAATTATAATAATTATATTTATTGCTAAGTCGTTTTAGATAATAGAATTTCTAAATATTTTGGTAATTCCAGTAAGCTAAATACATTGGGTTTGCAGCTCACTTCAATGATGATTAGGGAAAAACCTTACAAGTAATATGAGTTACTAATGACCTAATTTTATTGTCAAATCGTTATTATATTTATGAAGTATGGTACTTTTTATTGTTTATTGGGATACATGTTTGCATGGGATTTGGAATGGTCTAAACTAATTACATATTTTAATATCGAAATTCTTATGAAAATTACACTGGATACAAAAGCGGGGACTTAGCAAATGAATATAATTGCTTTATATTTTCGGAGTTACTTTATGAAGAGGTACATGTTTACATTGGAGTAGGAATGGTATTGAAGATAGCTTTGACGAGCTGAAACCGGTTACAGTCGAATAAAATTAAGTGGAATAAAGTTTTATAATATTCGTTTTATTACAATATATTTAGTGTTTTGTTTTGAATAAACAACACTTAACAGAAAAGAATTAGAGTTTCAACAAATTTTTATCATGGTAACTCACCTGACTCCCATGGTATTTAATTTCTGTTAAAATCCTTCTCAGGTATTTAAACCTGCCCTTGCTTGATTTCAATTTACCTTACACCGTTGTTTTCGAAACCATTTCAAACTTAATAATTCTAACGCCGACCAGCTATAGGATTCGATGTAGGCTGTTCAACGTTCACAGTTCACTGTGTACTATTCATTATTCACCTAGCTTTGTTTATTGATTAAACTCAGTCAATTTCCCAACTTTGCCGAGGGCTTTAACATATTTCCTGTTATGTACATTAACTATTTCACGGATTTTCCTGGCTCGTGATCAATGTTCGATAATAATTATTAACGCTCCTTGATTAAAATTAAAACGCCAACTATTATAAGGTATGTTTTGAGTTACGAAAATAAATAATATTATTTTGAAGGATAGCTAACAACTACCCACACAATATTAACAAGTGAAAACTTTAGCGTATTTTTATTTATTTTATTTTATTTTATTAAGAACATTTACCGGTTAATAACATACATGCATTAAAGAAAACAATAAATTCTAATAATTAGATTACAACCCTATAACAAATGTTCACATCTTGCCCAAATAATAAATAAAAAGTCAATAATGAATACTTTTTTTTACTTATTTCATAGAGATAGGAACTAGATAAACTATCTAAACATAGTCTATATATATTGTCAATTACTGTCTGATACATAAAAGATACAGATAAGATAAGAAAAACAAGAAAAGTAGAAAAAATAAATATTTGTTCTCGTATATTTTTTCATTTTTTTAAAAAGATAAATCCAGGGTTACGAATAATCCAAAAATGTTTGAAACATTTATGTTTTTTTTCATTATCAGTAATTTGAATAAAAAAAAAAACATAAAGTGAGCCATTTTTAACTTTTTATGTGTGCATTCAAAAATATCATATGTTTATTTCGAATTATAAAATTTGAGAGCGTTTTAAATCACATTTTTTATTTCATTTAATATATAGATATATAATTGAACAGTGGAGTTAGGTATATAAATTACAAAATATCGGTACAGAAATTATTTAAAAATTGCAATCTCACCAAAGAAGAAGCTAGTTCTTGTGCTTGATGAGCGAGTTACACTAATTATAACTGAAATAGAATAACATTATGCAATAGGTAAATATATAATAGGATCAATTGAGACTTCTGGATCATCTATATGTGTAGGTGTACATACATAAGATACGTTTTCATACTAAAATATTGTGCACTTAGGAGAAATTCGAAAAATCTAAATAAAATAGAGATTAGAAAGAAAGAGAAAAACAGGTAAAAACATTTAGTTAATTATTGCTGATGAAGTGTAGCTTCAGTTTAAGTTTCAGTATATTGATGTCTTTGGTTTGTTTATTTCAGTGGGAAGGTTGTTGAAAAAATTTATTCCTAAATAGATATAATTGTTTTGCATTAGTTTGGTATTAAATTTTGGTATTTTGATGTTGTTTTCATATCTTTTTGATTGGTGAGTTTCAAATTTTTTTATGATATTATCTTTGTAAATTTGGATAATTGCATTTTTCTTGAAGATATTCTCTACTCGAGGCACCGTGAAATCTGCGAAAAGCGTTTCTGTTGGATAAGTGGAGGGTTTTTTTAGGATTACTCTAATGATTAGTTTCTGGATCACTTTGATTGGGGTTAGTACATTGTTGTATGACCCCCCCATCCAATAATTCCATATTGAATTAATGACTGGATTATTTATTTTGAAATTTATTTTGAAATACACGGCACAACAAGTGCCATTAACATACATGTATATATAAATTATAGTAGGTATAAAATATAAAGTAAAGAGTAGAAAGTATAAAGTTTTAAGAAAACAGTAAAAACTAAAGTTAAAAGTTAAAAATATTATAGTAAAAGAAAAATAAAGAAATATAAGATATCCTTAAAGGGTACAAAGTTTTATATGTAAATTATAAAAATTAATAAATATAAAAAGTTATAAAATACAAAAAGTTATAGAAGTAAGAAATCATTTTAGGAGCAAGAACAAAAAATTATAAAAAGTAAAAATAATTAATAGGTAGGTATCATGGATTATGTCAACTTGATGTCAACGATGTGAACCAATATAAGAAATTTTACAAGTAGGTAGGTACCTGTGATTTCTAAGGTATTCATTAATTTTAGAAATATAAGATATCTTTGAAAGGTACAAAGTTTTAAATATAAATTATAAAAATTGATAAATATTTAATGTTATAAAATATAAAAAGTTATAAAAGTAAGAAATCCTCTTAAAAGCAAGGATTTTTTTTTATTTTTTTTATAAAAAGTAAAATAATTAAAAGGTATAATAAATTTTACAAGTAGGTACCTGTGGTTTCTAGGGTATTCATTAATTTGGTAGGCATATTATGTTTACCTGATGTACCTATTGTGTTTACGTGGTTCTAGCAGACAAATTTAGTTTGATGCATCTTTTGTATGAGGCCAGGTTACCGGCGGCGTGATCAATATTAGCGAATGCATTGCCTAAAGTATGCAGGCGATTAATGATTGAATTTTGTCCTGTATTGGTATTATTATTGTTGCAGTGAAAAGGTGTTTTGAATCGAGTTGGTCTGCAAGGTACATGATAATTTATTAACGATACCAATTCAGGGGAGTCAAACCAGTTATTCTGTATTTTAAATAAAAATATTAGATCATTAATTATTCTTCTATCTTCTAAAGATAAGAGTTGCATTTTTTGTAAAAGAGAATTATAGTTTATGTCATCCGCGGGAATTCCTAATTTAAAATTAATTGATCTCAGAAATTTGGGTTGGATTCTTTCAATGGAGTTTGCGTGGCTTTTGTAGAAAGGATTCCATATGGGGGAATTATATTCCAAATGACTCCTAACCAGAGTTGTGTATAGTATTTTAAATGTATGGATATTTTTGAAATCCTTACATAACCTTAGAATGAAACCCAGCATTTTCATAGCTTTATTAGTTACGATATCAATATGGTTGGTAAATAGTAGTTTAGTGTCGAAGGTTATAGTCCAGTCAGCCTGTGTCGTAGAACACCAGTTGAAGGAACTAAATAGTATAAAGCTAATTTTTTCCCCATCGACTACTAATAATAATAATATATCTTTATTGAAAGAAATTTGCAAGATTATAACTAAAAAGTACATATTCAGTGTTATGTTTACAGTGGTTTAAAATTACATAAGGACAAAGGATATCAACAGAAAAAATATATAAATATGAACAGTAGATAAATGAAAAATAGAAAATAGTTATAAATTTTGGTTTTTCAGTAATCTGCCTCACTAGGCTAGCCTGTGTTGAGGCAGTAATTTTTAAATTAATTTATAAGACTTATAGACATACCTACACTTTTATTAAAAAAGTAATCTCATAATAGATTGGTTACATTAATAATAAATTTAAATAAAAGCAACCAATACATTGTTTGTATATTTCCACTGTATAATACCAAATCATTAATAATTTCGAATTTGGGTGAGTGCACCGGTAAAGGCCCTATCATTATTTTTGATCCAAATTTTTATGTTATTTTTGAAAATTTTTTGGGAATCACATTTTTTTATTCTATCTGGAAGAATGTTGTAAAGCCTTGTTGCAAGGTATCTGAAATTTCGTTGACCAAAAGTAGTATGCGTTTTGGGGATTTGCAGTAAGTCTTTGTCATTATTTCGAGTACAGCGAGTATTTAATCTTTTTTCATAGTATTTATGTATATTTGTGTATAGATGAGTAAGGATTGTTTTTGCATATATCTGCCGAACGTCAAACACATTCATAATATTGAAGATTAAGTTCGAGTCTGTAATTAGAGGTAGTCTAAGAATCAATTTTATAATAGTTTTCTGTGCCTTTATGATTGGGTCTAGTGCTGATGCAGTACCGCCTCCCCATGCAATGATACCATACTCAATAATAGATTGACAGACTGCAAAATAAATCATTTTCAAGTGTTGTAAGTCGAGAAAGTTTCTTATCGTTCTGAAAAAGTGCATGGTTTTTCTTATTTTGTTTGCAATTATTTGAGTGTGTATATTCCATTTGAGATATGGATCAATTGTGAGGCCGAGATACTTCATCTGTGTAGTGCGCTCAATGTAGGGACACTGACAAGATTCATCGGAATTAAAACATTTGTGTATTCTAATGGAGACATCATCATGAGGCTGACCTGTTATATTTATGCTAGATGTGACATATTTAGTTTTCTCGGTGTTCAAAGTGAGCGTATTTGTATCTAACCACTTTTTTACAATGTTTATATCCGTTTCAGCTTTTTTGTAGACATCTACCCAAGTGTCAGCTTCAAACAGTAAAACAGTGTCATCGGCAAAACTAATTATTTTTCCCTGAATATTAATGTTACATAAGTCATTGATATATAAAAGGAACAAAGACGGTCCTAATATGCTACCTTGTGGTATGCCATAGTTAGTTGAGCACTGATTGCTAAGAGTGTTCAATATTTTAACTTGTTGCTTGCGCTCATCAAGGTAGCTCTTAAAGAAGTTAAGTTCGTTGCCTGTAATACCGATTATTTGAAGTTTGTTTATTAATTTACTGTGTGATATTGTATCGAAGGCTTTAGAAAGGTCTAAAAATATTGAAATACATTTTTTGCTTCTATCAAGGTTTTTTACTATGAAGTCAGTTACGGCGGCAATAGCGTCTGAAGTACTCTTGTTTTCTTGAAACCCGTATTGATTTTCTGAGAGTACTTTATGGCTAACCAGAAATTTTACCAACTGGGCATTGATAATTTTTTCAAATACTTTGGATAGAGTGGTCAGTATAGTTATTGGTCTGTAATTGTTTATGTCTGTCTTGTTACCTGTTTTATGTATGGGAATAACAATACCTTGTTTCAGGTTTGAGGGGAAGTGTCCTTGACTGATACTAAGGTTAATTAGGTATTCTAAAGGCAATGTAATTTCCATAGCCAGCGTTTTCAATATCTTAGTTGTTATTCCATCTACCCCGGCAGAAGAAGTGTTTTTTAGGGAATTAATTATTTTTAGAATCTCTTCCCCTGACACAGTTTGAAAATTGAATCTTCTTTTGGGAAATTGAAGTTCTGCTTCAGCAGGTAGAGCATTCGCACAATTTGGTAGACGAGAAGCAAGATTTGAACCAATATTTGTAAAAAAATTATTGATATAATCCGCAACGAGCTTGGGGTTTTTTGAGGTGTCAATAATGTTTCCGTCAATACAAAGTTTACTTATGTCCTGTTTGTCTTTAGTGTTTTGTGTATTTGTGGCTTCTCTTAGAGTTTGCCATATTTTTTTGGGATCGTTGTTACTTTGTTGGATTTTGTCTCTGCAGTAGATTTCTTTCGCCTTTCTAATGACTTCGCCGCATGTATTTCTATATCTTTTGTAGATGTTTAGTGATATTATGTCGTAAGGATTTTCTTTAACTTTTTTGTGTAGTGCGTTTCTTCTACGAATGCAGTTGATAATTGAAAAGTTTATCCATGATTTCAAGGGTTTAATTTTGTTAGGATATTTTTTTGTTAAAATTGTGGTATTATTAATTAATTCATTTTTCAAAAAGTCAACAAAATAATTCCATGCATCATCTGGGTTTTGTATTTGGAAGAGCTCTTGCCAAGATTTATTTTTAATTATGTTTTTTAGATTTTCAAAATTAATATTATTGTATATGATTGACTGATCCCTTCTGGTTTTTGTGGCGTCAGATTGTAATGTGAATATTGTTGTGTAATGATCTGTAATTGTTGATTTGTAAACGATACTTTTGTTTTGTTTATTAGTTTTGACCATTATGTGATCAATGCATGATGTAGATTCATTAGCTGTTCTTGTTGGTATATTTATGGTACTAATTAATCCATGGAACTCTAACATATTCAGGTAGTCGTGACATTGGTGGTGTGGATTATTTGGGAGTATGTTGATGTTCAAATCTCCCATAATTATTAAATTTTTAGTATATGAAAGATTAGAGAGTGTGCTATTAAGACTGTTAAGAAATGGTGTGATATTACGGATGGATGGAGAGCGGTATATTGCTAGAACGCAAGTATCATTATTGTGCATTATTTGCATACAGCTCGCGTCAGTAATGTTTATTTCAGTTACAACATAGTTTAGGTCATTTTTTGTGTATACCACAATTCCATCATTCTGACTATCATGGTTTGATGAGTTGAAGGAAGAGTAGTGATTTATGAATTTTGGAGTGTAAATATTTGTCAACCAACATTCTGTAAGAATTATAACATCAAAGTCTATATTTAGGTGGTTAAGCTGTATCTGGAGTTCATTAAAGTTTTTATTAATTGATCTAATATTTTGGTGCATAAAAGTGGTGTTTTTTGGATTAGCTGTCAGATATTTACATATTTTAGCATCTGATGTTGTAAGCAAATTGTCTTGATAAATTAATTCTTCATATGTTTTGTTAAAAGCCATATTATAATTTATATTACAAAAAAGAAAAAAAGTTTAATTAATTTTAATGAGAGCTCCACTAATCCGTGGCCATCACTGGGGATTTCAACCTTTGATTGAATGTGAAGGAGTTGAATTATTGTTGCAATAAACAAATAAAAGTGCGAAATATGACTCACCATACTGAGGGGAATAGACCCAGTGAACGACCGGTGAGAGGGGCTCTCACTAAAAAAGCTAAACTATTTTTTTTAGATCATCCGAATGTTTGATGTATATTATCCTATCACTTTCATTTTTTTTAGCCATTATTTTACATTCTTTAAACCAGACGAATTTGTATCCCATTTCTTTTGCTTTCGTTTTTGATCTCCACAAAAGATCTTTGAAATAGGCACCAAGGATTTCACTAACAAAGATCTTCTGGAATACGTTTCCTTGGGTTGAGGTTAGGTTCAGTTGTTTCCTGTTTTGTAGAATCTGCCGTCTTTTTTGGGGGTTGGTAAATCTGACGTGGAATTTTGGGGGGGCTCCTGGACGTCGGTCCGGTATTTTCTTGATATCGAGAATATCTTCGCCTTTTAAGTCAACACCCGTGACTGCGAACACCCGTTTGATTGTTTCTGCAGGCTGCTCACCCTCTCTTTCAGGAATCCCAGCAAATTCGAGGGTGTCTTCACGAGATTTTTGTTCCACTTCTGCCAATCTGACTTCAAGGCTCTTTATTATTCCATCTTTTGCCGTCAGTTCCTTTCTCAATGATTCCACTTCGGAAACCAGTTTAATTATGGTCTCCATCTTGAGGTGGATATCATCGTATTGACGGCTGATGAAGTCTCTTGTGCTTCTGCTTTCTTGGTTTTCATCGTCAATTTTTTTAATTATTGCTTGTTTAAATATTTCTAGTTTTTTCTCCATCTTCGTCTCCATTTTCTCCAGCAGTACTTCAATATTTATATTTTGGGACTCCGATGTAACCGATGTCCCGGTCGTTTGTCCTTTTCTTCTAAGATTTTTACTACCATTTAGACAAGGGTTTAGCAAAAAGTCCCCGCCCCTACCCCCCTTGCTTCCCCCCCTGTGCCCCCCCAAACATGAAAATTGTAAGGGTTTCGTAAATCGCTTCTATCTCGATTACTAAACAACATATCGGATTGCAATTTTTTTCATTCTCTTTGCTGTAAAATTGTCTACAATTAATGTCCCATTAACTTTCGTCGTAACTTTTACCTTTGTTTGTAATTCGTATGATAAGTAAAAATTTGTATATTTTTTGGCAAGTAATTTTACTTTTTGTCACATAACTTTTTACGAGGACATTTTATGAAAAAATATTTCGGACGAAAGTTGTAGCCCCTATTATTACCTTTAAAATGAAATATTTTAATGTGTACTTTATGGCTAGTAAACGCCAGATATCAACCGTGAATGCTTGGTGCGCACCATCCCTGCGTCGCTCCGCGACACTCTGATATCGGAACTTGTTCCCTCACATCCCGACTTATCCTAGCCTGTCCTGTGCCCTTTGTAGTACACTAAAGCTATGTGGAAATCGTGAACGTGAAATAATAGTTATTCACTTTGCTGCTAGGCCCTGCGGGCGGCTTTTAGTTCGGCTTCGCCCGGTTTGGGAACTAAATAGTATAAAGCTAATTTTTTCCCCATCGACCACTACCATTTAGACAAGGGTTTAGCAAAAAGTCCCCGCCCCTAACCCCCTTGCTTCCCCCTCCTGTGCCCCCCCCAAACATGAAAAGTGTAAGGGTTTCGTAAATCGTAACCATCTTTGTTTAACTGTAACTGTTTAACTGTAACTGGCTTTGCCTTTTATAAACATAGATCCAGGAAATCCGACTGCTATTTGCTCTGCCCTTAGTTACGCTTCTAAAGAAAGCATGTTAGCTGGCCAGCCGTGTATTGTGACATTTGACCAACCACTTTTCCTGAGCGCAGTAGACATTGTTGCAAGTTCTTCTACAGAAAGTGAAATATCTGGAGTAATCGTCAGACAAGGCGGATTCCATCTTCTAATGAGTTTCCTTGGTTGCTTAGGAAAGTTTATGGAAGGTAGTGGAATCGAAGAAATGCGGACCTCTGTTTATGGAAAATCAAAGATTCCTCACCTTATGTCAGGACATGCTTACGCAAGGTCTTATAGAGCTCACATGATGACCCAGGCAGCTTTGATATTACTGCTATTCGAGGAATGTTCATCTCTTAAAGAAATGATTACAAACGACTTTAAGGATAAGTTTTAAGATTTTCACGGCCAGAAGCATTTTCGTTATATGTTTTTGGGGTGTTGTGCCGTGTTGCGCTACCTCCTTCTTTAGCCAACGTTTCGGACATCGTTGCAGTGTCCATCATCAGGGCAGATCCGGCAGATCCGGTATCTGATAGATCTACCGGATCTGCCGGATCTGCCCTGATGATGGACACTGCAACGATGTCCGAAACGTTGGCTAAAGAAGGAGGTAGCGCAACACGGCACAACACCCCAAAAACATATAACGAAAAAAGACTTTAAGGATATTCATAACCAAACAATAAACAAACAAACAACTGTTGAAGACGCCATGAGAGATTGTATAACAAATGAAATAATGACAAGACTAGAAGAATTGTATGAAGATTTGGTTAAAACTAGTAGAACTTCAAAACTGTGGCTACAAGAGTTTAAATTGGTGAATTTGGTTCTAGACTTTATTCTGGCAGAGAGAATCGGCGATTGGAATTTGCACATTAATACAGTCAAGCAAATGGTACCGTATTTCCATGCTGCTGGACATTTGCTCTACGCCAAATCCACGCAAATATACTAATAACAAATGTTGAGTGTCAAATGTCAAATGAAGACTTCGAAAGGTTCGTCAATAAAGATTTCTTTACAGTTCGGCGTACAGATGGATTTTTACCGGTATCTGAACGGGCATGACCATAGAGCAGACATTAAAGCGATCATCAAAATCCATAGGTGGGCTTACTCATGGACGAGGATTAAGCGAGAGAACGCTAACCAAGTTCATTGCTTGCGCTCCTGGATCCCTAAAAATTTGTGAGGCTTTCGAGAAGTTCTCTGGCTGCTTGACTCAGTTTAACCCGTCTGCTTGTTTAGGAATAAATACATCCCAAAACACGTAATTGTGTTATACTTTCATAGACCAAAAAAGTCCCGAGCGACCTTACATTTTCAAAGCTATATATCTCTCTTCCTCTCATGCAAACATATGTATTTTTCTTTTAACCAGAAAGGAAAGAGAACGAAATAATGCATCTTTGAAATATAAAAGCTATCTTGCATAGATATTTTACAATCTCGATCCAAAGTGACGGTTTCAGAATTAACTTGCGAGACTGAGACTTCCGGATTGTGAGGTGCGAATATATTGAACCAAGCAGACGGGTTAACGAACAGCACACTGAACTAAGATGCAGTAGAAGAGAAAGGGACTTGCAAGATATTATTAAATTTCTCGGATGGCTGCGTATCCATAATCCTTTCCGACAGAGCAAAGATTTAATGTCTTTATCCTCTGGTCTAGTAGTGACAAGTTCGGGTGTAAACTGCGATGAAACGTATGATGTCGAAATGAACTGCTTGAAAGACATCGAAGGAAATAATTTTGCAGATGTTAAATTGAAAAGAAAAAATAAAGTTAAAACTATAGGCTCCGTAGTAAGTGGCATAAATGTGTGATCTGAAGAAGTGCCAATTAATAATGATCAGCTGTTTAATAGGGTTATTTGTATGTCTCAAGGAACAAATAATCTCAAACAATACTTCAACTATGAACTCAACCCATACCCTTTGTCTTTAATTGAAAACAATAAAATTATAAGAAAGAGAACTAAATCAAGTCTTATGAAAATATTTGAAAAATGGACAGTTAGCAACGAAGTTTTTGAGAATTTGCCCCCAAAAATATATATAGTAGATGGAGGGTATCTTTTGCACAGTGTTATTTGGCATGACAAAGAAACATATAGCAGCATCATAGAGAAGTATGTTGACACTGTAATAAAACGGTATGGGAAAGATTGTCATGTTGTGTTCGATGGGTATCCTGACTATCCCACCACAAAAGGGGTCGAACATATCCGGAGAAGTAAAAAAACATCTCTAGAAATGAAATTCAACGTTAATATGGAGTGCTCTGTGAAGCAAAATGAATTTTTGGCAAATCCAAAAAACAAAATCCAGCTTATTGAACAGCTCTCTCAAAAGCTTAATGAAGCAAACAATCCAACCATTGTGGCGGAGGAAGATGCAGATACTGAAGTGGTCGGAAGAGCAATAGATGTTTCCCAGATTCAAAGTGGGAGGCCTGTAGTTGTTGTCGGACAGGATACTGATCTTTTCGTTCTATTGTTAGGGCTACCACAGTGTCAAAATGTGCGACTATTCTTTCACAAAGCCTCTGGCATACCATCAACGTATGACATCAGCAAGATTCGTGAAGAGATTGGTGATATGAAGGATGTGATATTATTTTTGCATGCTATCACAGGATGTGATACCACGTCTTATTTATTCGGCAAAGGCAAAATTAACGCGTACAAATTGCTAAGTTCATCAAATGATCTCCGCACAAAAGTTTTACAGTTTTATGAAAAACAGGCAGACAAAAATATTCTCAAAGAGGTAGGAGAGGCTTTTGTCTTGAAACTATATGGATGCACAAGGTCTGCAAGTCTGAATGACAGTAGATATTCAATGTACCTTAAAGTTGTTGCAAAAATGTCATTAAAATCCAAATTTAACATGGCATCCCTCCCTCCAACATCTGGTGCTGCTGAACAACACGCATATCGAATATACTATCAGATTCAAAAATGGATCAGAGATAAGGAAATCAGCGCTACGGACTGGGGATGGATTTTAACTGGCAACATGCTGTACCCAGTGCACTCAAAAAAACCACCGGCACCTGAAGAAGTTATAAACTTAGTTTCCTGCAACTGCAAAAAGGCTTGCAAAAATAATTGTAGCTGCTTTAAAGCATCACTTGATTGCACAGAAATGTGCGGGAGCTGTGGCGGATCATACAGCAATGTAACTTTGGTTGAAGTCGAGGAAAATGAAGAACTTCTCATGGAAGTTTAGGATATCATAAAATTAAGATACCGCAATTATTTTGTTCTAAAATAACATCTTTAAAAAATATTACATGCATTTTCAAACCAAAAACTAATTATAATACCTATTTTCGCTGAATACTTATTATTATTTGAAACAAATTTAAAAAGTGAGGAATTTAGGTTTCACCGAGACTCGATTAGTTTTATTTATAGAAAATGCAATAGTGTATCTTAAAGATAAAAAACACTCTCACTGTACAACAATATTTGCATTGCAACGCCGCGCCGCGCCGGCCGGCCCCACTTCGACCGAACCCGCCATGATAATCTCGCTGGATCTTCAACAAAGTAAGTACTATTTTATATAATTTTAAAGGTAATAATAGGGGCTACAACTTTTGTGGGAAATATTTTTTCATAAAATGTCGGCGTAAAATGTTATGTGACAAAAAGTAAAATTACTTGCCAAAAAATATACAAATTTTTACCTTATCATATGAATTACAAACAAACGGTAAAAGTTACGACGAAAGTTAACTGGACATTAATTATAGACAATGTTACAGCAAAGAGAAAAAAAAAATTGCAATCCGATATGTTGTTTAGTAATCGAGATAGAAGCGATTTACGAAACCCTTACACTTTTCATGTTTGGAGGGGCACAGGGGGGGAAGCAAGGGGGGTAGGGGCGGGGACTTTTTGCTAAACCCTTGTCTAAATGGTAGTAGTCGATGGGGAAAAAATTAGCTTTATACTATTTAGTTCCATCTAAAAACACAGGCTGACTGGACTATTATTCCGAGGTCCCTTATTACAGGCACTGACAATAAAATGTGATTGTTAAGTGAATAGCTATATTAGATAGGGTTTTTAATTCTAAAGAAACTCATGATTCACATTCCGGAGGTCACGGGTTCGAACCCGGCATGCGCAAATAAATTTTATTTGATTAATTAGTGTTATTTCACAATTAATTCATTTAAAATAATATATAGTATATTTGCGGCATGTTCCAGAGTGGAAGATACTATTAGTATCGCCCTGGTGTAATATCCCATTCAGGATTGAAACGTTGCTTGAAAAATGGCTTTAGCCGTGTTTAGTGACCAGATCTGAATAGCCAGGTACTTCCCAACCTTCCTCTTCCCCACGTCCTTCCCCTCCCCACTACCTTCAGCCTCACAACATACCCCAATTGGGGATGCCATAGTCTCACTGGCTCCAGACGGGAGCAGTTGAGATTCTTGTGCGGTATTCACTGTAAAAAAAAAAAAAATGATTTGACATTTTTTAATGTTAAGTGTAAGTTTGTTAATTGTACACCACTCTGCGAATTTAATAAAATTGGTTTGTAGGGACAAACAGTCATACGTATTTTTAATGATTTTATATATTTTCATATCATCGGCAAATAATAATATGTTAACATTAGAGAATATGGAAGTGACATCGTTTATAAATAGTATAAATAATATTGGACCAAGGTGCGAACCCTGAGGCACGCCGCTAGTGGCTTCAAATTCGTAAGACAAGTGTTCTTTAATCCAGACAGTAAGTAAACGTTTTGATAAGTAATTCTTAATCCAACGTAACAATTTACCACTTATTCCTAGTTTAGACAATTTATTTATAAGAATTTTATGGCAAACCTTATCAAAGGCTTTACTAAAATCCGTATAAATCGAGTCGACTTGTTCTCTATTAGCAAGGGCATCTGAGATGAAATTTTCGTACAGTGTAAGGTTAGTTAAGGTAGATCGGCCAGAGACAAAACCGTGTTGAAATGATGAAATATTAAATTTTATACAAGAACATATTTTTTGAAGTATTAACTTTTCAAAAATTTTCGGTATCGACGATTGTATGCATATTGGTCTGTAATTTTCAACTAAAGACTTGTCTTTGTTTTTAAATATTGGAGTAAGAAAGCTGTTTTTCCATATTTGCGGAAATATACCCGTTAAAAGTGATTGATTAAAGAGTAGGTACAGTGGGTAAGAGACACTGCCTGCACAGTTTTTAAGAAATATGGGTGCATAGTATACTCTTTTTAGATTGTTGAGTTTTAAAATATTTCTTAATCTTATGAATATATGTATACACTTTCTGATACGCTTAACCAATTCACAGATATGGCTCTTCCACTTCATATGTTGTTCTATTATCTCTCCGAGATATTTCATTTCTGATACTGATTGCAATGTTGAACAGCCTTGGATACATGTGATTTTATTACATTTGTTATTGTGGATAATTATTTTAGTGTTGGGGAGTGTTTTTAGTTTGTCGATTGAGAAGTGTATGTAGTATGTTTTGTTAGTGTTCATTTCTAAAACAGTTTTTAGTTTTCGAAAACGTTCGGAAATATTTTATTCATTTGGACGTTATACCAATCGGAAATATTTTGAACTTCTGAAAAAATATGCGCGAGGACTGAGAGGTTAAGGCACTTGTTAAATTTCAGGACAAATGAAAAGATTTTAGAAATGGGTAGATTATGTGCTTGAAAATATTTAGAAAAAACATAAAAACCTGACGATCTACAATCAAAAGCATTAGCCATTACCTTTTTCAGTTATTGAATTATTTTTTTTAGTCAAAAAAAATGTTCAGTTAAAAATCACAACAAGGATGTCAAAAAGTAAGAGGAATGCTCTTCTTTTGGAACGAATTCATTTTGAATAAATTTCCAATTAAGTAATAAACCCTCCCCTAACTCCGATTAAGGATAAAAGCAAAGCACCGTACACAGATGAAATGCGTTTAATTAAATGCCAACATTTTCTCCGATTCCATATTCTTCAATTTCTGCGTCTTGAACACACGAAATGAACAGCTTGCTTCTCAGAATTTTGATTTAAATAAGAGAGAGTCTGTAAGCATCTAATAAAAATCACGCTAAGGAGTCATTTATGCAAACAGACATTCAAAATTAATCATCGAATTACGAGATCTTACAATTGTATTGTAATTTTCCTAGTATTACATTTTTCCATCTTCATGGTGGAGTATTTAGTTTTGATGTTATTTCGTTTTTTACTTTGTTTTTGCTTTAGATGTTGTTTTTGATTTTGCTTTGATTTTGTTGTGCTTACTAAGATGTTCTTTGTAATTTGTAAATTCAAAATTAATAAATATATTATACTCTAGATTCTCAGTTATTTACTTCAAATATCTTTACTATCAGACGTTTTACGCGCGCATTGTAACAACACATGTGGTCGGTCATAACTTCGGACCTATAACACCGTACCGACTGAAATTTTGAATTCTTACTAAGAATCAGGGTCCGTACAGAAATCAATAAAAAAATCAGCTGAAAGATTTTTTTTTAAATATCATCGTTCTAACACTTGGGTTCGGTCGCTTTGGCACTTGGGTTCAGTCATTTAAATACTTGGTGTGGGTCATAACTTCGGCCCTATGGCACCGAACCAACGGAAATTTTGGATACTTGCAGAGAACGCAATACACGAGTACACGAATCAATCAAAATATCCACCGAAAGATTTTTTTTTAAATACCATCGTTTTAAAACTTGGGTTCGGACGTTTTAGCACTTGGGGTCGGTCATAACTTCGCCCCTATGGCACCGAACCCACTGAAATATTGCATTCTTACAAAGAATCATGGTCTGTACACGTATCTATCAAAAGCTGCCAAGAGAATAATTTTCAAAAAAATTGTCGTTTCTACACTTGGCTTCGGTCGTTGTAGCACTTGGGGTCGGACGTTTTAACACTTCGGGTCGGTCATAACTTCCGCCCAATGGCAACCGAACCGACTGAAATTTTGAATTCTTACCAAGAATCATGGTCTGTACACGAAACAATAAAAATCGTCCTTTTAACTGGTGGGGTCCGTCGTTTTGAACTTTGGGTCCATTGTTTTAATACATGGGGTCGGCCATAACTTTGGCCCTATGGCATCGAACCGACTGAAATATTGGATTCTTACTAAGAATCATGGTCTGTACACGTATCTATCAAAAAATCTGCCGAGAGAAGAATTTAAAACAAAATCATCGTTTCAACTTACGGGCTCTGTCGTTTTAGCACTTGGGGTCGGTCATAACTTCGGCCCCATGGAACCGAATCGACTGAAATTTTGAATGTAAGAATCATGGTCTGTACACGAATCAATTAAAAAAATCGTCCTTTTAACTCGTGGGGTCCGTCGTTTTTGAACTTGCGGTCGATCGTTTTAATACGTGGGGTCGGCCATAACTTTGGCCCCATGGCACCGAACCGACTGAAATATTTGATTTTTACTAGAAATCATGGTCTGTACACGTATTTATCAAAAAATCTGCCAAAAGAAGGATTTTAAAAAATATATCGTTTTAACATGGTTATTGGAGATTTTGCTTCTTCATGAGGCATAAATAAATCTCGCTTTAGGTTTACAAATTAAAAGACCAAAACATATACGTACATATTTAGCGATTATTATTTATTTTTTATGTGAATACCAAATGCTTTGAATTGCCTGAAGTCAGTCAGACTAAGACATCCCCAATTGAGGTATGTTGTGCAGCAGTAGTTACCGTTTTCTTTTTAATTTTCTATGTATTCGTTTATTTTATATTTTGTTAAGAGTTGTTTGTATCATTTTCTTCATCTGTTAAATCAAAATGTTGACGAAAATATACATACCTCTCTTTTTATATGTATCTTTACATTTCTACCTATCCTATCTACCCACGTATGTAACCTTGCCGAGCTGACGACAATACTCAGACTAGTCACAAATGACAATAATAATTTCTACCAGTCTGAAGTCCAAGTGAGTTATGTGTGGTGCGATAGTCCATGGGGGTGGTTTGTATATTTATGGTCCATGGTGGCCTCTCTGTGCATTCAACATCCACAATTGAAGAAGTCTGCCTATTGTAATGTGCTTGCAATGGTCCATAGTAACCTCTCGGTGCTGTCAACGTCAAGTTAAAGAAGTCTATTATTAATTGCTGTGCTGCGACCTTGCTCCCTCAGTTCATGATTATATCGACCAGGAAGTTTCTTGTTTTTCTCAAGTGTTTGTGTGGTGATAACCGCTGGAGGTGTCCCCCAGGCCGTGAGATCGACCAGAAGGAAGGATTTGTCATCACAACCGAAAGACGTTTGGTAAGCCAGATCCTGCCCAATTCAATATAATAATTAAATATATTATTTATTATGTGTCAGCATCAGAGTCCACAAAAACAAATATTGTTTATGCATTGAACCGCTTACTCGTTATATACTCAAAATATTTTTTATTCAAGCAGTTAGATTTAGCTTCATTATTTCGAAAAGTGAGTATTTATGTCGGGGGAGACAAAAAAACATGCAAAAAACATTAAAAAAATACGCAATCAACATTTTAATTTTGTTTTAATTTATTCACTTACGCGGTAACGCCATTTTGTATTTATCGTTTTTATTTAATATTTTATAGTCAATCAATCAATGCTGCAAATCATAAAAAAATATTATAGCCATATAAAACAAAGTGAACGTATTATTGAAAAGTTTGTAACATGGAAATGTAATATGTATTAGAATAATAACACATACCCGCTAGACAAACCCTGCTTTGCCAAACAAACCATTCAATACCTGGGATGTTTTTTAAAATTATGCAGCTTTTGTAGTTTGAATCTTAACCCAATAATTCGAAGTAGGTACTTTTTGATTTTATTTTTACGAGAATTTATTTTATAAAGTTGGTTCTTCCGAAAATGTCATATTTGATTGTCTATTAGTTAAAAAAAGGAATATTCCGTATTATCCATCAAACTTCGACAACAGGAACGTTTCGTATTATCCATGAGGTGGACTCTATGCATATTTTACAAACAAATTTAATTACAGTCCACTATTTGAATCGCAGTGAATGTGGGTAACATTATTTATTTGCGATTACAGAAACAATTTGGAAAAATATCCCTCAGGGTCTTTGTCGTCTTTGGGGATGCTGGATGTAGGGTCATTTTAGGAAACAGGAAGGAGAGGAAGTTCTGGGAAGAAAAAAGGTATGAGGTGGGCAGGAATCTGGTGGTCAATGTGTCCAGATTTGATAGATCCGGTAGATCTGTTACACATCTACCGGATCTACCGGATCTACCGAATCTACCGGATCTGCCGGATCTGCCCTGATGATGGACACTCCAATGCTGTCCAAAACGTTGTGGTTGGGCGTACAAAGATGGCCGCGACAATCTCCTTCGCAAATCGGGTGCGTGTGCGTGTGCTAAATTTGAATAAGGTTCACTAAATAACTGCTCAAAAGGAAGGTTAAAAAAGGGGTGCCAAAAAACTCACCAAACTGCATTTCATATTCCGTTCAGGTTTGTATAGTCCACTTTAGGCCGCTGGTTTAGTCTAAAGTCTAAAGGGTTCACAATACACAACACGGCATTCTCCACTGCCGCGGCGGGATAACTTAAATTTATGTATCGGCGGGCGGTTTCACGGGCAAAATACATATGGCTTAACAATACACAATATCAGCGGGCAAATCAATCCAAATAACCAACGATGGATGAATCCAAAATAACACACGAGGTGCTGGCCAAACCATTGCACACTTACGTGAGGCGGGAACAACAAACAAACATCATACACTTCGTAAGGCGGGAACAACAATCCATACACACTTCCGCGCAGTTACAGGCGGTTCACAGTTTTTGTGTGTGATAACACTTTTATTGTCACGCAAATAAAGCGAACCAGCACACTTCGTGTTTGGCAATTTATAGGTAGGAAATAAGAGAAAAAGGGAATAAGCAGTTATTCAGTTTCATATCATAGACAAATGATTTTAATTGAAACTGGCGCCACCACGTTGGCTAAAGAAGGAGGTAGCGCAACACGGCATAACACCCAAAAAATAAATAACGAAAATGTATGAAACAAGTTTTATTTTTGAAAAAAATATTGCCTTGGTATTTCAAAATGCATGTTTCAAAATATCAGTTCCGTAAAAAACTCTATACAGAGAAAACAAAATAAAGGTCACCATGTTTTTAATTGGATTCCTAACGAAATTAACGAAGATTGCGGGTTCGGTTCCCGTAGATCTGTAGAAATTCGTTGATTTAATAAATGTATGAGCCCTGCCAGTCACTACTGTACTAACAGCACCAGCTAACCTTTCGCAAAGAATATCTTTGGCAGGTTTTAGTCTGTGTATTAAAATTATTGGAAAAGTTTTCCTTTTACAGAAGTTCATAAAAGTCTCTCTAGATCTCGTGTCCTAAATACTTACACGTGTTTGTAATGAACCTTAAATTGCGTATATGAAACCACTCCGAAGTTAAGGAAAGTAATATAAGTACTTAGTAGTCTACGTACCTCCAGCTCCCAACTCTCGCTAACATAATATCCGAGGCTCCAGTTTCCTGACGTATTGTCTTATCTTATATTTAATTATTTCCTCATCGCGTCAACTGCGATAGCTATCATCACATCAGGGTGGAAACTGGAAACATTACGTCACAACCGTCTTGTTTCCAGAAGTTTCTGGAAACAGGGCAAAGTTAAGCCGTGTATCCAAAGTAACCCCTAAAGTTAATGACTTACATAATTCCACCCCTCTCAGAAGGGTGGTGGAGGAGTCCCGGCTTCATAACTGCCTCTTGTTTTGCGATGTTTAGTTAAAGGTTTCACCTTCAATCCCTTCTACACGGTGATCGCTTGTGTGTGACAGCTTTGTTAAGCTGAGGGCTTAATTAAGACAACATCTTAAATAATTATTCATCTACTTAAAAGGCCCCGAGGTTTCAAACTATTCACAGAACTGTCAAAGTTGTTACTTAAACAAAACAAAAATTTTAAATTTTGATATTCTTTCGTCAGTCAAACCGACAACCTACTGCACACAAAAAAGCTTTTCCTAATTTTGTTTCGATCGAGAATTAATCAATTTGATGTTTCGCCCCCTCCATACAGCATCCCTAAAGATTACATAAGATATTAAACGATTTATCTAAGATCTTATAGGATTTTGAATCGATGTTTTTTTATTATTTATTTATAAATTTTTTTTTATTCATTTATATTTTTTTTATATAGAAAGCAGTCACTTTGTGGTTTGACATATTGAATGAAATAAAACAATAACTATATTTTTAACCGCGATTTATTTAATTTTTATAATACCGACCGGTTTCGCTTTGGTCAATGATCTTCAGGGTATAAAATGAAGCTGATCAAAAATACACATCGTGTGAGCTTATATAGATAAAGACAGAGACAAAACATAATACAAAGGAACAGTGAAAGAGACGGGTGATATTTAATATTATATAGTATTGCCCAAATCCTTAATAATCAGTCCTATTTAAGCTCAAACTATGTGCATTTTTGATCATATGTATCCTGAAGACGATCGACTAAAGCAAAACCGGTCAGTATTATAAAAAATTAAATAAATCGTGGTTAAAAAACATAGTCATTGTTTCATTTCATTAGATTTCTTATTTTTAACAAGAACGTATGTCAATGCAGGTTTCGTTTCCTAAGGGAAATCAAAAAATTTCATCAAAGTTCTCATTTCCTAATCTTGTTGAAAACCCTAAGGACGATTTATCATTCGTTTTTGATTTCGATGATAGGACCGATCAGTAAAATTTTCCATATTACCGCAAAAAACTGCAACTAAGTTTGCAGAGGATTTAACCCGTGACGCTTGGGTGAGAACCTGACGCTTTGGACGACACGCCAGTCAAACAGGGAAAATGTCGTATTTGTAGGTAGATACATGGTCTACCGTAAACACCTCCTTATAATACTTTTCTAAAGATTACTTCTCTGTTTTTAATTTAAAAAATCCCTCAAATCAATATATAGTGATTCTCACGAAAGCAACTATTCGCCCAGTCATGTTGAAATTTCAAGAGACGAAATATTTAACACAGTGAAATAACTAAATTCTAACAAAGGTCCGAGCTAAGATGCCTTTCCACCATTATAATCCCATTAATACTTAACTCTAGGTTCGACTGTTGCGAACTCCTGCAACTCATAAAATTACGAATACCGACAGTAACTACACGACAAAATACACTATTCTACTGCAGCATTCATAAGCGGAACTACATTGATTACTCTCCGATACAACGATTTCACACTACGGGAAATCAGTACTTAGATGATGTTGACATATTTAATATAAACCTGGAGAATTTTGTCGATCTTGTAAAAAATTTATTCCAAAACTATTCCTAAACATATCTCTATTTTTGTAAACCTACCAAATTGCTGTATCTTTGTATTTTTATGACTTGTGTGCAATTTTTATCTAATTTTATTTTTAATTATTTCTTTATCTGTTTAAAAATCATCTGTCACGAATTAATTGTACAACCAAACATGTAAAAGCCCTCTGGGCGTTAAATAAATAAATAAATTAATTATTTATATCCGACTGTAATGAATCTCTTTTTTATCATTTCCATATTATATTTTGCAAATTCCTAAAAGAATGTGCTTTTTCTGATAATAGCACTTCTCTCTCCAATCTTAAAATCAAGGAATAAAAACGACATCTCTAATTACAGCCCAATCAGTACATCCTCATGTTTTGGGAAAATTCTTGATTCCTTAATCTATGAATGCATTTTTATATATTTTTAACATATTTTAAGCACTCTTCAACATGGATTCGTTTGGAAAAAATCCATTAACACAAATATAATTTAACATAGTTTTTTTAAGTACTTTTTTTATCAAAAGAACACAAATAGATGTAGCATAAACTGATTTCCGAAAGACATTTGTCAAAGTCAGTCATCCTTTTCTGATCCAAAAACTAAAAAAAAACAGGTTTCCACGGCAATATCCTGAGATGCATTATATCACACATTTCACAAAAATCAATTTTCCTGCTATTTGGATATAAAGGTTGGTGTTATGGGTTTGTTTCTGAGATAAAGGGGTGAAATCGGTTCCAAATGAAAAAAAAACACCCACATCCCCCAATTTATTTATTTATTTGTTTCTTTGCATGTTACCGTCTAGGTCAAATGTTCACAATTTAATTTAAACCTCACTAGGTCAAGCCTGTGTTGAGGTTAACAACTCTACAATTTAATAAAATAACACAAAAATAATATAGTTATTGAAGAACAATATTGTTTTATATTTCTTACAGATTATGATTATGATGAGTACCTAATAAGCTGAAGGCGATAGTACATTACAATGTAAACATGTAGGGTGAACATAATGTTGAGATTTGATTTTTAGAAATATATGTTTATTTTAAAAGAATTAAGATGAGAAATGACAAGAGAAAGATGAAAAAAAACAGTTAAGACAAAATAATATGATATTAATTTAGAAAGGATAAAGTAGAGAAAAACATTTGGCAATCCTCGGCTAACACAAATAATTTAACAGTCTTTTTAAAAGTGCTCAAGGAATTGGATGACTTATTAATAATAATATGTTCTGGAAAGCCAATATAAGTGGAGCTAATATTTAATGTACGAGTATATTAAATAATTAAATTCAATCAGTGAAAAAGGTAAAAATAAAGTGTATAATATAAATTCTGACTTTAAATTTATTCGAGCTTTTCAATATTTTTTTTAGGATTTATTTAACATACTTGCGAGTTGAGAGCGGCTTATGGACGTAGCCACCGAAACACAGTAACAAACCTTTTCCAAATTGATAGAGTGTTGTGAATGGCCCTCTTTGGTCATAATTTTAGATTGGGATACCAAACATCAAAATTTTATGAAATGTATGACAGCATATCAGGTAAAAAGAAATACGAGTACCTATATCATTGAAGAAGAAAAGTATCGTTGGAAGAATGGTGCCTGCTCTATTCCGATAATGCGGTGCTGATTTATAACATTATGAAAGATCTAAAGTCTCTCGTGACTAGGATGAATGTAAGAGTTAATGGTGAATGTAAGTCTAAAGTCATTATGTTTGAAGGAGAGAGTACAAAAACAGTGTGCAGTATAATACAAGTTGTGAATGTTGAATACTTGGGGCATTTGGAGGAGTTTGTATATTTGGGAAGTATATTTTCGAGAGATGGGAAGGCTGATTGAGATATTGAAAGAAGGGTCCATTCCGGTATCTCAATTAATAATTATTATAAGTAATTATAAGTAATAATTATTAGCCTGAAACACTCATCTACATTGAAAAAATCTCCCCAGAAAAGATACATGCCGCCGTCGGGACTTGAACCCGCGCCCTTCTGATTTCCGGTCAACTGCTCTTGTGCATGCATAAAAATCTTGTTTTAAATTGGTTTTAAACATTAGTTTATCAATTAAAAATAATAATCTCAATTAACGGGCTCGCAGATTCGCAGCTGGTTTAAGCAATTAGAGCAAATGAACGAAAAGTAATGTAAAAGGCTAAAGAAGTCATCGCACTATCAAGTGAATAATATTCTTCAGTCGGATCATGTCAAGAGCCTGAATAATAGAACAGTATTTATGAGACGATGAATGTGAATAAGGCAAAGAGTGGGTGCCAGAACCGACCGGGGAAATGGCAGGATGGTTAGTCAGTTGAAGAAGATAATAGTAATATATGTATCTAAACAGAACAATATTTGACCGGTCAGTGGTTGAGTGGGCATAGCGCTTGGGTCCCACCCGGGCGTCGAATGTTCGACTCCTCGCCTGGCTAAGTCCTCCATCACAACACAAGCAACATTATCGGCTTTCTGTGGTGGTAATAGGAGATTTTCAAACATTGTTGGGTTATTCGTAACCCGGGAATGTTTGTCTTTCTTTTAATTTAAAAAAAAAAATAAAAAAAAAATATATATATATATATATATATATATATATATAAATATGCAACATTATAAAAATGGTTTTTCGCAACATTAATGACGTATTACATGGTTCCATGCCAACTCAGAATTAACACAACTCAACACCCCTTTGAAAAGTTATTAAAAGCTATTAAAAAAATTGAAAAATAGCTCACATCCTGACTATTTAACCAATTTCATACATTTTTTTCATCACTTTTGATGAATTTTTACAGGAGGTGTTGAGTTGATTCTGAGTTGTCCGGTCGCCTGATAATATTGGTGGGTACAACCTTCACAAGTTATAAAAAAACGTTATTCGAGTAAAATTTATAAAATTATCATTGAAGAAGAAGATAATAATAATCTAAACGAAAATATGAAAGAGAACAAGACACAGAAAAACAGAAAAAGTTAATGGTCCCAACTGGGACTCGAACCCAGAACCTCTCATCTATCCGGGACGTGCGTTTACCAATTATTTATCCTTGACGCTATCCAGGTTACAAACCAATTCTTAGAATGATTGTTTCCAATAAAAAGGATAGTTGCTTATGATATGGAAAATAAATTAGTTGAAAATAATATTATTAATTCTAAAAAAAAATTGAAATGTGGGATTGGCTCTTATGACGGTTTGACAGTAGGGTGCAATGGCGAAATTGGTAAACGCACGTCCCGGATAGACGAGAGGTTCTGGGTTCGAGTACCAGTTGCGACCATTATCTTCTTCTGTTTTTCTGTGTCTTGTTCTTCTTTCTTTCACTGTTGGCTAAGGGACAGGAAGCTAAGTGTGGTTTATGGTCAGACCGAAAGCCATTCACATTTTTTGTTGGTACTTGCAAATTGATAATAGATTTACTATGTTCTCTATTTTATGCAGGTGCTTGCAGGTTTTTACAGATTGAGTTTTTCTTTTACCCTGTTTAATTTATCTTTGTCTTACTAACCTATTTTTTTTGCATTTTGTTTTTCTTGTTAAGCAGTTGCATACTGCTTACTAACAACATATGCAGAGGCACTGGAGGTCTAGATTCGTTCAAAATTAAACGTAGATTCGTTCATTCAAAAAAATTAGAATCCTTGCAAGAGCGTTGAAGGAGTAACCATCTGTTACTTATACCAGGGCGGGTAAGTGGTGGATAACCTCCAATGTCTTATTCTCTTTCATATTTTCGTTTAGATTATTATTATTACCTTCTTTTTCAATGATGTATTACATTGACGAATATAACCTTCAAAAGTTATAAAGAGAGAGTTTTTCGTATAAAAAATAAAAATCATCGTTTTATAAGGAATTGATGTTTTTCGTTTCAGAAATATCTTAAAGTCTTCATTACTCTCAGTAATCTGTGTTTTGGGGAGGCTTAAACGTAATCTGAGCGGACGTTTTAGATGTCCGCCACGTGATCCCAGCCTTGGAGAAAGTAATTCTTTTTGCCCATTGAGAGATACTTATCCTTGAACGAATCACATCCCAAGAGACATAATATGTAGGGAGATGTACACGGATATGAATTCACTATTCAGGCTACCTGAGAGGGACTTAATCTTCCCATTGACAACGTCACAAAGAATGAAGCGTTTTGTCCCTGGAAATTTATTTTGAGGTGAAACCCGCGCTTCTATTCGTCAGATGACTGTAGAAAAAGGGAGACAAAATGCTGGCGTTAACGCCTTCTCACAATCAGGGCCGGATTAACCATGTCGGGGCCCCTAGGCAATGCACGTCTCGGGGCCCCCTTTACAAATGGCGGACTACCGGGGGGGAGGGGGGGGGGGGGGGGTTGAAGGGGCCTCCAAACGCCTTCTTGTTTTCTTGATCAAATCCTTAACAAGGCTTTAAGAGGGGGGGGGGGTAAGATTTTAAAACTTTTTTCTTAATATAAAACATGTCAGTATATTGAGTATTGTGTCAAAAATTCAAGTAAATTGGAGCAAAACTAACGAAGGTGCAGCGTTTCAAGCGACCAGCCATCATGCTCGATTCAAATATATATTTCGAGTATAAATTTTTTTAATCTGTTTTCTCGCAAAGAACATTTCTGAAGTTTGTGAACATCACAATTCAAAATCTTAACTTGACTTGACCGATGCTTTCGAAATTTTGTACACTATTTCTACAACAGTCAGTCAGTGTAAAAAATACTTTTGTAATTTTTTTTATTTATTTCATTTTCTGAAAGATGCATTTGTTAAAAAAAAATCTCACCAAATTTTTTAAAGAAATTTGAAAAATTGACGGAGATACAGCATTTTATGTGAAACCATTTGAATCAGTTTGTATGTTGAATTATCCTTCAGCAAAACTTTGAATGCGTTTTTCTCGAATAATATTTGTTTTAATTATAGACTTTTTATTTATTGTTTGTGCATGATGTGTACATTGGTGATTTATTGGGTTGTAACCTTCAACCAATTGGTCGAAGGTTGTAACATTATTATTATAATTTGTTGTTTTTTTAACGCGTGTACCTCATGTTATTAACCTGTAAATGTTCCTAATAAAAAAATATAATTTCTCGGGACGCGGGGCCCCTAGCCGATGCGGGGCCCCTAGGCAGTTGCCTACTCTGCCTTATCGATAATCCGGTACTGCTTACAATTCCAGCGTATAGTAAAAATTAAGATTAAACTTTAAATCATTTATTATTTTCTGATAGTCCCTTTCAGTAGACATATAACAACAATAACAATCACACATCTACCGGATCTGCCGGATCTGCCCTGATGATGGAAACTGCAACGATGTCCGAAACGTTGGCTAAAGAAGCAGGTAGCGCAATACGGCAAACACCCCAAAAACAAATAACGAAAATGCTTTTTGCCGTGAAATCTTAAAACGTATCTAAACAACAATAACGTTTTAATAATTTCAAGAATTTGGTTTTTCGCATGCCTAACACTACTAATTTTGCTAACTAACTAACTAACCATCACGCCGTTTCTCCGCAGGGGTAGGCAGGGAGGACGGACCGCCAAACAACTCGGTCTTGGCACACACTCTTTGCCTCACCCACATTCATACGTCGTCTCATACATTCTCTTCTATTATTCTGACTTTTGACATGACCCAAGTATCTGATTCACTTAATCGTGCCATGTCTTCCTCGGGACTCCCCGACTTCTTCTACCATTCTCATTTGCGTCATATATTCGCCTTACACTCGTTCATTCGCTCTACATGCCCAAACGATCTAAACTTTCCTTTTTTAATCTTACTCATTACGCTTACACCAGCCTTGCATTCTTCGCGGATCTCCACATTTCTAACATTTCTCACACGATCATACCTTGTTTTACCACACATACGTCTCAGGGATCCAGTTCCATGCCTCACTGCCATACATCAGGGTAGGTACCAGGACAGTTTTTTTATTAGCGCCAACGGCATTCAGTCCACCATTAATGGAGTTACCTGCATTCACCCTTCTTTCAATATCTCTATCAGCCTTCCCATCTCCCGTAAACATTTTTATTTATTTTATTTAATTAATTATAATGTATTACAAAAAAAAAACATGGTAACACATTATTCCCAATGAGTTAAGAAACAAACTCATTACGGGAAGGACAGACACATATAAGCACATTTTACATGGATATTACATAGATTTTACAATAAAAAAAAAAAAAATAATAATAATAATAACATCAAAATCAGCTATAGAACGAATTAATTTACCTAGAAATTTAGGAGGTAGAGGTGTAGTCAAAATAACATCTTTGAAACACAATCAGGTAGAAATGCTTAGAAATTTTTTCCATAGGAAAGCTAATAGCTCAGAAATGCACAAAATAATTTGCAAGGCAGATAGAAATATTACACCTTTAAATTTATATGACGAGAATGCCAACATTCTTATAAATACTAACCAGGAATTATTAGATTCCTGGTCAAATAAAATTATTCACGCAAAACACTTCAATTATCTCAACCAAACGTATGTTGACAAACTTTCGTCAAACAAATGGTTGAGTATTGGAGAGTTGAGCGCAGAAATAGAAGGATTTATGCTTGCCATTCAAGATAGAGTCATTAATACTAAAAATTATAGAAAGCATATAATCAAAAATATAAATCAAATTGATGATTTATGTAGAAAATGTTTGGCTTTTCCGGAAACTATAGAACATATTATATCGGGATGTTCTATATTAGCGCCTTCCGAGTATACATTTAGGCACAATCAGGTTTTAAAAATAATTCACCAAAGTTTGGTAATTAAACATAACTTGATTGACTGCCGTAATATAGTACCATATTATGAATATGAACCAAATTCATTTTTAGAAAATGAATTTTATAAAATATATTATGATAAAACTATACTAACAGACAGAACAATTAGTCATAATAGACCTGATATAGTTTTACATGACAAAATTAAAAAAATAACTTATATCATTAATGTAGCTATTCCAAATTCCTGTAATATTCAAAAAACTATTTCTGAAAAAATAAGAAAATACACAGATTTAGGAAATGAGATTAAAAGAATTTGGCATTCTCGGACTATAAAAATATTGCCATTTGTTATTTCGGCCACTGGCATAATACCTAGGAATCTGATTCAAAATTTAAGCATATTAGATTTGTCAAAGAATTTGTATATAAAAATGCAAAAATCAGTCATTTTAAATACATGTAGGATTACAAAGGATTTTTTAAATATTTATATTGAGGGATCGGTAGGATTTATAGGTTCAATTAGAAATGCCACAGAGCCGAACCCTCTGATATGAAAATATCTGGAGTCGGTGAATTATATTCCCATTTGGTCTCTAGTAGGTTGACATGTTGTTCTTGTATTGTTTTGTATTTATAATACTTATATAGTGCAATTGCATAGCGTGGGTTGACTAGATGATCATTTGGGGAAGTGTGTGAAAGGGTTTAGTTTTTCCTTCTTTTTTTCCTTTTTTTTTTTTTTTGGGGAAAATTTAACCCGGACATTTAAATCTGGTGATGCATTGTCAAGAATATAGATTTTTGAAATACTGAGAGACATTCATACACATAAACCATAAAAAAAATAAAAAAATAAAATAAACGTATGAAGACGAGCGAATCATTTAAAAACATTTAAATCGAATCATTTAAAAACATTTTCAGAAAATATGCTTTAAGCGTTTTAATTAATATTTTTTTGATATCTACTAGTTGCTTTATTTCATGAGGTAATGCATTGTATTGTTTATATGCAGTATATTGTACTACCCAGATACACAAACTCATCTACCTGCTCCAAGTATTCATCATTTTCAACTATATTGCATCCTGTTTTCGTACTCTTTCTTTCAAACACCATGACTTTAGACTTTATTACTAATTACTGACTAATTTTGTGTCGGTATGAATACGAGCAGTATTCAACTAATTGGATTTAAATAAAAATAATTTTACATAGCTCCACACAGGAGGCATTGAGGTAAATAAGTTCTCTCAGGATCTATACTGTCAATAAGTGCGCTGTGTGAGGGTCTTTTTATGGAAATGAATCAGAAGGGAAGGGAAGGAAAAATGTGTGAGGGGTGGGTAGGAATATGGGAACCTCTGTGTCCAGGTCATCCGCCGCCAAGACATAGACAAACCTCACCTCTCGAATCAGGGCACCCCTGCTAACTCCTGCTAAGTCACCAAACGTAGCGAACTACTTGGAACGACCTACGGCAGACGTGTTGGTTATATAATAAAGGTCTCTGTCCACTACACCGTTCCATACCATGACCGTAACCGTAGCGGCTTATGCAAAAAAATATTCTTTGTATCGATCAGTATGAAACGCTGCCCACTAGCCCGTCCCGTCACCGACCAACACCGTCGCATACCATGACCAGACTGACGACGAATTCTCGATGACAATATTTTGCAGGTACCAGTCCGCTCTATGCATGGCACGCGACGGTATTAGAACGGGGATCATACGCGTATGATCCCCGTTCTAACCCCGTTCTAAGTGCGTTGCCACTCCGTCAGTTCGTGGTTTGTGTTCAGGTCTATGAGACGTGCGTCAGCGGGTAGACTGACAATTTTGAAAAAATGGAGGACGAAAAACTTACGTACGCCTATTGAACGGGGATGGTACGGCCACTAACCCCGGTGTATACGGGTATCATACGGTGTTAGCACGTTCTAGTGGGCATAGTAGGGCGTAGCGTGTTTATTTCGTGGCTGATACGTTCATAGTACGGTCATGGTATGGAACGGTGGTGTAGTAGGCAGACTCCTTTAAAGGTTCCCTGTGTGGCCGTACCCAAACTTGCCCCCCTACTTGTAAATATTACATGACGTGGCTTACGTCGAAGCACATTGTTTAAAACAAACCTAAGAAATCATTTAACCTAAAACTATATAAATAATGGGATGTTTATGGGATGCATTGAGATTATTTGGGATTAAAATGTACTTATACAATATGACATACTTCTATATAAATAAGTAATTGCTTGCCTAGTACATTCTGTTAAGTCATCGCAGTAAAATCTTGTTTTTCTTCTTCCCCAAATAGATTCAGTTGGTTTATCTATTATTCTCCGTACCAGCTTTCTAAAATTATAACTCAATATCGATTTTATTTCATTCCAAATTTGCTTTAATTTATACATACAACCAAAAATGCTGAAAGGCGTGATGATAAAACTATTAAAATTATGTACTCTTTGTAATTATTTTATGATCATAAGTATTTATCATTTTTCAATAATGTCTAAGCAAAATAAGAAAGTAAAAAAAAAATCTTCAATATATTAATTTGTACGACCGTAAATAGATAGAAAAAATAGAAAAATATGTTCGAATATATAACGTATTGATTTACAATAATGCATGATTAGATGGTATGAAATATGTTTATTAAAATAAGATTGTTCGTTTGAAACTTTAACAAATCTGCCAACGACCTATGGTACAATCTCATTATTCTAAAAATAAACATTTTTTCTCAAAATTTAAAACTTGCGTTTACTAGATAAAAGAAGAACCTTTCGAAACCAATTTATAATTTAGAAAAATGAAATAATTCAACTTTGTATAAACCACTTATATGATGCGCAAATCCGACCGGTTTCGGAACAAACGTTCCTTCGTCAGGGAAAGCTTATTCTAATTTGACAGTTTCGAACAATGTTTTATTATGGTAGGGGTGGAGCCGTTGCTAGTTAATAATAGTAATATAGTAATATTTATGTTATGTATAATATATATGTAGTTATATAGTTGCATCATATAAGTGGTTTATACAAAGTTGAATTATTTCATTTTTCTATAATGGATAACCACAAAGTAATAGCTACATTCACAAATATAATTTATAATTTTGTTGTGGGAAAGTCAATGCCAAAATTTGATTTAAAAATGACATGTTTCCAGTTTTCTCTGGTTATAAATACCCTCTTATAGTCAAAATATTTTTCTAATTTATTTGTCGGTTATTATGCCGTGTTGCACTTTGTCCTTCTTTGGTCAATCAGGGAAAATTTGATGGACACTGTAACGCTATCTGAAACGTAATCTAAAGAAGGAAGAAGCGCAACATGGCATAAATAACCCAATAATAAAAGATAAATTCCGATATTCTTATGTAATCCTGTGTGATCACTATCTTTTTTACAGTCGTTTGGTGAATTTTTATTATTCTGTGTTTTTTTTCAGTAGAATATTATTTTTTTATTATTTCTATCTCTAGATCAAAATTATTTCCCACGTAAAAATTGGTTCCATGCCAATTCAAAATTAAATCAAACAAACATCTCTTTGAAGCACTTAAAAGCTATGAGAAAAAATGAAAAATAACCCATAACCTAATCTAAGAACGTGACCTATTTAACCAATTTTTCATATCGAATTTTTTACACTTTTTCATTCTGAGTTGTCTGGCCCCATGAAAATTACCCATATAAAAGCTATCTGGCCATTAAATAAATATTGTTTTATTTTTTAATTTTCTGTTTGTGTTTTTAATTTCTATGCGGTGGAGAATTTAAGAATGTTTTATTTAAAAAAAAATAACCTTCATATAAATTAACACGAGTAAAAAATGAATTAGTTTCCCACAAACTGAACACAGATAAGGTTCAAGTAATGTTCACAGAAGAAATGCTGTTCATAATCCAAACTACATGGTAGTATTTTGTGGCCTTTAATTTGATGCCTTCCGAATTCCCGTCGCAATGACAAAGCTCTCTCTACCTTCTACCTTCTACATACTACCTCCGCCCCCATTCCCGCCCAGTCCATGAGGCTTTATCCTGCAAAGCCTTTGTGCAATTGGCTTCCGCGGCGATTTTTCCGTCGCGGAATCCAATTGTAGTTCCGCTTCCGTTATGGTCGAATCACCCAAGACAGATCGAGTAATCGAATTAATTCGGCTCTCTCGTTTCAATTCAATCGCTGGCCGGTTCGGCATTCGACCTTTCGGCGTTAGACTGATTCGCCAACTCCCGACTCTGGAGCCAATTAGAATTTTCGGCCTTATTGTCAGCCGTGGGACGTCCATTGGTCAATGAAAGGTTCCGAACCAATTGGATAGTTTACAAGTCTTCTTTATTTTTAATACAATTTTGTTATTTCTGTTCAAGGTTTCTCTATTTTGAAAACATTGTTATTATATCTGGGTATGGTATTCATAAATTCGTATTTTTATTGGTTGTTACAAGCGTTCATCGTTATCTATGTTTATATCATTTTCACGATGTAGATTAATTACGACTGTTGTAAGCAAATACAAAATTATAAAAAGGCAAGTAAGTATTCAGGACGGATTGTTTCAAAGAATGTGAACAATCCGTGAAAGCTCTATTTAAGTTCTGCTATTTTTCCATTATGGGCAATTGGGCAAGTCATTTCAAAGATCTGAAATGATAACGAAAAATTAATAGAACTTAAAGTTTACTTTGAAATTTAATGAATTGTTAAAATTCTGTGAAATAACTCGTCCTTTCAGCGTTATATCAAATATTTTATCAAAGACCACGCTCTGCATAATAATGAATTATTTATTTATTATTATTATTATTTTCTATTCTTGTACTTGTTTGTTTACTGTGTAAATATATGAATATGTATCTATATGGGACGTGAGGGGTTGGACCATCCCCCCAGCACCCTGGAATAAAGAATTATTATTATTATTATTTAGTTCAAATCATCAAAGTTCTACATCAACATCTGCACGACACAAAACCTTTTGTTTTTAACCGACCTTACGTCAATATTTCGAATTTATCCATAAATTAAATTAATGTTTAAATGCGCGTAACGATATCGAAAAAATCGATAGTTAGACATATTGTTTTTTCAGGAATTCATCATGTTGTTCACTTTGAAATTCGATTTGTAGTAAGTTGGCATTTGGAATATTGTCCGCACCCTAAAAAATTAACAGAACATGAAATAAACATGAAATAATAATAAGCCTACAACAAAGTCTTGCTTCAAAATGGAATTCGCATCGCATGTCACGAATGACTGTGTGCGGTGCCACGCCACACCGAGCCGCGGGCCAAACAAATGCATCCAGCCCGCGTCACGTCAAACAATCGCGGTCAATTGTTTTACAACTTTTGTTTTCGACATCGGCTGTTTGCCCGACTGCTTGGGTCGTCTAACCGTCCCACGACTGAGTTGAGGATTGCATGAAGCTTTGGGGAATATGAATCCGAATTTCAAACACCCAGCGAATGTGAAAATAAAGCTTTGAATGCTTCTTCACGTCCGTGGTGTCACGTTTACGTTGAAACTTTAGACAAACTGGGGAATTAAATTTGAAAATTTTATCTTTATTTCTATTTTTATCCAATTCAGTTATTCTTACAGGTGTAGAAAGATAATATATGTGTGATATTCTTCAATCTTAGTTATTGAGATTATTTGAAATACTTTCGGGAAAACTCCAATAAAGATCGCGGTTCGTCGTTTGTTATTGAAAGGTTTACAATATTTACAATTTAATTTACTTTAATTTAAAATAAGGTTTTCAATTTACGTTATTGTTAGATTTACAATAAATATTTAACTGGACCATACGCGCGTCCTTTCGGAAGCTATAAGTTATTCTGAAGCTGGATAACCCGACACTGCGGGTGCCCAGCTGCCTATCATGTATCAACCATAGTCATAGCAGTAACCGTTCGGGCTTTAGACACGAACGAATACAGTCGATACACTTTATTTTTATTTATTTTTTATTGGCAATGCTGAATAAAAATACATATAGAGTTACATCAGTTACATAGTTACATAAGGTTAACAAAAAAAAATGCCTTTCCTCACCATAAAGAGACAATGCTCTTGTGTTTGGTGAGGGAGTTCTAGCTCAATTAGTAAATTAAGAGATCGTGTAAGTTAGTAAAAACGGCTATTGTAAATAATAAGTAGGTTAAAAATCATGTATAAATTTAAAAATAAAAATGGTGAAGAGTTTAAAAAATCATAATATAAATTAAAATCATTATAAATGAAAGAATCATGTAAGTTAGTAACAAAATTATTGTAATAAGTAAGTAAAGGACATGTTAGAAAGAACGAAAGATTTATACAATAGTAGACTTAGAGATATAGAAACTAAGAAATGAAAGAAAAATAAGTAATGAATGATTTATAAAATAGCAGACTTTAAGATACAAAGTAAACATATTTGGGACTTTTATAGCAGTTTAAGGTAATTTTTTAATTTGGGCTTAAATTCCTGCATATTTTCGATGGTTTTTAATTTTAATGGGAGATTGTTGTAATAGATTATGCCTAGATTAAGATGGGAATTTTGAATGTGCTTAGTATTAAATTTTGGGATTTTAATAGTTTTCTGGTATCTTGCTGATGTATTGAATTGTAAGTTACGAGTATTTAACTGTATTTCTTTGTAAATTTGAAGTATTGAATATTTGTTATAGATTTTGTCTATTGTAGACACATTGAATATTAAAAAAAAAGAATTTCAGTAGGAAAATTAGACGGTTTTCTCAAGATTACCTTAATTATGAGCCTTTGAACTATTTTGAGAACTTCTAAGATATTTTTTAACTGACATCTGTTGAAACACCTGAAAACTACAAAAAACTTTCCGTACCAACGATATATGTTGAAGGATATTGAAATTAATAATATTTTGTACGTACGTAGTAGAGGCAATGCTTTTAATTGATTCATAGTGTTTTCAGCCAAAGTTTTGAACTTTGTGAGTCGAAAGTTCAAGGGCATTGTTTTTGTAAACAGCATCGTTGTTCCCACCGGGCACACAGGTTGCCAATGGACTCTCAGACCATTCTGAACGGTATTAGTTTCATTAAAACCTTTAATCCGGAAACTGTCGTCATGTCGCCTTAATTGTATGGCACAATGAATAAAATTACATCGTTATTACATTTGTTATCGACCACCAAAACATCGGCATGTGCCTAGCGTGGTGGTCGAAAAATTCTCAAATTATATAATTACAATGCAATGAATAAAAAGGAATTAAAAAAAAAAAAAAAAAAGCTTTGTTTTTTAATATGAATTTATGATTTTAAACCTTCAAACTTGTATACGATTTTAGATTTTCACTGATAAAAGTATTTTTGTTATTAGTTTTGGGGGTATTATGCCGTGTTGCGCTACCTCCTTCTTTAGCCAACGTTTAATACCCCAAAAACTAATAACTTCAAACGTGTGTTCACTATTTTCTTTTGACCAGAAGCGGTCTTAACGTGTAACAGGAATATTCAAACCAGCTTGAAGACTTTTCGTTTTAATTTTTCAAACTAAAATAACCGAAAGGAAATCCTTTTCAATAAATTAAATAATATCGAAATTTGTTTTTGACTAATCTACCAAACCTTGTTTTTATTAAAAGGTCACGAAATAAATCTACAGATCAATATTTTGAAATACGTGGTAATTCGAAAAGAATTATTGAATTTTTTTAAATGGTTGATTTTGAAAAAGATGATTTAAGCCATGCGGGGAATAATTTTTCTCAGGGCCTCCTGTGTGGAGCTAATCTTAAAAAAACACATTGAAAAATAAAGCTAAACGAAACATGAAACAGAACAAGCCACAGAAAATAAAAAGGGAAAATTGATTGAAGATAACATTGTTCATATTGAGTCAAAAATGATGTAAATTTCTGTCCGCAGTGACCGAGTGCTTAGAGGCGTTGTTCTGGTAAAATAGAGATTCTGATTCGTTTCACAGTTGCAGCCGCTATCTTTTTATTTACCGTGTCTTGTTCTGTTTCATTTTCCTTTTCATTTATTAGTATTATCTTCTTCTTCTAATAATAATTTTTTCATCTATGGCTTCAAAAATTAATCCAGTAAAATTCATCATTAATTAAATGTTTATCTTATTTATTTCAAATAATATTAACGCCCTTTGGCTACATAATATTAATTAGTATCTATCAGATATAAATACAATATATAAATCAGCAAGAAATATAAAACAGAAGTTGAGAAAGACATGTGTAGATTACAAATAAAAAAATTAACACAACAATTTGTAAATACTACAATATTGCAACAACGAAAAAATATATTTAAATAATAAAATAACTTAATAATATAAAGATGAGGTACGTAGAAAATGTTTAAGTGTAGGTAACCAATACCCCGCCATAGGTCACCAGAAGTGGTTCGCTACGTTTGGTGACTTAGCAGGGGTGCCCGGGTTCATGGTGTGCGGTTTGCTCGGGCCTTGGCGGTGGATGCGTCTGCCCACCAAATGCCTGGGGAGACCTTCCCCTCCTTTCTTCCCTAAAAAGACCCTCCACACAGCTTCCCCAAAGATGTCATTAGCCCTGAGGGGAATTATTTTCCTCAGGGCCTCCAGTGTGGAGCTAATGTAAAAAAGATAAATTTTATTTGATTTTTATTTTATTTATTATGGAAAATCAACAGATATTTTACACTTAATTAATAATATACTTAATATCCAATGACAGATTTTCACATAATTAAAATTAAATAAAGAGTAATACAAAAAAGTAAGGGTCCTGTACGCGTATTTCTAATCCCTAACGCGGTTGAGTCACTCTAGCGACTGAGCCGCGTTAGGGATTGGAAGGCGTAAATCGCCTTACAAACACTACCGCATTTCAGTCGCGCTAGTGACTGAACCGCGTTAGGGATTGTTATGCATAAATCACCTTACAAAAGCTATACCGATTCAGTCACCTACACGCTTCGTTGCTCTATCAGTTTCTGCGAGGGCGACGACCGTAATTATAGAGAGGTTAGCAGAGAGGATGGACAGCATTTTTTTTAGTTAGCATATTTTTTACATGAAAATTTATTTTAAGTTAAAAAAAAGCGGGTTTTTTTTTTAACTGAGGGTGACGACCGTAATTATAGAAGGGTAAGCAGAGAGGATGGACCGCGTTAATTTTTTACTTAATTTATTTTTTTTACATAGAAAATTAAGTAAAAAATGAACGCGGTCCATCCTCTCTGCTTACCCTATATATTTAAAAAAAATATATAAATTTTCTATGTAAAAAAAAAAATCAAGTAAAAAAAAATGCAGTTCTTCCTCTCTGCTTACCCTTCTATAATTACGGTCGTCGCCCTCACAGAAGCTGATAGAGCAACGAAGCGCGTAGGTGACTGAATCGGTATAGCTTTTGTAAGGTGATTTATGCATAACAATCCCTAACGCGGTTTAGTCACTAGCGCGACTGAAATGCGGTAGTGTTTGTAAGGCGATTTACACCCTCCAATCCCTAACGCGGTTTAGTCACTAGCGCGACTGAAATGCGGTAGTGTTTGTAAGGCGATTTACACCCTCCAATCCCTAACGCGGCTCAGTCGATAGAGTGACTCAACCGCGTTAGGGATTGGAAATACGCGTCCTGTTCCCATAAGAACTTAACAAAAATATAAAAATTATGAAAATTATTAAAAAAAAAAGATATAAAAACACAATATAAACTATAATAATCTGTGATGAGTAAAATATATTTCAAGTTGAAAGATGTCTTCATGTTACAGGAAATAAGTCTTATTTCCGATGAAACAATAGAATTAAAAGAAGAAGTGAAGAATAGCCGTTTTTGTAGGTTGGTAACATTATTTGCCCAAATTTGAAAAGATGAATTATGTACATAAGTCACTACCCGAGTTATGTAACTATTAGAAGCCCGTTAAAAAGTAAAGTATCCACGTAATTAAAATATTTTCCATATCGATCCAACGTTAAGTAAAGCAGACTCAGCTAAAAATAATTTCCCGGAAAAGCTCGTTATTATAATTTTCCATTATTCATCAAAATAAGATCATTAATTTATAATACTGATAAACCTTAACTAATAGCGGTCGCCTCTGCTCGCATGTTTGAAAAAAACAAAGTCATTTTTTTATTCAATCTCCTGAAAGCATTTTCTCCATACCCTCCATATAAAATATTAGTTCGGACGAAGTGTTGCGTGATGCTAGACACACTTTACACAATATCGTGCAGCCAGGGATCTTTATTCAAATAACGTGCATTGTTTGTGCAACTTTACTTTAGGTGCGTATAATATAAAATGTGTACAAAAAGAATATGCAAAAAATATTTACCGTATCTCTAAGACGAAAACAGTTTTTTTCAGAATTCATTATGTTACGAAGAAAATGTATAATGCAGAATTATTATTTTATTGTCTTCCCGAGGGTTCACTTTTGTAGGCGGGTATGGGTGTATAACCAACACCTTTGCTAAAGATCATCTCATGTGGTTAGGCATTATAATATGATTTTTTGTTTTTGTTTGTTCGAAAAAATAATGAACATATTCATATTGCAAGAATGGTGATTTGGCAGTCTCTTTGGATTATCAGAGACACTGAAATGTATTGTTCAAAAAAAAACTGTTAAATCATCATGATCGGCCACAGTGGATCATAGGTGGCGCTCACTTTTTTTTTTTTTTACAGTGAATACCGCACAAGAATCTCCACTGCTCCCGTCTGGAGCCAGTGAGACTATGGCATCCCCAATTGGGGTATGTTGTGAGGCTGAAGGTAGTGGTGAGGGGAAGGAGGTGGGGAAGAGGAAGGTTGGGAAGTACCTGGCTATTCAGATCTGGTCACTAAACACGGCTAAAGCCATTTTCAAGCAATGTTTCAATTCTGAATGGTGGTCTTACACCAGGGCGATACTGATAGTATCTTCCACTCTGGAACATGCCGCAAATATACTATATATTATTTTTAATGAATTAATTGTGAAATAACACAAATTAATCAAATTTATTATATTATAATTTATTTGCGCATGCCGGGTTCGAACCCGCGACCTCCGGAATGTGAGTCAAGAGTCTTAGCCACTGGACTACGAAGGTCGTCACTTGTCCGTTTGGAGAAATAGCGTAGTTTAAAAGCGTAGTTTTAGCGTAGTTTCTGCCTAGCTAGGAACTAATATCGACCCACAAGACATAATAACACTTGTACATATTATATAGTTATTTTTCAATGTTATTATTATGTTATTTTTGCCATACAAATGTATCAAATGTAATGTTATAAATAAATAAATAAATATAATGTATTTATTTAAACATATTATTGTGACATGTGGAAATAACTGTCACTTCATCTGGTGGTTTGAATATCTTGCAATTCATTGTGATTTCTGCTGTAGTTATGTAAAGTTAACAACCGACTTGTGCATATTTCAAAATTACAAAAATTGTACTGATCTTAATTTAAGTGGATTGAAATTACTGGGGGCCTGCCACGTTGCAGAGATCAATATACAAGGTTAATGTTTCTGTTTTTTTCCTTGCTTGAGATTTGTCAAATTGCTTTTTTGTGATATATTTTCCGCGCAAGGTAAATTCATAATCATATTTTTGACTATTTCGCTCGAGAGTTGTGGGGTTATTTACAAACCCCAGGCTTGCATATTATAATGCATCATTACACGTGGTTCGCTAAGACAGTGAGGAAGGAAAATTTGGGTAATTTAAAAAAAATGTGTACTGTACTATACTGTGTCATAAACTATGTTGACATAAACAGAAAAGTACACAAACTTCCCATCAAACATCGTTTCCATACTTTTTTGTAAAGATTAAAATGTTATATTAAATTCTTGCTTGTTCCAGAACAAACTCGTTTTTGAGCTGCTAAAATATTTTAATAGGTAAACCAGCCTTCAGTGAAAATTTCATTAATTTTCGTATTTCAACATAATGATTAAATAAACCGTGAGATTGCGAAAAATGTGACTTGACGTTGAAGTTTCTGATGTGAAAATTATTTTTAATTATATTTACACGAAAATTTATTCGAAACTACAAGATCAATGAAAATCGACATGCTTTGATCCAGTTCAACATTTTTGAACGCAATAATTATGTTTAATACGAGTATTATGTTATACAAATTAATATTTGTGTTTTTCGGAATGTTTATCATTACCAATGATTTCAGTCACATGGTTATTGAATTATTTTTGGTGCTTCTAAATAATTTCTAATTATTTATTTTGAATGGGTAAAATTTTTTATTTATTTTGAATGGGTAAAAATGGGTAAAAGTTTGTTTGTTTGTTTCTTGTGCGGTACCTAAATCATTCGTCCGATTGCTATAATACTTTGGAGATTTGTCATCCGCAAGCCTGCAAAGGTTTCTGTACATTGTGGTGAGCTCTAGCGCTTTGACAGTATTTCCTACATCATTCATTCGATTGCGATGAAACTTTGGTGAGTTGTAATGCGCACTCCCGCAAATATTGCCAAATGTAATAGTAAGCTCTGGCATTATGAAATTTGCACAAAAAATAGTTGCTTGAAAAATGTGTGTATTTCATGTAAATAGCTTAGTGGCAGGGAGAGAAGGAGGGAGGGGGAGGGGAATCTCTTAGGGGGGAGAAGAGCGAAGGAGGGGGGTTCAAGGGAGGGGAGACGAGGGAGGGGGGACGTGGGATGGGGGAAGGCAGAGAAGGGCGTTCGCGGAACGGGGGACGAGGGAGGATAGAAGACGGGAGAACGGGGGTGCATGGGAAAGGACGTGCAGGGAGAAACAATGTATTTCTTCATGTGGCAACGCATGCCAGGTACACGCTAGTAATATATAATTTTTTTTATATTAATTCCACAAAGGAGGCCCTGAGGAAAATATTTTCCCTCAGGGCCTATGTCATCTGGGATGCTGTGTTAAGGGTCTTTTTGAGGAGAGGAAGGAACGAACATTGGTCTTGAAGAGACCCATGTTGTAGGAAGGAGGAAACACAGAGGCCGGAAAATCATTCCACAGCCGAGCTGTGGAATGATTCGAAATGATTCAAAAACGAGTCGAAGAAACGATCCGTTCTCATGAGACAAATGTCAACCGTGTACAAATGTTGGGCACGCGTTTGACATATTTCCCGACTATGGACCGGTGCCGAAGAGATCAATGAAGCTAGTTCCTCGGAGTGTCTTCCATTGTATACCGGCAGAACAAGGAAAGCATTCCCACCCGAAGCCTGTGCTCTAAAGATTGCAATCCGTCTGTTAAGATATGGGAATCTATCAAACGGACCGCCCGTTTCCGCACAGAGTCGGGGGTATTTTTCAGGTATTTTTGAGCTCCAGACCAGAGGTGGCTGCCAAATTCAACCGTGGGGCGCACTTGTGATTTTTACATGGTTAGCAGTTGTGTAGATACTATTAATAGTTTCCTGAATAATAAATTAAAGTAAAAACTACTTTTATCGGCAATTCATTATTAAAATTTTCACTAAATCAAAATTGACAAAAGTTTTTAAAATATAATCAATCTAAAGTATGTGCAACCGAACAGGGCATCTGCACAGGTAAAGAAGGAGGTGGAGAGGTACTTGCAGTGAGAAATTAGTGGTGAAACTTTAAGGGGATGGGGGATGAAAAGACGCAATTCCATTGAAACCTTTTTTATTAAATTCACTTAAATAGGGATATCTTTTAAAAGAGATCTGAAATGAGACGTGTAGAAGAAAGGCAAGACAATAGATAACAACAGATTTTTATTCGCTTTTATAAACAGGTATTTAGAAGAAAAACAAGCAAATCGAAGGTTAAAAAAACATGCCGAATTGTGATGGAAAACGAGGTTGATATACTATAACATATTCTTTTTTACAAAGAGATGAATTTTGTAAATAACAAAATGAATAAATGTAAATAAGAGATGATTAGAAATTTTCGAATAGATTTATTCAAACAAGAATCCAAAGCCGGGTACAGATTGCAGTAAAGTAACATGTAATGTAACTCGCCATGAAAGAATTTGCCGTCCACATTGTCGCAATGTATCATGCAATGTAACAAAATACCCATAGTGTGGACGCTTTACGCGCAGGAATCGTGCACACTACGCGCTCGAACAGAGCATTTCGACTCGCGATCCGCCAAGTGTCGGTTTTTTCGCCGAACACAAAGGGGCGCGCAGTGTTCACGGAGCGTCAGTGTGGATGGATTGTTCGTGTCTACACTGCAGAACGCGCGCGAACAATGGAGGGCTTTTCTTTTTCGTTATTGTTGCAGTGTCCATCATCAGTGTACACATCTACCGGATCTGCCCTGATGATGGACACAGCAACGCTGTCCGAAACGTTGGCTAAAGAAGGAGGTAGCGCAACACGGCATAATACCCCAAAAACGAATGACGAAAATACTTTTGGCCGTGAAAATCTTAAAATGGAGGACTTGTTTTCGGCAGACTGAGCTATGTTCACCGCGCGCATGCCAGAAACAGATGCGAGTAGGTACATGCTCGGTTCGTGCGCGCACTGCGTCCACACTTATGAAATGGTCCTTTCATGTTACATTGCATGTTTATTTTATTTTATTTTATTTTTATTATTATTGTACAACAGAATAATTCCAATTACAGTACAATTTAGTTACCCTATCAGCATTTAGGCAAGTGACTCTTCAATAATGTTTTTAAGGCATATAAAGAACAGTCACTTACATCCAAATGGTTTGCGATTTCATTTAACAGCACCACTCCCCCCGTCATGCTATGCTTTGCCAAGACGTCTGTTCTGCCGTTCGGTACTTTAAATAAGTCATGATGTCGACTTCGGCTGTAGTGGTCTGGTACATATAAATCATAGCATCCCAAGAGAAATGGGCTATTGATGAAATTGTTCCAAATTTTGAAAGACAGAATAGCAAGACTTGCTTTCCTTCTAGTTTCTAGGCTCACATAATCAGTTTCCTCAAGTAAGTCAATATGGTGCATGAACCTTGGATAGGTTCCATGCTTCCGCATATAAACATACCTGAGGAATTTCTTCTGGATTTGCTCTAACATATCAATGTACTTCTGGTGGTACGGTGCCCAAACATCGCTCGCGTACTCCAGCTTGCTTCTCAGTATGCCATCGAATAACGCTAGCATAGCTTCTTGGTTATCAAATTACTTACAAGTCCTGATGATGAATCCAAGAAGTTTGTAGCAAGACTGAGTGAGCTGCGATATGTGGCAAGAGAATGTCAGTTCGGGATCAAAGACGACACCGAGATCTTTCACAGATTTTACACGTGATAACGTTTCGCCTTTTATTTTATAATCGTAATGTTAAATTTTATTTTTATTTTATGTTAATGTTACGTTACAGCAGTCTGTACCCGGCTTAAGAAATTATCCAGCTCGTAGAAAATGGGTTGAACGTCTCGAACATGGGAGGGAGCAAGGCAATGTTTTGATTAAACTAATAAATTTGTTTGTTTTACGCATAAAAAAATAATGATTCAATGTGTTATTTTATTATATTGTATTATTTTAGTACTATTTTACTTATCCGGACCGTTTTTCTTTTTAAATCGTTGATTAAATTTATATGGTGCTTGGATTGTTTTCGTGGAAGGAACCGTTTCCTCGAATAAATATTTTACGGACCGAGCTTGGAGCATAAAAAAGGGATTTGCTACAATAAAATTGTATTGTATTGGAGATTGGAGCTAAGTCTGGAAATTTCGGGGTTCCTTGGACCGGATTAGGGCCCTTTCTTCCCGGCGCCTTCTTTTGCTTTTGTAAGCCATGGCTCAAGATAATTCCTCGAAGGGGAGGGAGGGCCCTTTGAATTTTAGAAAAGGAAAAATATCCCATCTCCGAGAAACGTACCGAAAACAATATTTACATTAGCGGTTTGTTTGGCGATCGAAGACTCATAAATATCAAAATCCCCCATCGTATAAAGGAGAGGAAAACAATTGAAAGTTTGTATATTCTAAATGTCCTGATCTGAGTAGGCCCTACTCAGGAGTAGGCTGAAACAATAGTGACCGTCATATTACGGAAAAATCTATTCACTTGATCCAGTACAGATAAATCGCACATTTTCAATTTGGGAGGCGGGTATGGGTACCGCCGCCTCGGGAACCTTTATTGGATAACCAACACCTCTGCCATAGATCACCCAAAGTGGTTCGCTACGTTTGGTGATTTAGCAGGGGTGCCCGGGTTTATGGGGTGAGATTTGTCTAGGTCTTGGAGGCGGATGACCAGGACACACGAACCCCAGATTTCCACCCACCCCTTAAACCCTTTTCCTTCCCAGTACTTTCCTCTCCTTTTTCCTAAAAAAAACCTCCACACAGCATCCCCAAAGATGACATAGGCCCTGAGGGAAATTATTTTCCTCAGGGCCTCCTGTGTGGAGCTCATGTAAAAAAAAAACTTTAGTCGACAATATTATTTATGACGCCTTTTATATAGTATATGATGGCAGCCATCTTTATCTATTTTATTTTTGAAGTGAAACTTCCTTAGCCCCGTAAGAGTGATTTGAAATTCGAATGAAACGAAAATGACGCACTAAGGCACCTGCGAAGCATCAAACTGCGCCCAAGGCTCCTGTTGGTTGAGATATAAAACGGAAACGACGATAGGTCTGCGCTCATTGGCCGCTTTGTTTTTTTGCGGGTCGTCGGAATATTATGCGTAAATTCGCGCCTCGCCGAGTGCGTCCCATAGCGCAGCGGTATAGTGCGTCGCTAATCTCAGAGGCTAGAGAAATCCAGCAGACGGAGGTTTGAATCCTACGAAATCCAACAAGAAAAAAACATTTTTATTTTGTAAAATCAATATTCAATCTTCAAACCACTTAAAAAACTGGCAAAAGAAAATAAAACTATAAAATATATCTAGCAACTTTCTAGTTTCACTTCTATGCCCCACAAGTGTCCCTACTGCTACCAACTGTCTGGAGCCAATGAGACTATGGCATCTCCAAAGTTGAGGTTTTTTATGAAAATGAAGTTGGGGTTGAGGGGAAGGGATGGGAAATACGATGATGAGAAAATACCAGGTATTTAGATCTGGACACCAAACAAGGCCAAAGTCGTTTTAGTCAGTTCCGAGTTCAGGAAATTTTACCAGGGCGATAATGACAATATTTTTCACTCTGGAACGTGCTTCAAAGACTACATTATTTTTAATAAATTGATTGTCAAACACCTCAAATTTGTTAAATAAAATTTATTTTGGATTTTAACCCGTGACCTCCGGATTCGTAGACGAGAGCCTTTTACCCTTCAACCACGGAGGCTGTCATTCTGATGTTAATTATTTATTCTTGACAAACATGCTTATTGTGATTTATGTCGTTACATTTAACTATATTCTTATCTGTTGGTGTTTGGCTTCTAAAACTTGCAACACAATACTTATACCTGTACATAGGTAATGGTTGATAACGTGGGACATCATTAATTTATAAATCACATTAATCGTATACACGATATTATACTATGGAAACTAAATACCTATCTTTGGAATTGTTTCATTGCACCTTATATGATTCTTGTTTTAGGGTGAGAATGCTCAACATATTGAAATGATTATTCATGTGTTATCAGCTTTCTTCAGTAGATGTCGATGGCTTAGTTAGTAATATGAAATTTTACTAAATCCCAAAAGACGGCAGTTGAGAATGATATCAGAATAGTAATTTTACCGATCAGTGGTTGAGTGGGCAACGCGTTTGGGTCCCACCCAGGCGTTCCGTGTTCGATTACTCGGCTGGCTAAGTCTCCATCACGACTCAAGCAACATTTTCGGCTTATTGTGGTGGTAGTAGGAGATTTTCACATATTGTCGGGTTATTCGTAACTCGGGAATGTTTGTCTTTCTTTAAAAAAAAACAAGTACCATCTATCGTGTTCGTGTCTTAGGTACGAACGGTTACGATGATTACGAGGGCACCTCTAGTCCGCCAGCGGGAGCCGCAGAACTACTTAGAGCCTAGTCTAGTAAGGAGGTTTGTCCATTGTAATATTCATTGTAATATTACATTGTAATAACTTAATAAATTAACTAGAAATCACATGAACCTCAAGCTTATTTGGTAGGTCCCGACACATCTTAAGTTAATAAAAATAATAATATTTGGATGACCTGTATATCGCCGTTTTTGTAAAAAATCATTTCAAGGGCGCTGTACAAACTTATAACACATCTCTACAATCTTATTTCTAACTACAAACTAGACTAACCATTATAACAACTTATGGCTAAAAATTGCATCCACCGGTTCATCGATCACCGATACAAAACTATATTATGTACAATGATTTGACTAATGAACGCGATGCTGCGTAAACATGTACTGAACAGGCAGAAAATATACAGGACCATACTTACCTGGGAGGTCACTTGAGAATAACACTAGTATTGTTATCATCATCATCATCATCACTATTGGCTCTACAACCCCTGGTGGGTCTTGGCCTCCTCAAGAGTCTTCCTCCACTCATCTCGGTTTTGTGCCAGCTCTCTCCAGTTTGGAAGCTCCAAGATAGATATGTCTTTAAGGACATTGTCGCTCCATCTTAGTTTTGGCCTTCACAGGCTCCTTCGCCCTATTGGTCTTGAGTTCAGCAGGGACTTTGGTGCTTGATGCTCGGTCATTCTCTCCACATGACCCAGCCACCGAAGTCTTCCCAATTTTATAAATTTTGCGACGTTTAGCTCCTTCAACAAAGTGTAGAGCTCATTGTTATAGCGTCTGCGCCAAAATCCATTTTCTAGAACCGGTCCGAAGATGCGCCTCAATTTTTTTCTTTCAAAAACGTCTAGTGCTCGCTCATTCCTCTTAGTTAGTACCCAAGTCTCAGCTGCGTACGTAAGTACTGGTCTGATAAGTGTTTTGTACACTAATATCTTCGTGTTTCTGGACAGCAGTCTGGACTTTAATTGGTTTTATAGGCGGAAATAACAGCGATTTGCGTTCGCTATGCGCTTCTGGATCTCCTCTGTGGTATTATTGTCGTTTGTTATCAGGGAGCCTAGGTATGCGAATCTTGGTACCGTTTCGAAATTTTGGTTTCCACATGAGAGAGTTGGGATTTGTTGGGTGCATCCTACAGCCATGTATTTGGTCTTTTGCTGGTTTACTACGAAATCCATATTTTTGGCAGAGCTTTCAAGATTTATAAAGGCGTGTTACGTAAAGCATCTGGAGTTTTCGCGATTATGTCGATATCATCAGCGTAAACCAATAGCTGCACAGAGTTGTCAAATATCGTTGCTCTTATCTCGATGCCTGAGTCACGAATAACTTTTTCTAAGGCTATGTTGAATAAGAGGCATGC